>CM038469.1:13856537-14449256 GCA_021464415.1 Lonicera japonica
GGCAGAAGCATAGGAGATTGTCGCCTACCTAGCAGCAGGCAAATAACATCCCTCAATTTCATTAAATGCATAACAACTGCATTTCATGCACCAAAATCCAAGGATAAGCAACGTTAGAATTGGTGGAGACTAGGGATGGCCTTGGACCTGCTACACAGAGCTCCCTCCACACGTTTCCTTTTTGTCAAATATATAGAGGAAACATTTACTCACCTCAACAATCAAGAAGCAAACAGTTAGCAACTAAGAGAGATTGGAGAACTAAGATTTCATCACAAGAGAGACAGAGAGTTAGAGCTAAAAAAAACCACGACAGAGCTCCTAGTATAGAGAGTCTAAAACTCGTGTGGTCTAGTGATACTTTGTTGTAACCTTGTGAGAATAGAATAACTAGAGAGACTTTGTAAGCTTGTAATATCAACTTAGTTATCATAATATAAGGCAGCTCGAGCTCCTAGCTCCATTCATAAGAGGAGGACTAACCCATATTTTCATATGAGGCGAACCTCCTTTATATATCTTCGATTTTCTTAGCTTACTTCTTCGCTATTTGAATAATTTAAACCGATCATTTGAACATGTGGTCGAAACTAACTTTTTCTAGTTTTTCGTACTAACACAAAACATATAAATATTGTAGTATATAGTTAAGTGACAATGCATGTTTTTCATACCTAAATTCACCGGTTCATGTTCTTATTGAAGCATTAATTTTGAAACTTCAAACCTAGCAAAAAATCTCCTCATTTATATATATAAATAATATGTGTAAATATTTTAAGTGGATCAACCTTTTGGTCTTTAAATATAGACCAATCATTTTGAGGGGATAAACGAATGAATTTTTTAATAACACTCGGTGAAGTCAATTTTCTTATTAGTAGTTCATGTACACAAAATTTTATCAAAAAATTTAACCGGAAAGTATGTTAGTTGAAACGCCGTTGAACACTTATATGTTTAGTTAACCCACTTCACGATTGAATTTTTCGATGAAATTTGATGGAGATAATTTACTCATAATAGAGATTATTTTTACCAAGTTTCATAAAAAAAATTATCCGTTCACTTTCTCAAAATAGTTGATCTACTTTTAAATATCAAAAAGTTTGTCCTCTTAAAATTTTTTAAGAAGATATTATATATATAGCATCAAAATTTTTTAATGCGCACCGGCTATTTTTTTTTTCCCTAAAACATAACTCTTTAATGTTTTAGCGACAAAAAAATATTATTAAAAGTTAGTCTGCGTGAGAGTAGCTCTGCACACTGAATGAAACATTAGTGTGCGTGTGTATATGTGCGGAGAGAAAGAGACAGGTGAGCCGAGGTGGTCCGGTTAGTCCGCTTAAAACACCACCACCCCTTTTTATGTGGCGGAGAAATATCGCTCGTGTAGACTTTTTAGTGACTTTTTTTTTTGAGGAGAGGCTCTGAATGTCTGATTGATTTGTTCATCAATATCATTTCAGAAAATAAAATAAAATAAAGAAGGAAAAGAAATAAAGTTTCGAATTGCCTAACATATCATATATGAGAAGAAAACAGAGGATCGCCTTTGTTGTGTCGTGTGCAATATTTATCGACATACGTGTATATATTTCAAATTATAATGTTTTGTGTATGTTAGAAGCGTCTGAACTTATCTTTACATTTAATAAAATATATTTTTAGAATTTTTTTTTAGTAAAAATATAACTTTTTATAATGTGTACATTTAAATACAAATAAAAATATTAACTTGTGGTGCTTAGTAAAATAAAGGTGGAAATAATGAAATGTCAAAAATATTTGGTAACATTTAAATTTTTATTTGCTCCTTTACAACTGAATAAATATATGTTACTCAATTTTTGAAAGCTGAGTATTAGTTTATATACTCGATTCTTGACAATCGAATAAAATATTATCAGATTTATATTAAATTTTTTATAATTAAGTAAGATATAAAAGACCAGATGAAAATTATTAATGTTTTTAAAAAATATTAAAAATGTCACCATCTCCGCTCTAGAATCAATACAGAAATACGTACGGCTAAAGTCTTTTACTGAGATTTAATTGGATGTTTGCTCACCTCTTTCAATATTGGTGGTTGACTTATTAATACTATTTAAGGCATAAATGACCTGGCAATTTACTATATTTTCCTCTTTGTAATTCTTCTAGTTTTACATTTATTGTTATAATTAAATTTATTTACTTTTTAAATAATTTTTATAACAATTTTTATTAATTGCACCTGTAGACCTTTAACACTCTGCCAGTTTGGCAGGGTATTCACAATCTAAATTCAGGTTGGTCAAATCTAGTTTTTTTTATTCAATTTAATCCAACTTTATTTAATTTGTTTGGTTAGATTGGATTTGTATTTTAAAACTCGCACTTTCAATAATTTGAATTGATTTAGATAAAGAAAAAAAAATTGAGTTTAAACTTATATCTAGATTATTTAACATATATTTTTTTATTCAAATTTTCATACACACACACATATATATATATATATATTAGATTAATCTGTAAATGTGTTGCATGTGCTATTTCTTTTTTGGGTCTAAACCGAGCGGTATTTAGGTTAGCTTTTGCGCGTCTTGACTAATCCTCCCCGTTATGAGAAATCCTGACATTACAAGGTAAAAAGCATAACTCAAGTGAGTAACTTCAAGCACCGGGACTCAAAATCGCATGTGCTATTCAAATATATATATATATATATATATATTAGAATCAAAAGGTAGATAAAAGTTGTTCATTGGCCAAATAGCTGAGTTGTGGTTTACATTTCCTCAATTTCTAAGGTTCAAATCTTATTGCATAGATTTAACTTATTTCATTGTAAAAAAATAATGCAGGGTAAAATTGTCAGTTTAAATAAAGTTTTATGACACTTTTTCGTTATAAAAATATTTAGTGGGATTTTTTATGACGCAAAAGTATCATAAAAATTATTAATCCGTACGGATTAATCCGCACCTGATCTTGACCGAATATATATATATATATATATTTATGTAATGTATGTATAATTGTATATAAAGCAAACAGCCGCAGCACTATTCAACCATCATATACAGCCCCAAATTGATTTTTTTCTTCATCCTTGGCACGTTTATCAATAGAGTCGGAATTCTTTTTTTTTTTTTTTATTATTCCTCTTGAGCACAGTTATCAATAGCAGTATGGGAGAATTATTTTTTTCTCTTCGATGGCAGTATTGGAGAAATTATAATTTTTATTATTATTTCTCTTGAGCACATCACCATTAAATTAATTATCCACTGATTAATTTTATTTATTTTTTCCGTTTCAACTTATTTGTGCATGAAAATTTATATGTTTACTTCTATGTGAGATTTTCGGACATAAGTTTAAATTTTGTATTTATATTGATATTTATTATTTGGTTTGATTGATATTAGCTAGTAATTTATTTATATTATTTTCTTCGCAAAGAAATCAAGTAGTGTCATGGGCATTTTTTTTTGGAATATTAATTGTTTGTTGCCAAATTTTACTTGATATGTTTTTATCTTTAATTTATACCAAGACTAATAATAATAACAATAATGAGTATTAATTATTCTTCTTAATAATTTTAGTATTATATGTATATTACTTACTGGTATAATTCTATTTAAATATTGGTATATTTAAGTGTGTGTGTATATATATATATTTGATAAATTCATTAAATTTATAATTTTTATAATTGTGGTAAATCAACATGCTAATAAAATTTAAATATTACTTATATAATTGTATTTCTCACAATTACTTATATTGTTAATTATTTTATTTTGTATGTTATAAATTGAAAGTTACCATGATAATGAAAGTTCATGCGCAGTATAATTACTATGATAAAATATTTTCATATATCATCGAAAATGTGACCATTATGAATCTTAGTTTTGTAAACTAATTCATATTCTCGAAAAATAACTAATATGGATGTACTCACGATTGTGTAATATTTTCTTCGTTGTTTATTAAAATGGCTGACCCAGCTCGACAAGAATTTAACATTTTGGACTTAGAAGGACTTAAGTACCATCGGTGGATTTCTGATATATAAACCGCTTTTGTGACCAAAGAATACATTGCCACATTTTCTGACTTCACAGATAAAGGATCATCTGACAAGGTGAAAGAAAATGCATTAATGTTTTTTAGGAAACATATTGATCCGAGCCTACGCTGCGAGTACCTTCAGTTGAAAACTCCTAAAGAATTATGGGATGCCCTTAAGGGATGTTTTGGGAATATTCATGACACTTTGCTTCCAGAATTGACCGTTCAGCGGAATGAAATTCGCTTGTTTGACTATAAAAGGGTTAACAACTTCAATAAAGACATGTTGCGCGTAAAGGTACCTCTCAACTTCTGTGAAAAAGATCTCACAGAAGATGATATGATTAAGAAGATTCTTTCCATTTTTCCTACTCCAACACTTATACTAGTAAACCAATATAGGCTCGAGTATAATAACAAAAGAATTACAACATTCAATAAGCTGATCAATCTACTGCAAGTGGCTGAGAGACATAATGAAGTACTTTTGAATAACAATGCCAGGCCCGTTGGGACAAAGAGAATTCCTGAGGCTAATTATGGCAAGATGAACAGTGGAAATAATCCCAATGCAAAAAGGACTGGACGTGATGATCCCTACCCACGTGGCAACAATGCACAACGTAAAAAAGGACGTGAAGGTTGTGGTATGGGTCGTGGAAGTTCTTCCAAAGTATGGTGAAAAAATGGTGCTATTGAACCTAGTGGCCAGGGAGAGAAGATGCAAAATGCACCTAAAAACCCTTCAGTCAAAAAGAAAAGAGTTGGTGATAAACCATGCTACAAGTGTGGAGTTGCTGGGCACTAATATAAGAACTGCCATGCAAGCGCTAAAGTAGCAGTCGGTTACAAGAGATATCGAGAATCTAAAGAACAAGAATCTCACTTTATGAATAAAGAAGACAATGACGCAGATGTCAACTTTATAATCGCATACTTTATTGGTAAAAAGGACTTTGTTTAGTCAATGGATGCACCTGATTTTGACTGATCAGTTTATTCACTTTATTTTTTAGAGATAGTTGAACAGGCATATTGCCTAATTTTTAATTAGATTATGGTTTTGTCTTAAAGTTTATGTTGATTTGATGGATTAAATTGTTGAACAAGACATTGGATTAACTATCGTTGGTTTTGTTTTGGATTTTATTATGATGTATTTGATTTGTTCGATTTCTTTTATACATGGTTTGGTTTTTATACTCGATTCCATTACTGTAGGAATGAATCGATGATAACTTTAATGATTGGTTAATAATGGGAACACCATAACCATTCAACGAAATAGGCAATTAATAACCTATAATATCTATGTGACTATGATGATTAAATCATCATAAGAGCCAAGACTGCTCAGACATTTTATTGTTAAAACGGTGTTAATGCTCAAAAGCAATCCTTGATTTTCGAAGTACTGGAAATAATATCCCCTTCCTATTATGCCTCATTGACCATGTTAAAGGAAACGACACCTGATTTTTCAAAGCCTGCTCTTTAAAAAAAAATAGGACCGAGATCTTCTTATGCTAAAGATACAAAATAAAATATACCATTTTTGCAAAGAATATAATGATAGATTTGTGGATTAATCCATCCAGAATGCAGAACCATGCATTCAAAGTACTTTATGGATCTGGTGGATAATTCTACATTCTGGTCATACATCGAATAATTATCTACAAAAAATGCTACATTTATAAACCTCTTAGCATATATTATAGTCTTAAGGGCTCACCACTCTGATTACTGTATCATATCTATAAGCCTCGATAAAGTTGGAGAGTTTACATCAAAAGTACCTAATGATTATTGCATAAAATTGAAATAAAGAATCCCATTATCCATATGCATAACCATCAAAAAGATATAGATGGTAGATAGGGCATTAGTTATGCGCATTATATTGCCTATATATTCTGACTACTCTCTGAAACGCGTAATTTATACACCCAAGTGTAGGCGGTCAAATTATAATATATACTTAAAAGTTCAAGTTCGAACCACAGGGAAGGAGGGTAATTCTATTATTCTAGCTAAGCTTTCAACATGGAGAAAAAAGAAAAGAAAAATAAAATAAATAAAATATAATAAAATTTTCTTTTAGAATGGAAAATAATAGAATGAGAAATTAAATTTTAAACTTAAAAGAAAATAAAAAAATAAAAAAAATAAAGCAAGGGTAAATTAGGCAGTAGCTAAAACAAATATCTAATAAAATAGGAAAAGAGCATTAGGGGTATTTATAATTATGATATTACAGATAGTGTGACCGATTCAAGATATGACTATGGACCTGAATTCCTACTAACAATGAATGTCTTTAACTTACTAATTATTAAATATACTAAAATTCATGAGCATATCATGAGAAGTGTATGATAAGACTCATATAAGCTACATGTAGCTTTAGTTTTCAATAAGGGAACTTATGAATTTTTACAAAAATTGATTTTCACTTAGTAATGTTCGTGTTTGACAAAAACAAACTGAATTTTACTAATTTCAATTAATATCAAAAGCTTAATTCATTCGTAAAGTTTGATTATGCATATGCGTGACATACGACAAAACCATTCTTAAAAAGAAAAAAGTCAAAAGTTAAAATTGGCACTATTTAGGTACCAGTTCCGGAATGATACCAAAATAGCGCCTGAAACTCCCAAATTACTTGGATAACTAACTCAGCTCAATAGGGGATAAGGATTGTCCTCTATTCAGCCTTATTAGAGTTTTATTACAAAAATCTGTAATTTGAGATTTTTTTTGTTCTTTTGTCAAATAATCAAGAAATAATCATAAAAAATCATGTTTTCAATGCATGAAAGGTTAATATAATTTTCAGATTTACTAATTGACCTACAATCCATGATAAATCCAAGCTACAATCATAATTGAATCAGAATTACGCACTGATCCGCCATGCTTTCACTACGGATCCCTAACTACGAAATTACGCTAGCATGTTGACAAAAACTAAGCAAAACATGATAAATTCAATCTCAAATTGACCAAACATATTTATGAAATCTAATTAAATAAGCATGCGAAATCTCACAGCAACTGAAACTAAGGAACAATTAATAAATAAAAAATACGATTTAAACGAATTTCGGTAATGAAATACACTTCCAGAAAAAAATACACCCACTGGTCCTGAAAATTTTGAGATTTGGAACTCCAAAACAGTGTGGTTTTCTAGAAAATCTTATGACGGTCGTTTTAATAGGCGGATCATAAAAAAGGCCAAGAAACAAAGAAGTTATGCCCAAAATACGAAAGTACAAATTTTTAGGATTTTACGCGGGATTCTACCAAAAAATTTAATAAAAATTATAAATTAAGTATGGATTTCAATCATCAATCACATTCAAACACATAATTAACTAGCAATCTAAGCATTAATAAACATTAATTGAAAGAAATTAAGAAAAAGATTAAAAGAAACTTACGGTTACGTAGTATATCTAAAACTGTGATGCCAATTGAGTTGCACTCAAATTGAAGGATGAATATTTTGCTTTTCTCTTCTTCAGTACAAGCCAAAAGGAAAAAAATGAAATATAAATGAAAAACTTTCACTAATAATAATGGGAATTCTCTCAAGTTAATGCAGAAGTTGACTCAAAAGTGTAGACTGTGCTCTCAAAACCTTAAAACTAAAAAACCAACGACCTTTACAAAATTCAAAAAAAAAAAAAAACTAACTAATAAAATAAATAAATAAAATAAAAAGAATTCGAAAACTAAAAATAGTTTTTATCGTCTATCAAGTCGTTGGCTCGAGAGACTAAGTCTTCCAGCTCAAATTCTCGGGTCAGCTTAAAAATAATAATTAAAAGGAAGCATAAACTTGTTGGCCGCGGGTCTCAAAACCTTAAACCCAAAAAACCATCGACTTTTTCAAAATTTTTTTAAAAAAACTAACTAATAAAATAAATAAAAATAATCCGAAAGCTTAAAAAATTCTCAGGTCAACTTAAAAATAATAATTAAAAAAAGGAGTATAAACTTGTTGAGACTAAGTTTTCCAACTCAAATTCTCGTGTCAGCTTAAAAATAATAAAAATAATAATTAAAAAAGGGAAAATAAATAAAAATAATTCGAAAGCTAAAAAAATTCTCCGATCAGCTTGAAAAATAATAATTAAAAAAGAAAGCACAAACTCCAGCTCAAATTCTCGGGTCAGGTCAGCTTAAAAATGATAAAAATAATAATTAAAAAAGGAAAAATAAATAAAAATAATTCGTTAGCTAAAAAAATTCTCGGGTCAGTTTAAAAATAATAATTAAAAAAGGCTCAAATTCTCGGAGACTACGTCTTTCAGCTCAAATTCAATAATAATTAAAGAATAATAAAAATAATAATTAAAAAATAGAGCACAAACTTGTTGGCCGCGGGATTCAAACACTAGACTAAGCATTAGTAAATAGCTGATCATTTACTATCTAGGCTAAGGACCCCATTTGATAAATATTTGCACAATGAATTTATGTATTCTTTGGTTCTCAAACCCAATCCACTGGCACACTGATTGTATTTCTGCCATAACTTTGTACTCTGAACTCTGATTGATGCAAGGTTTTCGTCTACGCGTAGCTAACTAAGAGCTCTACAACTTTTATTCTTCGAGTTTTATTCAAATTATGTATGGATAAATACCAGAATTGATTGAAACATTAGCATTGCGCACGGTGAATCTCTTTTTCGTTCAAATTTTTTTCGATTTGATTCAAATGACTTTTCTTTGCTTGGGACTGCTGCATTGGCTTCACTTAGTCTCTTCCATCAACTCCCTTCATGCTTGAGTTTGGGATTTACTTTCGGTTCACCTCTTGAACTCAATTCAGCTCTAAATTTGACCGGCAATGACTAACTTTGAGGGAATTTACTTATGGATTCGTTCTTGTTCATTTTTAACATGTAAAAATCTTATAATGCACTAGAAACAAACATACTATCCTATTTCATGATTAAAACTCAAATCTTAATAATTTAGGATAATTAGAATCAAATGCATGCATATTAAGCCACCTAAATATGTTTAAAAATGCAATATTTTGGCTTAATCACATCCCCCACTAATGTATTGCTAGTATCTAGCAATGAAGTGATCTTTGTTATAAGCTAACTAAAAAAACACGGAAAAGGAAGACCAAAAATACAATCCTAATCTTAAACAATTGCATTAAGCGTATGCAATAAGCCTTTAAACCTCTAGGTCACCCCTAGTAGGACGTGTTTTGTCTCGTGAGGGTTTGCAGTGAATTTACCCACAAAATTCATGATTGCAAGACAAATCTAGACAGAGTATCTAAAAGGTTTGTCCTTTCAAAAATAGCTCAGCAAGAACTCAACACGACTTATGCAATGTATTAGCAAAAAATATTCAAGAAAAGTGCAAGTCTTGATAACAATTCAAAAGATGCATACATAAGTGAATTTAAGCATTCATACTTAGACAGTTATATTAACTTGTCAATGTCAATGCCAATAATAGGATAAAGCTCTTGTTTATCATTAAGTCTCGACTCAATTCTCACGGGGCATACACTCTACAAATGAATCACTAAAGCGGGTGTAGCATTCTATATACGAGCTAAAAGATTGTTCGTAAGAAAATTCAAATGCCTCACGTATGTTTTCTTTGAAAGATGGCAAAATGAAAGAATGAGAGTCTTTTAAACTAAGATTCAGTTATTAAAGAAGCAAGACTGCTATATTTGCTTTTTATTGTTTAAACCACAAACTAAACCTTTAGGGATCAATTACGATTTTGCTAGGTTGTAATGGGGTTAAGGGTAGTAGTTATGAAATGAACGGGTCAAATGAATGATCAAAAGATTCATTAGCTCAGTTAACTTGAGAGGTATACAAACGAACCACTATATCAAACATACACCCAAATTTTACCATATGCATTATCAACCCAATACACTTACTTTTCTTTATTCTTTTTAAGGCATTCTTTTGATATATATTTTTTCTTTCATTGCCTTTTCTCTATCTATACTTTTTTCAAACAAAGCAAAATATTCTTCTTTGCATTTTCTTTTCACAATACACTTTAGGCCTTTGATTTTTAGCCCTATTGCTAATAAGCCAAAAATGTAGGTAAGTTATTGAATTTGGACTCGGGTATTCATTTGGTATATCAATACGAATCATGCTTCAGGCTTCAAAATTGGCTACTATGGATAAAACATAATGGGTAGGCCAAGGCTATATAGGCTAATGAAAGACAACCTATGTCATTTCCCTAATGCCAGTTATAGATTTAAACAATAAGACATTAACAATCTCTTGGACGAGCCTCTCTAAAACTTAATAAAAGTGATAGTAGAATGACTCAGACAATTTAATAAACGCTTTCAAAAGAATCATAATTTGTAAATAATTGTTCTCAAAATAAGGAAGAAGGGCTCAACTCCTCCCAGGGCTATATAGTCCCCACTCATTGTGAGCAAGGCATTTTCCAGTCATGGTATATCAATCTAGTCTATAAACATGAATAAGTAAATTCAAATCGGCATATAACTCTTTAAACATAATAAGAATCAACATTTTTAAGATTATCTAACTCTACTAGGCATGCTAAGTCTAATCATGAGTGCATCGTTGCCCAATGAAAGGGAACAAGAAGGATACCATCAGGCCATTTAGGCTTGCAATCTCTTAATTTTTTTTTATTTTTTTTATAAGGAAAGCAGGAAAATCCTAACTAATGTACTAACATGCATGCTTTTTGAAAAAAAAAATGTCCTAAGGTCTCCTTTCCCCAAACTAAAATCCTACATCGTCCTTAATGTAAACAACTAAGCATTAAAGCAGGGATGTAAGGACATGTAATAAAAGATAAGGCAAAAATGTTATACCTCACGGCGGCAAAGGCTAAGCGAAAGCTGTATGTTAGCATATAGATATTCTACAAAAATCCAAAATTACAAAAAAAAGAAAGAAAATAACTACGAAAAGAAAGAAAATAACAAAACTATTATACATACTTGCCATACTCTGCCTGCCGTGGCGATGGCTCTACCACACACAGAATGTGACATCACCTAGTTGTATGCTGTAAATGTAGTTGCACGCTGTAAATGTAGTTGCACTTGCCTACGATACTCAAATCTAGTATCTAGAGCTGCCATGGAATTCTCTTCATCTCGGCCTCATAATGGGGTCTCCTAAATAGCCTCCCTCACATCCTCCTCACATAAGCTAAATAATCTGGGAGGACTAGGACTCTCCCCGAAATTAGGTTGCGTATTATACTTAAGTCTGACGGGTGACAGAGGTAGGGGTTGTACGGGTTAATGGCGTTTTCTGCAAACAAGAAGTGCGAAGTCATTTGCCTAACTCTGCCTCCGCTCTCCTAGATAAGTAAGATATACTCATATCCACATGCTGTTGGGTGCGGGCTACTGACTATACGGCCTCTCGACTCTCTATTAATCTTCAATGGGGTAATAGGGACTAAATATTCATTTGGATCCTCCTCCTCATGATCAGACTCTTCCTCTGACTCAGATTCAAGTTCAATTTTTTCCTCTTCTGACTCAAATTCATCTTCTGGCTCTGAAGGATTGGACTCGGGTTGCTCTTCATCTAGCTCAGGCTCAAATTGCTCATCTTCAAGATCAGATTCTGGCTCTTCTTCAGGATCAGACTCGAATGGCTCTTCCTCAGGATCAGATTCTGGCTCTTCTTTAGGATCAGATTATGACTAGCTCATGTAATAGCGGGTCCCTTCATACGAACTAGTATTATGTAGACCAGAAAACTCCACGTCTCCATTAATCTCCATACTGTCTTTGGCATCATGCTGTAAATAATCTTTACTATCTGCCTCTTTTGCAAATAACTTTCTCTTATAAGATGATGGTGCACACTTAAGGGAGATACTCGCTCAGCCATTTCGGTAAATCAAGCGGGCCAAGAACATTTCACCCTAACTTGTAAAAGGGATCTTGCAGTCGGCCCCATCCTTATCAAGTCTCAAGAACGCTTGTTTGAAGAAGAAATATTGGCATGAGAAAAATTATCTAGCATAGTGCTAAAGACAAGCAGTGTGTAACAATATTTGTGGCTTGGGAGCGTGATTTATCTAGACATGCAACAATATATATATATATATATATAAGTATAAGCAAATAAGCATGAAAGTGAAAGAAGATTATACAACAACAACAACAACAAATACTAGAGTAACAAACTTCATCATTTAAACTTAAAACAGAAAGATAATAGTGATAGTACAAGTTTCAAATGAAAGTTAAAATAAATAAATAAAAAAAGCTAAAATAAAAATAATAAACATTTTCATAGTATACAAACTATATAGTAGTGTCAGCTCTTTCTCAACTAGTCCTTAGCATTATAATTGGGTTCCCCCAACTCAATGCTCTAGTCACTATCATCAAGCTTTTCTAGAAATGGCTTCATTCTATGCCCATTGACCTTGAATGTACTGCCATCCCTTGGATTCTCCAATTCCACTGCTCCATAAGGAAAGACATTATGAACTTTATAGGGACCAATCCATCTTGATTGAAGTTTTTCAGGAAATAAATGGAGCCTTGAATCGAATAGAAGCACTTTCTGTCCCGGCTCAAAAATTTTCCTTAGTACTTTTTGATCATGTAAAGGCTTAGTCCTTTCCTTAAAAATCTTTGAATTATCATATGCTTCATGGCGTAACTCCTCAAGTTCATTCAACTGTAAGCTCCTCTCTTTGCCACTTTCTCAAAGATTGATGTTCATAACTTTGATAGCACATAATGCTTTATGTTCAATCTCCAGGGGGAGATGACATGCCTTATCGTAAATCAACCTGTAAGGAGACATATTAAAACTCATCTTATAGGAAATCCTATATGCCCATAAAACATATGTCAAACAAATAGACCAATCTCTCCGATTAACATTGACTGTTTTATAGAGGATTCTCTTGATCTCTCTGTTGGCTAATTCAGCTTGCCCATTCGTCTGTGGGTGACACGCCAAAGCAACACAGTGATTCACTCCATAACGCTACATCAATTTCTCGAATGGTTTATTATAGAAGTGGGTCCCCTGATCACTTATATTCACATTTGGCGTACCAAACCTAGAAATAATATTTTGTTTAAGGAATGTAATGACCGTGAAGTGATCATTATTTCTAGTGAAAATGACTTCAACCCATTTAGACACATATTCGACAGCTAGTAAAATGTATTGATGCCCAAAAGATGGTGAAAATGGCCCCATAAAATCTATACCCCAACAGTCAAAAATTTCAACTGACATGATATTAGTTAAAGACATCATGTTCCTTATTGAATTGGACCTAATATCAGACAACGAGCGTACATTCTACAATGGTTCTTCACATCTTTAAAAAGAGTAGGCCAGTAGAAACCACATTGTAGAATTTTATTAGCTGTCTTGCGGAAAGAAAAGTGCCCCCCGCATGCTGTTTCATGACAAGCATACATGATGAATTTAGCTTCATTTGCTGGGACACACCTTCAAAATATCTTATCAGGATAGTACTTATATAAGTACGGATCATAGAAATAAAAATTATTTACTAAAGTAAAGAATCTATTTCACTTTTGATGAGGCCAATCAGGAATCTTTTCTGTGGCAAGATAATTCACAATATCTGCTTACCATGGAAAACTACGAACAACCATCAATTGTTCATCAAGAAAACTTTCCTTAATAGGTAAATTGTTTGTGTCTCTAACTTCACTAGTGAGCCTAGATAGGTGATCAACTACCACATTTTCTACTCCTTTCTTATATTTGATAATCAAGTCAAATTCTTGGAGTAGTAGGATCCACATAATCAGTCTTGCTTTTGCATCTTTTTTCATAAAAGATACTTAATTGCCGAGTGATTAGTAAAGCAGACAATTAGTGGTCCAACCAAATAGGAATGGAACTTATCTAAAGCAAATACAATTGCTAACAACTCTTTCTCAGTTGTAAAGTAGTTCAACGTAGCATCATTTAAAGTCCGGCTAGCATAGTAAATGACATGGGGCTTCTTGTCATTTTTCTGTCCTAGGACAGCTCTAATGGCATAATCACTAGCATCACACATAAGCTCGAATAGTAAGCTCCAATAAGGTGGTTACACAATGGGTGTAGTAGTGAGCATTTTCTTGAGTTTGTCGAAAGGTTCTTGACATGCCGAAGTCCCTTCAAATGGTGCATCCTTGGTATGCAAGTCACATAGGGGTCGAGATATAGCACTGAAGCCTTTGATAAACCTTCAATAAAAACCAGCATGACCTAGGAATGATCGAACCTCTTTGGCAGTTTTGGGAACCGGCAAATTAGCAATGAGGTCTATTTTAGCCTTATTTACTTGGATTCCTTCAACCAAGACAATATGACTTAAAATAATTCCTTGGGTAACCATGAATGACACTTTTTCCAATTTAGAACAAGATGATTGTCCTTGGAATGAACCAAGACTTTCTTTAGGTTCTATAGATAATCTTCAAAAGAATAACCAAATAAAGCGAAATCATCCATGAAAACTTTGAGAAATTCTTCCACCATATCACTAAAGATACTCATCATGAACCTTTGAAAGGTTGCTGGTGCATTGCACAAGCCTAAGGGCATTCTCTTGAAAGCATAGACACTAAAAGGATAAGTGAAAGTGGTTTTTTTCTGATCTTCGGGAGTGATCTCTATCTGATTGTAACCACTGTAACCATCTAGAAAGCATTAAAAAGAATGACCAGCCACCCTCTCCAAAATTTGATCAAGAAATGAGAGTGAAAAATGATCTTTCCTGGTTACAAAGTTATGTTTGCGATAATTAATACACATGCGCCATCCAGTGGTAACACGTGTAATAATTAGCTCACCTTCAGCATTAGGAACAATAGTTATGCCAGATTTTTTAGGCACAACCTGAGTAGGACTTACCCATTTTCTTTCGGAGATAGCGTAAATGATTCCAACATCTAAAAGTTTAAAAACTTTTTTGCGGACTACTTCTTTCATGTTGGGATTTAACCTCCTCTGCATCTGTTGAGAGGGTTTAGCATTTTCTTGAAGGTATATCTTATAAGTACAGATATCAAGATAAATACCTTTTAGATCAGCTATAGTTCATCCTAATGCATCTTGCTGTAGCTTAAGAACTTTTAAGAGCTCAGACTCTTCAGCGGAATTCAACTTGCTTGAGACTATAACAGGATAAGTCTCGGATTCTCCTAAAAAAGCATACTTTAGCTCCTGGGGTAGGGGCTTAAGTTCCAATTTTAGAGCTTAGAACGCAGAGGGTATAATTAAAGAATTACTCAGGGGGAGTTATTCAAAATGTTCAGTCCACATAACCTGCTCTGTCTCGAATTCTTTAGCATCTTCGCTAGAATTGAGATTGAAAACTGCTTTACTTATCTTATTCTCGATAGGAGAATAAGTTTCAAAATCAGAAAAAGAATGAGTCAAGGTTGACTTAATTGGGTCCTTATACTGCAATATATTAAAGTATTCCTCAACAATAGTATCCAAGTAACTTACTTCACGAACATCCTTTTCCTCAATATTGGGTTGTTTAAGAATTGAGAAAATATTGACATCGAGAGTCATATTTCCAAAGGAAAGCTTCATGACACCATTCCTTACACTAATGATAGCGTTAATGGTAGCAAGGTAGGGTCTTCCTAGAATGATGGGAATTTGCGTACCGACATTGGCCATAGGTTGAGTATACAACACAACAAAGTCAACTTGATAGACAAAGTTGTCCACCTTAACCAAAATATCTTTAACTACTCCTTGTGGGACTTTCACGGAACGATCATTCAGTTGCAAGGTAATTCTTGTGGGGTTCAACTCACCCAAACCTAACTTCTGATAAACATAATAAGAAAGTAAATTCACACTTGAACCAAAATCTTGGAGAGCGTGTTCAATCTTCTAATCGCCAATGAAACAAGAAATGGTAGGACAACCAGGGTCCTTGTGCTTGGCTAGGACGTTGTGCTGTATGATTGAGCTCACCTGATTAGCCAAAAAGACTTTCTTCTGAACAAAAACTCTTCTCTTTATGGTGCACAAGTCTTTCAGAAATTTGGCTCCAAAAGAGGTAAATTAATCTTCGTTTGCATAAACAGATTAAGAATATCATAAGTATGATTATCCTTAACCGGCTTATGTAACATTTGAGGAAAAAGAACGGGAATATGATGAATAAAAGTTTTATTTTTTTCTGGGATGTCATTCTCATTCTCGACTTCTGCTTCCTTAGCTATCTCAGCCTCTCTTTGGGCTTCAGTATATGTATGCTTCTCGGCTTCAATTTCTTCATCTTCATCATCCACCCCTCTCACTTGCACATAATCGGGTGGTGGCGGTTCTATCTGATTGTCAATAATTCTATCACTCCTCAAAGTAGTGATAGCTTTGACCTGCAAATGATATTGTTTATTTCTTAAAGAAGAAGAATTGTCATTGCCCTTAGGGCTTGGCTAGGGTTGAGATGGAAAAGTTGCCTTTCATTTTGGATCATTCTGACTAGCAATCTTATATGTTGAAGCTTTCATCTGGTTCATCGTTTGTAGCATCTGCTGGAACATGCCTTGTAAATTTTCCTCAGGGGGTTTCTTAGTGGTGGAACATAAGAATTAGGACTCGAACCTTGAGGTTGTTAATACTCATGCGGTGGTTGAGATTGAAAATTAATTAGAGGTTGGGATTGCTGGTAGAATTGCTGAAGTGGTTGTGGTTAGAAGTGTGGCTGGGATTGTCGAAATGGTTGAGTGGATTTCATGGGGCCCCTTCATATTGGTTACCAGACCAACTGAGGTTGGGATGGTTCTTCCAACTTAGATTGTAGCGATCCCCATAAGAATTATATTTGCCAATTGCTAAGACAGCATTAACATCATTGTTCAATGCTTCTCTTAAAGCTGGAATGGTTGGGCAATCACCAGTAAGATGACCAAGAGTATCGCAAATTGACGCGATCCCGGATCGTCTTTCCTAGCTAGGGCAATGGATCCTTAACACGTAGTCTATAAACAGACTAGAATCTTAAAATTTGTCGAAAGAAGGAAAGCGGAAACCTAAACCCAACCCTTGAATGCAATAGTTGAACCTCAGTATAAGTCGAAGATGCCACAATCAATTGATGGAGAATTGATTGATACGTCAAGAATAACTTGAATGATTAATTCAAACAATTCAACAAGTTCTAGTAAGAACTAAAGGTGTAAAACACTCAATTTGATTAATGATAATTTCTTGATAATAAAACAATAATGTGCCTTTTTTAAATAAGAGTAAATAAAGCCTTAGAATCCTAATTCAAAAAGGAAACTACTTCCTACTTACAAAAGGAAAATAGTAACTCCTAGAATATTCCTAATATAATAAGAAAATTAATAAACATTTTAAAATAAGCCCAAATAATTCTAAAATAATAATAACTCTAGGAAATAATTATCTATAAACCATGGGGCTTAAATAACTCATCAACAAGCCAAATGAAGCCTATAGCTTGATATTCCATCCTTGAACATATTCTTTAACACCTCGAATTAATATCCAAGCTTTGCAGATCTCAAGAACATGATTTAGAACTTCATTGGCTGCCTTCAAACATATTTTGACTTTAAACTTCCCTGCCCAATCTTTATGAACTACATTGAATGCATGATTATCATTTAAGCTGCTTGCATCAAGCATGTGAAATTCTATGGAATTCCTTTTGAATTTTCATGCTCTATCCTTGTGATTCATTATGTGTGGATTATCATTTGGAATGCCACGAACGACCATGGTTGAATATAAACTGGAGTTAGGTCGGATCATATTACAAATGCCATAGGCTTGCTTTACAAATGATTTGGAAGTTGGTTCTTTTTTATTTGATTCCAAAGTTTCATGCATTCGACATATAGTAGGTAACTTCACATTGATATCATCAACATCTTTCAATTAATACACACCAGCTGGTGTGACCTTAGTTCTAGCTGCGCTAGCTTTAGCACTTGGCTCCCATTCTTGAGAAACTTCAAAAAGCCATTTCAGTTATGCCTATGCATCAATGGGACTCTTTCCTAAAACTTGTCCATTACATATAGATGCAACAATTTGTCGAGTGGAGGGAATTAGATTATCATAAAAGAAACTGATGATTCTCCAATTCTCATAGCCGTGATGTGGATAAGAATTAAGAAGTTCTTTAAAGCGCTCCCAACACTGGAAGTAGGTTTCATCATCCTTTTGGGAGAAGTTTTGAATCACCTTCTTCGAGTTGGAAGTAAGATGAAGAGGAAAGAATTTCTTGAGAAATTATTTTTGGGGGGGTTCTTGCCACGAGTTAATGGACCTCGAGCGTAGAGAGATAAACCAAGTTTTAGCGTTATCCTTTAGGGAGAAAGGAAATAGCTTCAATTTAATTGTGTCTTTAGAACAATTGTGATCACTAAAGGTGGCACAAACATCCTCAAATTCTCGAATGTGAAGGTAAGCTTGTTCATTTTCAAACCCTTGATAAGTGGGTAAAAGTTGAATCATGCCATTTTGAAAATTAAAGTTATTTGCATCACTTAAAAAATTAATGCAAGAAGGAGTAGCATTTCTGCCAGGAAGTAGAAGTTCACGTAAAGTGCAATTTGAATTTTTAACTGCATGGTTAGCTCTGTTGTTTACTCCAAGATTTGCTGCCATTTAATCTTCAACTTGTTCTTCAACGTTATGATCGGCCATCGCATGTTCAGATGCCCATGGAATAGTACTGTTTGTAGAATCAGAGGAAAAAGAAAGGGGAATTGAATTGGTTGAAGTGGAAGACTCAGATGCTTCAGAAGATTCATCTTCTGACTTGTACTTGTCAGGGATGACACGGTACTCGTACATAGGATTACTTGAGATACGTTTATTTGGACCATGAAGCCAAGGTTTCATATACTAGGTAGAGATCTAATATAGAATCCTAGGAAGAAAAGGAAGAAAAAAAAAGAAAACTAGAATAAGATAGAACAAAACCAGCAATGGAGCCAAAATCTTGCTTGACTACGCTCAGAAACGCGTAATTTATACACCCAAGTGCAGGCGGTCAAGTTATAGTATATACTTGAAAGTCCAAAGTCGAACCATAGGGAAGGAGGGTAATTCTATTATTCTAGCTAAACTTTCAATAGGGAGAAAGAAGAAAAGAAAAATAAAATAAAGAAAAGATAATAAAATTTTCTTTTAGAATGGAAAATAGTAGAATGAGAAATTAAATTTTAAACTTAGAATAAAATAAATGAATAAATAAAAATAAATAAAGAAAGGGTAAAATAGATAGTAACTAAAACAAGTATCTAATAAAAAAGGGAAAAAGCGTTAGGAGTATCCATAGCTATGGCATTATAGATAGTGCAACCGATCAATTCAAGATATGACCGTGGACCTGAGTTTCTACTAAGAATGAATGTCCTTAGCTTACTAATTATTAAATACTAAAGTTCACAAGCATATCATGAGAAGTGCATGACAAGACTCATATAAGCTGCATGTAACTTTAGTTTTCAATAATGGAACATATAATTTTTTACAAAAAATGATTTTCATTTAGTAATGTTAGTGCTTGACAAAAACAACTAAATTTAACCAATTCCAGTTAATATCAAAAGTTTAACTCATTCTTAAAGTTTGATTATTCATATTCGTGACATACGACAAAACCATTCTTAAAAAAACGTCAAAAGCTAAAATTGGCATTATTTCGGTATCGGTTCTTGAATGACACCAAAACAACGCTCGAAACTCCCAAATTACTTGGATAACTAACTCACCTTAATAGGGGATAAGGACTGGAAACGAAATACACCCACTGGTTCCGAAATTTTTTGGATTTGGAACTCCAAAACAGTGTGATTGTGTAAAAAAATTTACGACGATTGTTTTGATAGTTGGATCATAAAAAACGGCCAAGAAATGAAGAAGTTATGATCAAAATACGAAAGCACAAATTTTTAGGATTCTACGCGGGATTCTACCAAAAATTTCAATAAAAATTATAAATTAAGTATGGATTTCAATCATCAATCACATCCAAACACATAATTAACTAACAATCTAAGCATTAATGAACATTAATTGAAAATAATTAAGAAAAAGATTGAAAGAAATTTATGGTTACGTAGAATATCTAAAGCTGTGATGCCAATTGAGTTGCACTCAAATAGAAGGATGAATATTTTGCTTTAGTACTTAACTCTGTCTCTTCTTCAGTACAAGCCGAAAGGACAAAATGAAATATAAATGGAAAACTTTCTCTGATAATAATGGGAATTCTCTCAAGTTAATCCAGATGTCGACTCAAAAGTGTCGACCGTGCTCTCAAAACCTTAAAACTAAAAAACTAACGACCTTTTCAAAATAAAAAAAAACTAACTAATAAAATAAATAAAAATAATTCGAAAGCTAAAAATAGCTTTTATTGTCTATTAAGTCGTTGGCTCGAGAGACTAAGTCTTCCAGCTCAATTTTTTTGGTCAGCTTAAAAATAATAATTAAAAAAGGAGTATAAACTTGTTGGCCGCGGGTCTCAAAACCTTAAAACCTACAAAAACCATCGACCTTTTCAAAATTCAAAAAAAAAACTAAATAATAAAATAAATAAAAATAATCCGAAAGCTAAAAAATTTTTCGGGTCAACTTAAAAATAATAATTGAAAAAGGGAGCATAAACTTGTTGAGACTAAGTCTTCTAGCTCAAATTCTCGAGTTAGCTTAAAAATAATAAAAATAATATTTAAAAAAGGGAAAATAAATAAAAATAAACAGAAAGCTAAAAAAATTCTTGGGTCAGCTTAAAAATAATAATTAAAAAAGGCTCAAATTCTCGGAAACTAAGTCTTCCAGCTCAAATTCAATAATAATTAAAAAAGTGAGCTCAAACTTGTTGCCTGCGAAATTCGAATATTAGACTAAGCATGAGTAGAGAGCTGGTCACTTGCCATCTAGGTTAAGGACCATATTTGATAAATATTTGCATCATAAATTTATGTTTTCTTTCGTGTTCAAACCTAATACACTAGCACACTGATCGTATTTTGGCCATAACTTTGTGATCCGAACTCCGGTTAATGCAAGGTTTTCTCCTACGCATAGCTAACTAAGAGTTCTACAACTTATATTTTTGGAATTTTGTTCAAATTATGTACGGATAAATACCAGAATTGGCTGAAACATTATCATTGCGCACGGTGAATCTCTTTTTCATTCGAAAATTTTTCGATTTGATTCAAATGACTTTTCTTTCTTTGGGATTGTTCTATTGGCTTCTCTTAGTCTCTTCCATCAACTACCTTCATGCTTGAGCTTGGGATTTACTTTCGGTTCACCTCTTGAACTCAATTCAGCTTCGAATTTGACCAGCAATGACTAACTTTGGGGTAATTTACTTCTGGATTCGTTCTTGTTCATTTTTCATTTGTAAAAAGGTTATAATGCACTAGAAACAAACATACTATCCTATTTCATGATTAAAACTCAAATCTTAATAATTTAGGATAATTCAAATCAAATTCATGCATATTAAGCCACATTAATATGTATAAAAATGCAATATTTTGGCTTAATCATATGCCCAGGGTTTATGCAATATTATACACAACTTTACTTATTTGTTTCAAGGCTTAATATTAGACAACTATTATATACGTACCTGTTGATAACTGAATATTAGCTTGATGTTTTATGCATATGTGCCGATTGCGCTCCTATAGCGCACTAAACTAGGCCTGCTGAGACAATTAAGTGTTAACGTTGGATACGAATCCTTAACGATAATCCGCCATTTGGAATCCTTGTCAGGTGATCTCTTTATCGTTAAGAATTGCGATTTATCACTTTGATGAGACAGTCTTCCCGACATTAGGGGGAGATAGAAAAAGAAATTTTCAAGAAAACGACAAGAATTGTTGTTGTCCACACTTTGTCTCATCTTGATCCCCACACACATCACAATGTATAGTGAAGTGAAAAAAAATAATCGATATTTAAAACGTAACATATTTGATCCCTGATGCATTTACTGATTTCGAAAAGTGATGAGATCAAACATACCAACTGGAATATGCATGCATGGTTAGAAGTAGGGGTGGGTTCGGTTCGGTAACCGAACCGAACGATACAATACCGAACTGAACCGAATATTTCAGTAATGCAAAATCCATAATCGATCCCGTACCGAATTAAAGTCAGTAACCGATGTTGCGGTAACCAAAATTTTGGTTTGGTATAAATACAATTTCGGTAATACCAAAAATACTGCATTTCTTAATTTGGGTAACTAAGCAAATTCTGTATATATTAACCAACCACACACAATCACACACTGTTGCCAATAGGCAGCAGTTATTCACAGCCACACACATTTTACATTTATACACACATTGACACACATACAAAAGTAAACATAGACTACTGCTAGCCCACACATAGCAGCAGACCCACAGTGCTACACACAACAGTTATACACACATTGCTGCCATCCGAAACACACAGCAGTTATACACACACATGACACAAGCACTAAACTAACAAAGTACAAACTACCACAACTAAACAAACTAACGAAATTGTTTTTACTGCCAACTAAAGTGCTAAACTAAGTAACTAACAAGCACCAAAATCAATAAACACTATCAAAGTATCAATTATCAAAGAACCAAATTACCATAAGACCAAAAATATTGAAAGGTTCAAGATTCAAAGCAAAATAACAAAGTACCAAACTCCCAAATTACCAAATTGTTTATAAGCCTATAGCTGTATATGTATTATCAAACCACAAATAAAATATAATCAAAAGAGAGTAACCAGAGCTTGTTTTTTCAGTTTTCCCATTCATTATCTTGCTCATTCAAAGCTAACCTCATAGCATGTTCTGCATTTGAAAATGAAAAGTGAAAAAAAGTTTTGTTTAATATCTAAAAGGCCAAAATATAATATAAATTATAAAGGACCAATGAGAGAGCACCTTTATGATGATAATGTCGAAGATGGGCTAGTACTGCGTCCACGGTTTGATCTACCCCGAGCCTTTCTCCTAAAACTACCCCCTCTTGAAGGTGGCCGAGGTGGGAGTTCTTGAACCGGAGAATGGGGCATTTTAGCTTGAGGTGGTGCTGATTGTGACATTTCTACTACATTTGGCAAACCTAAAAAAATATATTTATAAAGTTATTATAAATTTATAATCACCAAAAACCCAAAAACTAAATAAATAAACATTAGTATTTACTAAAGAATAAAGGTAGTCACTTACTTTTTTCCAATTCTTCAAGTTCTTTGTAAAACTCAATTTCGTCTTCCGTAGGCTCCTTATAAAATTGAAATTCATCACCTTTAAGCCAATCACTCGTGCAAACTAAAGCCTCGACCATTCTAGGTGTCAAAGAAGCTCTAAATGGATCCACAATTCTCACCATGAGGCTAAAAGCATTCTCACTAGCAACGGTTGAACTAGGAATAATAAATACATTCTTAGCAACCGTAGCAAGAGTAGGATAATGCCCACTATTGACCCTCCACCAATCTAATAAATCAAAATCATCATTCCTTGTACTTTCATATGTATCATTAAAATACTTGTCTACTTCATTGGCTATTTCCTTAAGTTTAGCCTCCCTTCTTTGTTTATTAAGCCTCCTTTCCACCCTTGCTTCCACTTAATCCACTTGATCATAATCTTCCTCCACACGTACCTCCACATATGATCTTTCAACATTAGTCCCTTTATAAGCTTCATACATAAGATTCAAGTGTGACTTCACCCGAGTCTTCACATCTTCAACTCGGTTAAGAGGGTAACTAAGGTCTTCTAAATGTAATTCAATCATTTAAAATTTATACCTCGGGTCAAGAGATTGAGCTATAAACATTATAAGGTTGACATCTTCAAAAGAACCCCAATACTTATCAAACTTGCCCTTCATCGAAGTAGCCATATTTTTCAAAATAGGTTTATTATGATCTATAATTTTAGCATTAATTTCCAATTTCAAGTTTATCAAAATTTTCAAAACTAGATGTGATGTAGGAGTCTTGGTTGCACTAAGTTTGATGGTTGCATCGTAGAACTTTTATTAGAAATGAGTAAAGCCCATCGCTTTCTCCCAATCAATGTCATTCGGAGGAATCACCCTCTTGGCATATACTTTATTCCCATCGACTTCTCTAACGACTTCCTCACAAAAGTATGCAATAAATTGTGCATTATCATCCGCTAACCTTGTAAATACATCTTTTAATTTATACGCATTATGGAGCATAGTGTATGTCGCATTCCACCTTGTTACCACATCCATTGGGACATTTGCCATCTTATCCTTATTCTCTAATATTGCACACTCTCTAAATTTATCCAATCTAGCACTAGAATAGTGAATGAACTTTACACAATTTCGGATACCCTCAATGGACTCTACAAGCTCCTTTATCCCATCTTTCACAATCAAATTAATTATGTGACAAGTATACCTCATATGTAGGTGATACCTATCAAGCAAAAGATTATCGTGCTTTCGAAACTGCTTCTTCAAATACTCCACCGCCACATCATTGGAACTAGCATTATCCACGGTAATACTGAACACTTTACTTACACCCCACTCATTCAACTTCTCTTCAAGACACCTCCCTATATCATCACCCTTATGAGAAGTAATCTTACAAAAGTTGACTACTCTCTTATGCAACTTAAATTTCGAATCTATAAAATGGGCCGTCACCACCATGTAATTGATGTTTTGGATAGAGGTCCAAGTATCAATAGTTACACTCACCCTCACATCACCAATTATACTTTTAATCTTTGCCTTCTCCTCACAGAACATATTTCATACCCCATTAGCAACCTTCTTCCTATTAGGAATTATATACCTTGGCTGAAGATCGTGAATAAAATCTTTAAAATCGAGATGGTCAAACATCCTAAAAGGCATCTCCGCCTTGATAATCCACTTCACACATTTAAAGTCAAGTATAGTTTGGTCAAAACTAAATCCTAAGCCTCCCATACTCGATTGAGTTAACGTCGGTTGGTTTTTATCAACTCCCACACGAAGAGGAGAACCCTCACACCTATGCAAATGATTGAGAAGCCCGGTAGTTCCATTCCTTTTAGAATCCTCCGGTATATGTAATTGACAATAATTACAAACACCAACCGTCCACTATTTTCCTTCATCATCCTTGTATTTTTGTTTTTTACAATGTTACCATGCGACACTCCTCTCCGGCCCATTCTTCCTTTTATTCCCCCCACTAGTATACATTTCCCCTTCATCTCCGGCGCCTTGAGTTTAGTTATCTTGTGATTAGGGTTGATCTTGATGTGGAGGGCTTTCAGGTTGGTTACCCGAACTTACATTCGGTGATGTGTATGTATCGAATCCACTATTACTAGCGGATTGGCTATCCATCCTAGAAAAGGAAAATAAGTGTTAGAATCTGTGTGTAGATATAGAGTTATAGAAATTTAATTTACATGCAAACAATGAAAGCAAAATATTGAGATTGCAATTATATAATACTAGATTAGTAGATTACAATATTACATTACTAATGTTATACATTTATACATATTAGATTACTATCCATTCTAGATTGTAGATTACTAGTTGAAGGCTTGAAGCTCACAAAAGATTATAAACAAAAAAAAAGAAAGAAAAAACAGTCATAACCATTAAGTACTTAAGTAATACTCTAGTAGTCTAGTATAGTACATTAGTACTAATAAAAAAGAAAAAACAATTAGGAGAAAACTGAAATTTAACTTAATTAAAAACTAAAATTAAGTATCAACTTCAAATATCAAGTTATTAACTACCAAATAATTAACCAAAGTATCAATTATCGACTTATCAATTATCAACTATCAACTAGCATTTCTAAATTCAAAGTTCAAACATCAAAGAATCAATTATCAAGTATCAAGTATTAACTATTCAATTATCAAGTATCTTAACTGCAAACTAAAATTAAGTATCAAGTATCAAGTATCAAGTATTAAAGTTATCAATTATCAAGTTATCAAAGAAGAACAAGTGGAAGCAAGTCATCTCCCTACCATCTCTAAATTTAGACATCAAAACATCAACTATCAATTATTTAAATCTTCTCTAAAATTAGGAATAGCAACTACCATATATTAAAGAACAATAAATCATCTCTAAAATTAAGGCTTACTAATTAAATCATATATTAGCCTATTTGGGGTTAGGGATAAAACATATAAAATTTCAATGTATATGAAGTTAGGGCTATATCTTAAGGTGGAGAAGTATGAGCAAGCACAAAATCGAAGTAGCCAAATAAAAAAAAATTCATACGAAAAAGGGAATTTCGAATTTTAGGGCAAGATTTTACAGTGGAGATGTGGAAACCGTAGTGCGTGTTGGACTGCCGCTGAGTGACTGACGATTTGTGGCGCCGTTGTGGTTGGAGAGTGCGGAACGGAGGAGAGAATGAGAGAGCGGAGATTTGAGAGTGAGAAGAGAGAGACTGAGAGCAAAAGAAGAGAAAGTGTGATTGTGTGAAACTATGAATTGAAGTCTGTGAACAGTGACTACGTGAGGTGAAGGAATGTACTTTTTTTTTTAAAAAAAAAAATTCGGTTCAGTTCGGTTTTACCGAACCTTCTACCCGACTTACCGTTTTTTAAAGTTTAAATTTCAGTAACCGACATTCGGTTATCATTAAAAATCGGTTCGGTTCGGTATTTTTTGCGCAGCGGTTCGATTTTTGGTTTTTCTGTAAAAAAAATGCCAGCCCTAGTTAGAAGTACCTAACAAGGGACACAATGTCGTAGAAAGAGACACTGCAACCACACTTAGTGAAGATGTGGTTGAGGCCATGGCTCCCTAAAGGAATAAAGGGAGGTCACCTTGTTCGACAAATACTCACACAAAAGAAGAGGTGGAGTGAGGCACAAATTGATCAATTAATCATTAATGTAAAAACCCCTATTATAAGATTATCTCTGATTATACTTATATCAATGAATCAATACTGGGGGACACCCCGAACACTATACTAAAAATAGGTATTTGTGACTTTTGATCTCGCAGAATTAGTTACTGCCATTAGCAATCATAATGTTTGTGACTGCCAATGACAGTCACAATGGACAAACAGTTATAAATTTTATTATTTGTGATTGTTTATATTTGTCATAATTTTTAAACAAAACGACATGGTTTGATATTGTATATAAATACTGTTGACCTAGAAGGTCTTAATCTAATTTTGATAATGACAAAAAGTTAATCATGTGTATTTAACATTTGTTTTGCATGAATTTAGCTTAAATTGTTTTAACGAGCTCCTTTGGATTCCCAAAGTATCTCGAGGACTAAAACCGTAACCAATATCAAGATCCTCTTCATGGGATCCTCTTAACTCTCATATGAATTCAAGATATCATGTATCAAGATGGAAAAATATGGTGCATTCAAGAAGAAGTACAAATAAATTCAATCAAGCTCCTTGAAGGCTAAATACTTTATTAATTGAGTGAGTGCTTAGCTTTTTGTAAAGATATTATCATTGATCACAAACTAAGCTCAACCATGATTATGTATCATTTATTGCATTCTAACTCTTTCAAGATTAAAGTTTGAATTGAACCTCATTTACAAAACTATTTCACACAAACCGGTTTTCTTGTAAAAATCATATCTAATTTATCTAGTTATTTTTATGCTCAAAACCAACTCCAACATGCTTAGAATAACCTCTAGAACATTTCTCAAAAGTTTGGTTGATTTGAGGTTTGGCTTGTGGTAGAATTCTAGAAGCATACATGATTAATTGGTGAGTAGACCACACCATGTAGTCGATTACATGGACCTTGGGTGAGTTGACTACCAAGCCAAAAACTAGTCGTTGAAAAGTTGGTAAATGCTAGTTTTGACCGATAACTCCTTGTAACCACTTCAAACGGCCATATCCTTTTACAAGCTATTTATCTGAGGTCTTAGACAAATTTTTGCACATTTGAATGATCATACAAACTCATTTTTCATATATCCTCAGTATTCAAGTATACAAGCTATTGCATTGATCATATTATTCACATTTGAGCTTATTTATTGATCAATCTTGATATCTCTTAGTGTGAGCTTCATTTGTAATTCCTCAAACACTTAAGAGTTATTGTACAATGGTGTTAGCCACAAAAACTCATTCAAATCATATTTGTGAGATGTGTATATCATAATTTAGCAAGAGTGAATTCTTGTGTGAGTATTGTGAGTGATTCAACACTTGTAAGAGTGTGTGAGAAGAATACACTTGCAGAGGTTTGATCTTCACTCAGAAAAAGATTGGTATTAGTGGAAATTCTCGGGGAACTATCCGTGCGCGGAAGTAGGGGCTAACAAGCTGAACCGTGTGGACAAAAAGTCTTCGACTTCTATCAGTTTATTCTTTCTATTTTTAGCTTTCTTATTAATTGCTATATTTTCCTTGTGCTTGGGATTGCTTGAGTATTTTGCTTGTTTGCTTGATATAGACTTCAAATATTTTTAAAACAGTTTTTAAAAAATTCGATAAAGTTCAAAAATCCTATTCACCCCCCTCTAGGGTATTTTTTGACCTACAAATACATCATAAAGAATCCCGAATTGTTTTCTTTTTGTATGCTCTTGTTGTTGTGTGGAAATAAAAGTCCAAATTTATGGTTTTTGATCGATCACAATGACAGAAAGACAAAAATAATTAACATACCCTTATCGTTAGTCTTAACGGAACCTAATTTGAGCATATTTTGTTCCCAACTTTGGAAGATGATAGTGTAGCAAGTCATAGTGAAATCTAGTGTTTTTTATTCTCTTCTGGTGGTGATGCAATAGTAGATCAGGTCATAAAGAAATTGTGTAAAAAAGTGGGTTTGTAAAAACAAAAATGTTAAAAAGTGCGGCTTAATAAGTAAATTACTTGTGTTAGTTTGTACATGTACTAATTACTAACCAAATCAATGACTAAAACAAACACGTACCTCTAGCTATCTTAGTTCTTATTAATAATTTTATACAGTGGGATCATTTGAAAGCACCTGTACATTTGAGAAGTAAAAATTGCCTCAATACAATTTGCCTATAATGAGATTGATGAGGTTTAATACTGGTGTTATTAATTAAAACATTTCACGATCATTAAGAATACCAAGTAAAGCTTTGCTCCAGCGGGAGATTCTTAGTTGGTTGTTCTTTAGAGTCGTTGGTATTGAACTCGAACCTTGGTAGTGGGATGTGTTTTGTCTCTTAAATGCTTAAACCTATCTTGCCACAAATTATTTTCTTTTAAATTCTTAAGCCTAAATATTTATTTTAGTTTTGACTGAATTCTATATAATATTTTTAAAAAAAATAAAACTATATGTTGGTGCTAAAAATTGAAAAGATGTTTTAAACCACATAGTCAAATGATTATGTCAAATAATTGGAGCAGTAAAGGTACAGAATTTAAAAGAGTCAAAATTTTATAAAGGAGATTGGCCTCGTATGAAAATACGGGTTAGTCCTCCCTGTGGAATGGAGTTAGGAGCTCGGTTTGCCTTGTATTGATAATGAACAAACAGCAATTACAAACTCGCAAAAGTCTTTCCAGTTAATCTATTCTCACAACATTACAATAAGAGGAAGGCTGGGTCACCCAGAGTTTAATCTTTCCGACATGGGAGCTCTAAGGTGGGTTATGGAGCTCTGGGTCTCTATATCTCACACCTTTGGTAGTGCTTAATGATCTTCTTGCTTCTTTTTGATTGTTATTAGGTTAAAACTTGATTTTTTTGAATTGGAACTTGGTTGTTGGAAGAAGTAAATGCTTCTTGTATATATATGACTGGAGGAGTTATGTGACTAGAGCTCCTAGAACAGGTCTAAGGCCATGTTAAGATTAGTACCAACTCTGACCTTGCTTCTCCATGAATTCCGGTGCATTAAATGTAGTTGGTTTGTATTTAATGAAGTTGAGAGAGCTTTTGCAGCGTTGGTGGTGTTGGCAGTAGTCGCCCACACTGTCTATCACCTACTTTGACATGACTGTGATGGAGACATAAATATAGGATCGTTTGATATTGCATATAGATCGAACAAAAAACTTTTGCTAAAACCCTATAAGAATAAAGGGATTTCACCTTTGTGGATCATGTAGAAGATCCATATAAGGAGACTAGGGTTTGAAAGCATCAAATTGCGATTTGGTCAGATTTTTTAATTATCGATGGGCTGCGAAAATCGATTGTTTTCGCCACTAAAACAACTTCTGATCGTCTTGATTTTTTAGGTTAATATAGTAACTTTGCGTTCCGAACGACATATCCAAAAATTAGACCGATCCAACGGTGCGATCAAAAGTTACAATTGATTTACGATTGTTGTGCCGAAAACCTAAAGATCTTTTATCGTATTCTTCCGCCATCAAATCTTGCACCGAGTGTGGGCTACGGTATCACCAAGATTTTCTCCTCTCTCAATAGAAAAAACCCTGACTCATGAGAATTATTGTTATAATGAGAAGAGACAAGGCCGGTGTATATATAAGGCTACGATAGGGACCTTAAGGAGAAATAAGTGTTTGGGCTTCCTATGGAAAGTTGAAATCCTAATTCCACTATGAATTAGTTCCTTCCATATATTATAATTCACACCACTAAAGAATTATAATTGCACTCCCGTCCTTATCTTAAAATTATATTTCAAGCTCATTATTATTAAATACTTATTATTCTCCACACGTTAAGATTACAGATAACCGTCATTTAAATTAAATTACTGACAATTATATTTAAATGACTTCTTAATCCTTGAGCCTACCACTTAACTTATTTGACATGTCGGATTAACATAATCTACCTGCAGGGTTTGACATGATCAAAACTTATTAAGCTTCTCAAGAGGCTATCATCAATCCCTATACCGGGACATGGATTCCGTCAATAATTAATATCCATCATACATATAGTGTCGTCATCCAATTCACGAAGGTTATTGATCCATAAATAAATCTCATTCTTAATAAGCCAAAACAACAAACACTACATATATATGTCTATTAATTATTTCAAGATTAAGAGCATAAGTAATTATAATAACCATGGGATTTTAAATTGTTTTATATAGTCAGTAAAAAAACAATTAACACAAACTAGTCCTATTCAATACACACAAAGTGTACTAGCACAACGAGTTAAAACTATATCGTTTCCTGTAGTTAAGATAAACTACTAAAACTTGTGCTACAATCATACCGATGGTTGTCCAATTCCATCTAAGACTGTGAACCATTAAACTTATGTTCCACAAGAACCGATGATATGATCTTCTGTGTGTAAGTTATACTCTACATATCAAATCATCTACTATATGGAATAAAAGACACATATGCACAATATTTAAATAAATAATATAATGCAACCATTGCCCATAAAGATTCTCATTCAAATAGCAAAACTGGGTTTATAACATATCCAAATCAACAACAAAATTATGGCTTTTAGTATATCACTCTAACAGACTGTCTAAGAGAGAGCTCCAGAGCTCGCTGAAAGAGCTTTGGTTCACGAGCTCCATCACTTGTGAAACAAAACCAATCCTTGGGCCCGTTGTACAAACTTCCCGGGGTTCTGGATCTTGAAACAAGCTCCTAGAGCCTTCTTCCTCCTGGTATGCTAGATTGCCGACATGGACTGCCACATGTATCATGTGGTTGGCGGGTCAGAACAGTCCAGTTATTCTCCCCATCACTATATATTTTAGTTTTTATTTTAACTAAATTCTATATGACTAAGAAACATTAATTACTTTTTTTATAATTTTTCGAATATATAAGTGTATCTTTATTTATTTTAAATGCTTAAGCGAGCCCAAACGTCAATTAGTTCTTTTAAATGCATGCTTAAGCCTTAGTGTCCAACAACCGATTAAAATAAACCAACACCAATCTTCCGTATTCACAACGCATAACACTTTTTCTGATTTCTCTATATTTTGAATTTGATTTGAGGTTAATTTTATATTTCTTTTTCTTTTTTTTTCTTTTTGACTAAATTATTTATAGCTTTCTTTAACGAGATCTTCAGTTAATTCTTTTTTTGGTTATATTTTTTACAAAGTTTTTGCACTACTTAACACAACTCTTTCTTTAATTTCTCTATGTATTTTAGTTATTTGGCTCATGTTAATTTTCTTTGTTACGAGTTTATTAGTATACTTATATTATACTACTATAAAAAAATAAAAATGGCCCTCGAATTTTTTTTCCGACTAGGGTCCCTCAAAACTCAGGGTCGACCCTGATTTTATTTCATCAACATTTTATTCGAGGTTATTTTTGTTGAGTGTAAGTTCTAGAATTAATGGCCTCCTATTAACTGTAATAATGAATGAGGTTTGATAGTACAAATTATTAATCCAATTTACCCCGCCAACCCCGAGCTGACACGTGGCTGTCCACGTTATCTATTAGACATGCCCCAGTGTGAGGAGCTCCGGGGAGCCCTGTTAAGACATCGTAAGAAGGATATAGTCTCTCAAGAACTGGATACCCACTCGAGAGTTGATTATGTACGACAAATTGCAAAAGCTCGAGCTCCAGAGCTCTTTCGGCGAGCTCTGGAGCTCCCTCTTGCCCAAACATTCTGCCAGAGTGGTTAGCAGAAGTATAAGCGATTGTCACTTGCTCCACAGAGCGCGCATAACTCCCCTCACCTTCATTGAATGCACACCAACTGTATTTAATGCACTAAAATTCATGGAGAAGCAAGGTCATAGTTGGTACTGGTCGAAGCATGGCCCCAGACCTACTCTGGGAGCTCTAGCCACAGGTTTCTTCTAGTCATATATATACAAGAAGCATTTACTTCTTCAACCAACCAAGTTCCAATTAAGAAAAACTAAGCTTTAAGCTAGTAATGATCAGAGAGAAACAAAATAATCATTAAACACTACCACATGTGTAGCATACAGGGACCCAGAGCTTTGTAACCCATTTCAGAGCTCCCAAGTTAGAAAGATTAAACTCTAGGTGGCCTAGCCTTTATCTTATTATGATATTATGAGAATATATTAACCAGAGAGACTTTTGCGAGTTTGTAATAGCTGTTTGTTCATCATCAATACAAGGCAAACCGAGCTCCTAGCTCCATTCCAAAGGGGAGGACTAACCCTTATTTTCATACGAGACCAACATCCTCTATAAATTTGACTCTCTTAAATTCAGTACCTTTATTGCTCTAATTATTTGATATAATCATTTGACTGTGTGGTCTGAAATCCCTTCTAATTTTTAGCACCAACAGTTTGGTGCCGTATGTGGGAAAGACAGTTTCTCAAAGTCACATACCTTCCCAAAAGCTAAAAAAGCACCAAAAATTTACTTTGTCTTTTAGACATACTCAACCAGACCCTATATTGGCCGTACAAAAGCGGTAACCTGCTCTTCAAGTCTGAATTGACAAACTCTTAGCCCAAAGAGAGAGTCCTCGAGCCAGCTCGAGGAGCAGGTTATTTTTAGCCTTCGCTTTTGCTGGTGTTCACCAAATCCCTCCGCGAGTCCCAATCAGAGAAAGACTTGGAGACCGTGGCAGAGGATTTAGGGCTAGTTGCAGCAGAAACGATGAGCTTGAATCCCACCGCTTCAGCTCTACTAGGGAGACCTGATATGAAAAAATTTTGGCTGCACTCCCTCCCCCACCAGGAAGAGACCCACGAGTGAACGTGGTTCGTGAGAGGAGCTTAGATGGGGCTTCACGACATCATAGTCCAAGCGTAGGCCTACCTCCCATCCCATCAGCTGGGATACTAGGACAAGAGGTGGAGGTCCGACTTTGAGGGTCTGTGTTCGATAGGATTTTTCACAAAGAATCAGTAGAAGAGGTCGAGAAAAGATTGAAGTTGAGGATGGAGGCCCAAATGGCGAAAATGATAAAAATCGTGGGTCACCTGGCAGGGAGCCCGGCAGCAGCTCTTGTAAGGGATTCCAAGTCCCTTTTTGCAGATCACATTCAGAATTGCCTGGTCCCCGAAAAGTTTACGCTCCCAGCGCTTGAATCCTACGATGGAACCACTGACCCTGTGGATCACGGGCAACAGTACAAAAATATTACGGGGCTCCAGAATGTCCCGGACGGCTTGATATGCAAAGATTTTGTCACCAATCTTAAAGCGGCAGCTCGAACATGGTGCAATAGCATGCTCCCGGGGTTAATCCCAAGCTTGCATGAGCTTGGTACCCAGTTCATTTCGCATTTTATGGGAACCAAGAGACATTCTAAAGCCTCTACTCACCTCTTCACCATAAAGCAAGGGTCTACAGAGGGCTTGAAGGAATATGCCATCCGTTTTAACCAAGAAAGCCTCATGGTCGTAAATCTAAATGAAGATGTGGCGGTAGCAGCCTTTATGGAGGGGGTAAGCTCCCCATACTGCCTCATGACTTTGGCAAGAATGGCCCCGAAGATCATGTCCAAGCTCTTAGATGAGGTCAACAAGCAGATCAACATGGAAGAAACCCTACAAGGAAGGAACTTGTTAGGCCTATTAACCCTTTTGTCCTCCTCCAAGCACCAAAAAGGGCATAACCCATCCCGTGGTAAGGAAAGAGAGGGTAAGAAGGGTACAAAGGAATCAGAGAAGCCTGAGCCAAGGGAAATCAAAGCACGCCAACAATTTACTCCTCTGATAGCCCCTTTGGGTGAGGTCTATGCCCAATTAGATCCAGGGCAGATCCTAGATGCTCGAAAGATGAAGACGTCTGAAAAAAAACGGGATACAACCAAGTATTGATGGTACCATAAGGACCACGTCGATGAAACAGATGATTGCTGGAAGTTGAAGGAAGAAATTAAGAAGCTCATTCAGAGAGGGCAACTCAGGTAATACGTAAATGGGAATAAGAAGGTTCCCCTAGAAGCCAAAGGAAAGGCACCTAAAAATGATATATTCATGATTAAGGGGGGCACCTCCTACTATGGGAATAGCAACCAGTCTAGAAAGGCCTATATCAAACAGGTTAAAACTTCAAGCTCGGAGGCAGAGTACTTCAGCTTTAGACCTACCAAGATGGTGAAATATGACATCAAAGAGCTCGTATTCACGGACAAAGACATGAACGGGGTAGAGTTCCCTTATGATGACCCTCTGGTAGTAACAGTGATGGTGGGCAATCACAATGTCCATAGAATCCTTATTGACACAGGGGTCACTTCCAACATCATGTACTACAACGCCTTTAAGGCCATCGGTCTCACCACAAAACACCTAACCCCTTCCTCGGTTACCTTGGTTCAGTTTTCAAAAGAGAAGACTAAATCTCTGAGGACAATCAAACTCATTATAACCTTGGGTATAGCTTCGAAGCAGATGACCACCATCTCCGAATTCTTGATACTAGATAGAGCTCCCCATTACAACGCTATCTTTAGCAGGGGTACGCTCAATGAAATCAAGGTTGCCATTTTGACTTGTAGCCTGTCTATGAAATTTATTACCCCCCACAGAGTTGGGGATGTCAGAGTAAACCAGGTGGAAGCTCGGACTTGCCAGTTTAGGACTCTGAAAGAAGTCAGAACTACAGACATCACGGTTGTCGAGCTTGAAGTCACGACTGTGAAAGAATCAATAGGTACGGAAGAGCCTGGCAACTTAGAGAAGTGGGAGATTGACATCTTAGACCCTATAGACGAAGAGAAAGAGCTCCGCGGCGAACCAGTGGATGACTTAGAAGACTTAGTTCTGGAACCCTCATGGCTCGACAAAATCCTAAAAATTAGTGATTGGCTTGGCACAGAGATCAAAGAAGAGCCCTGACAATGTTTACGAGCTAACGCTGACATCTTCGCATGGTCCCACGATGACAAGAAGGGGATAAAACTAGAGGTCATGGTGCACAGGCTGAACGCTGACCCCACTTTCAAGCCTGTGAGGAAGAAGAAGAGGAATTTTTCTATGAAAGGAATTTGGCCGCCAAAGAAGAGGTCCAGAAGCTCCTCCGAGCTGGTTTTATGCGGGAGGTCCACTATCCAAAGTGGCTCTCCAACATAGTGCTTGTGAAGAAGCACAACGGGAAGTGGAGAATGTGCGTGGACTTCAAAGACCTAAACAAGGCCTGCCTAAAAGACAGCTTCCCACTCCCACGGATAGACCAGCTTGTAGATGCAACTACGAGCCACGAAATGTTGAGTTTCATAGACGCATAGTCTGACTATAATCAGGTCAGAATTGCTCTAGAAGATGAAATAAGACTTTTTTTATCATCAATAAAGGCACGTATTGTTACAAAGCCATGCCATTCGGCCTAAAAAATGTAGGGGCTACCTACCAGAGGGTCATATGCGCACTTTTTAAAGACCAGACAGGCAAAAATATGGAGGTTTATGCTGATGACATGTTGGTCAAGAGCTTTAGAGCCTCGAATCATGTGGTTGACCTTAATGAAGCCTTTACCATACTCAGGAAAAACGGCATGTCCCTCAACCCAGCCAAGTGTGCTTTTGGAGTAAGGGGAAAATTCTTGGGCTTTATGGTCACTCAGAGGGGAGTTGAAGCCAATCCAGAGAAGATACAAGCCCCTATTAACATGAGATTTCCATCTAAGCCGAAAGAAGTCTAGAGCCTGGCAGGAAGAGTGGCAACTTTGAACAGGTTCATTTTCAAAGCGACCGACAAGTGCCACCCTTTTTTCAAAACTCTGAAGAAGGCCTTCGAATGGACCAAAGAATGCGAGCTGGCTTTCCAGCAGCTCAAGCAATACCTCAGAGCTCCTCCCCTCCTTAGCTCACCAAAGAAGGAAGAAGTTTTGAGTTTATACGTGGCAGTATCATGAACAGCGGTTAGCTCAGCACTGATGAAGAATGATGAAGGATCTCAATTACCAATATATTACACGAGCAGAGCTCTGCACGCTGCCGAACTAAACTACCCAAGGTTAGAGAAGTTGGCCTATGCCCTGCTCATCACGTTCCAAAATTTGAGACCCTACTTCCAGGCACACACCATGGATGTGCTCATAAATCAGCCGTTGTGAAAAATTCTTGATAAGCCAGAACAATCAGGTCGACTAGCTATATAGGCTGTTGAACTTGGACAATTTATGATCAAATACCAACCTCAAACCTCAATCAAGGGCCAGGCGGTAGCAGACTTCATAGCCGAGTTGACCTACACAGAAGAACAGATTAACGAGTCGCCAGAGCTACTATCATTTACAAACACAAACACTTAGACTCCCACCACCTCGATGAACCTATGGTCATCGAAGCAACACTATACAAGAGATGGTACGTCCTCTCATTTTTACTCTGCCTGCACCTTCAGCGAGCCGGAACAACCTTGCTACAGATTCACGAAGGTTTATGTAGGGGGCATTTGGTAGCTCGTTCGCTAGCTCTTAAAGTTGGCAGGCAGGGTTATTTTTGGCCCCTTATCCTACAAGATGCTAAGGAATTGGTAAAGAAATGTGACAGGTGCCAGCGGTTTGCCAACATTCAACAGCTCCTAGTAGAACCAATGACCCCTGTTAGTAGCCCTTGGCCTTTCTCTTAATGGGGCATGGACATTGTAGGACCTTTTACTCTGGGCAAAGGATATACTATGTTTGCAATTGTGGCCATCGATTACTTTACCAAATAGGCTGAGGCTGAGGCATTGACAACGATCACAACCATGAATTTTTAGAATTTTGTATGGAGGAACATCATATGTCGTTTTGGCCTCCTAAAAGTGCTGATCACCGATATTGGGAAACAATTTGACTACGACCTCTTCAGAGATTTGCGAAAGACATAGAATCGAGAATCATTACAGCTCGCCAATCCACCCTTAAGCCAATGGCCAAGCAGAGGTCACCAATTGAACCTTATCGAGCTCGTTGAAGAAAAGTCTTGATAATGCTAAAGAAAACTAGTCTGAAGAGCTCTCATCAGTACTGTCGGCCTATAGAGCGACCATCAGGGGCCTGACCGGTGAAACTCCTTTATCCCTGGCTTACGGAACATAAGCAGTTATTCCAGTGGAGATCGGAGTACCAACTTACAGAATCAGCTATCATGACCCAGCTCGAAATAATGAAGACTTGCTGGCTAACTTGGATCTACTCGAAGAAAAGATAGAACAAGCTCGAATCAAGGAAGATGCCTATAAAAGAAGCATGGTCAAAAGTTACAACAAAAGGGTCAAGCATAGAGGCCTGAATGTTGGTGACTTGGTGCTCCGAAAACTCACCTTGGCGATAAAAAATTTCAAACATGGCAAGCTCGCTGCTAAATGGGAAGGTCCCTACGTGGTCACCAAGGTCAGTAGACCTGGCACTTACTATTTGAGGACCATGGATGGCATGGAGTTCATGAGACCATGGAACATAGAGCACCTCAAGAGATACTATCCTTGAGCTAGAATAGTTTGTATTTTTTATAATAGTTGCATCCAAAGGAATGTATATGGAATGTTTTGTTTAGTACTTCATTACTTGTAACTTGCACTCTGTAAAAAATATCTCACAAAGAGGTCAGTTTAGTAAGTGCTCAGCTCACAAGAAGTACACTTGCACTCTGTAAAAAACCTCTCACAAAGAGGTTAGTTTAGTAAGTGCTCAGCTCGCACTCTGTAAAAACCTCACAAAGAGGTCAGTTTAATAAGTGCTTAGCTCGCAAGAAGCACACTTGCATTATGTAAAAACCTCTTATAAAGACGTTAGTTTAGAAAGTGCTCTGCTCGCGCACACTTGCACTCTATAAAAACCTTTTCAGCTCGTAAGAAGCACGCGTGCACTATGTAAAAGCCTCTCGCAAGGGATGTCAATTTTTCAACTGAAGAGGCCTGGTAACAAATGAGAAAAATTGTCAAAATTTACATAAGTCAAAAGGGGGCATAACTCTAATCAAGACTTAGCCAAAAAGAACAAATTTTTCCTTTAAACACCAAGAACCTCGAAAAAATTCCTATAACTGTGTGGGTCGTTCACCTCATATGAATTTCTTAAAAGACCTCCTTTGAGGCATTTTTTTATCTTCCTTAATTCTGTTTAACTTTCTCTACGTTGTGGGGGCATTATAGTATCTATAGAGCTCATTGCTACATCTCACATGACAACTTAGACAAAATAAGAAACAAAAATTAGGGCAAAGTGCAACAAGCAAAGCTTCAAGGCAAAAATAATTATTTTCATTAACATAAAAGGGTAGTTACACAGGTCCTAAAGATTTTTATACAAAAGAGAAGAGTCCTATCAAAACTATTGTTCAAATCCATCACCAGCTAGCGAAGGGAAAGATTCACTAGTCTCCCACTTGGTTAGCACATCTGGCTCCTCAGCTCGAATCAGCTGCAGCACAGCAAGGGCGTTGGACCTCTTCTCAGCAATCTTGGCCTCCAACTCTGGAGTCACATCGATCTCTGAGTGAGCTTCTAGCTCGTTGAGCTCCTCAGACCTTTGCAGAGCCAACTCCTTGCACTTATAGAAGCTAGATACAAAGAAGTTAGAAATTCTTAATAGTGGGCCCTCGAAGTTGTAGAAATCTTCAACGGCCTGGGCTCTCACTGCAGGGAGGGACTCTTTCAACTCTCTCAACTATTTTTCCAGGTTGAAAATTCGAGCTTGGCTGCTCATTTGAGCTCCTTCAGCATCTTCCCTCCTTTTACGCTCTAGCTCTGCAGACGTTTGGGCTATCTCAAGCGTAGACCCAGCGGCTTGAAGGTCCCTTCTCACGTTAATCAGCTCGGATTTGAAGCTAAAATCCTCCTGCTTTATGGCCTCATGCTCTTACCCCAGTGTCTTGTACGCAGACTCCAGACGAACGAACATGGCGTTGAAGTTATCCACTTTGCCTTTCAGACCTTCGGTCTCGACCAAAGCATTATTCAGCTGCTCCAACATGACCTTCTTGTCATTTTCAGCTCTCTTAAGGTCACTCCTGGTAATATATAGTTCGTTCTGGGTTTTGGTGAGCTCCTTCTGAGAAGCTGTATGACCAGCTGTGTTTGAGCCCTTTTCAGCCAGGTGGAGGGTAGAAAAGAATAAATTCATGGCCTGTAAAGAGAAGGTGACAAGTTATGATCAAAGGAATCGAAGAACAGAGCTCATAATGGAGAGTACACGCACCTGACTCATGTGGAGGCTGAAAGAGCTGGCCAGCGAACTTGTCCCTCGCTCCTTTGCATGTTTCAGTACCTTCTGCGAGAGAGAAATATCAGTGAAGGGCTTCAAAAAGAAGGCGGAACCATCCTGCTAACCTGGCTCTGACACACGCCCTTCAACCCCCTAGGAGCTAGTCTAGTCAGGGGAAGCCCTAGACCCAGTTATGACGATGTCCTCCTCATCGCCTACAAACGCCTTCTCAGTTCCCACGGCCACAGCAATAGGGCTCTGGATGACAGGGCTCTGGCAATTAGTCTCTGCAAGCCTTCGATGGGAGCTTCCATTAGGCCCACCCAGGTACGAACATCCTCTAGGCCAGGGGTACTTATGGAAATAGGAAGCTCGTCAACTCTAATTTCAACAACCGCGGGTTCTGCAGACTTAAAGCTCTCCAGCGGAGGCAAAGCCCCTTTTTGACCTCCCACATCCCCCTTCGACCTCTTAGAGGGAGGAAACCCTCTAGCTAAAGCACTTCTCTTCTTAGTGGTCTTGTCAATGTTCGCCTTGAAGACCAACTCTGAAACAGAAGGTAAAAACATGAGTTAAATACATAGCCTAGCTCTTCAAGTACTAAGAAAAGGAACAAGAGAGTAGAGACCGACTCTTTTTGGGCACCACGGGCACCTGTTGGAGGGGGGGCTAAGTCCAGGACCCTATCCCCAGGAGAATCAGCTCGAGCCCACTCCTGATCACCATCTTGTGCTGGACCGCTCCCAGCCTCAACCTTTTTTATAACAGCTGGCTCTTCGAGGCCTTGGACACCGCTTCCCTTTTGGACAACCTTTGATCCCTTCAACCTTGGGTCATTTCGCTCTGAGGGCAGCAACATGTCCAAGTTTAGGAGTTCCTCCACTATAAGGACGTGAAGGTTAATATTGGTGGGTCTGGGACCCAGCCCATACCTCCACAACATCACGGGGGCCACAATATCAGCATAGTGCTTCAGGAAGAAATCTTTGGCATCGTCAATACAACCTAACTTCACTAGGTTGGGTTTTTTCTCTTTAACTACAAAAGAAATAATAAAAAGGAGAGGTCAGCTCCCCTTATTGGCGCGAGAGAAGATATGCCATGCTAGGAAAGAGAAAAAAACTTACTAATGGAGTCTGGCTCCGAAGCCCAGTGTTTGAGGTCATGGACATTGGGGTACCTCGAGTTGTGCTCCCAATCCACTTTTGAGTCGAACAAAAACTTCTTCTTCCAGTTAGGGATGCTATCAGGGAGGCCGAATATAATCTTTGAGGACCCTAACCTCGAGGGACAGTTAAAAACTCCCTTATTCTTTCCACCACTATCCTTGGGCTGAAATAGGGTGATGAATTCTTCAATTGATATCTCGTGACTCTTCACAGAGGTAGCTTGGAAGATTAACACAGATCCTACCAGACAGGACCATTTGTTTGGACTGACCTGGGTTAGAGCGAGGTCCATGGTCACCAATAGCTCCCTCACTTGGTCGTCCATGGGGAACCTTAGCTTGTGTTCAAAGGCGGCTTCGTAGAAGCAGACCTCTCCAGGTCTATAATAGCAGGCTCTCTCCTCTGGGCTTGGCGCCTTAATCCTGACTGAATCGGGAATTTGGTACTTCTTCTTGAAATTTGGGATATTAGGTGTAGAAAAGGTCGATGGAATACGAAAAATGGCCAAAGCACTGAGATACTCCGTGTACTTCTTGATATCCTTGGCGTCATTTGATACAGGGAGAAGTAGACAAAATACATGTTATTTCCTCTTCGCTGTCCACGATTTCTATGGACCTAACCTCGGGGAAAGCAGACATATTTCCTACAGAAGAGCCCTGCTCTGTGTTGATGGGAACGTCCAAGTTTTATCCATGGTGTGTAAAATGATCCATGAGAAGGGCTAAGGAGTGTAAGGAGGTGGAATGAGCAAAGTATAGAAAGCGGTCAATGAAATCTATCAAGGAAATACTCGAAAATCTCCTAAAGGTGTGGTCTAGAGAAGGTTTGTGATCTAGAGTAGAGTGAGGGCTTTAAGAGCTTTAAAGTCCCTAAGGTTCAAGAGAAGAAGAAAAAGAAAGTAAAAATTCCCTATAAGGCAGAAGGGTTTATATAAGGTGTGTAAGAGAAGTTAAGTGTCTTTTCAAAAGCCTTAACTGTCCACTCGCAGACCCATTGCCACACATTTACACGTTCTTTAAGGAATACGGAACGGTCAAGCACGACCTCATCAAATAGTAACGGTCATATCAAAGAACTCGAGGTCAAAAGGCATGTGCTCAAGAGCTTTTATACCTGTCCCAATGTGAGGAGCTCGGAGGAGCCCTGTTAAGACCTCGTAAGAAGGATAGAGCCCCTCAAGAACTGGATACCCACTCGAGGATTGATTACGTACGACAAATTGTAAAAACACGGGCTCCAAAGCTCTTTTGGCGAGCTCTGGAGCTCCCTCTCATCCAACCACTCTGCCAGAGTGGTTAGCAGAAGTATAAGCGACTGTCACCTGCTCCGCAGAGTGCGCATAACTCCCATCACCTTCATTGAATGCACACCAACTGCATTTAATGCACCAGAATTCATGAAAAAGCAAGGTCAGAGTTGGTATTGATCAAAGCATGGCCTTAGACCTTCTCTGGGAGCTCTAGCCACACGTCTCTTCCGGTCATATATATACACAAAACATTTACTTCTTCAACCAATCAAGTTCCAATTAAGAAAACTAAGCTTTAAGCTAGTAACGATCAAAGAGAAACAAAAGAATCATTAAGCAATACCATAGGTGTAGGATATAGGGACTCTGGGTGGCCTAGCCTTTCTTTTATTATGATATTGTGAAAATAGATTAGCTGGAGAGACTTTTGCGAGTTTGTAATAACTGTTTGTTCATCATCAATACAAGGCAAACCGAGCTCCTAGCTTTATTTCACAGGGGAGGACTAACCCGTATTTTCATACGAGGCCAACCTCCTCTATAAATCTTTGACTCTCTTAAATTTAGTACATTTGTTACTTTAATTTTTGATATAATCATTTGATTGTGTGGTCTGAAATACCCTTCTAGTTTTTAGCACCAACAAGGTTATTTTGGAGTCTACCATGAAAGTTCTGTGTGTTACATTAAAATTAATTTATATGATATGATGAAAAATATGGTAAAACCAATTAGGGGTGTTTTCGGAAATCCGAAAACCAAACGAACGAACCGAACCGATCTGATCCAAAATATTCTTAACAGAAAAAAAAATGAAATTGAAATCAAAAACCGAAATTCAAATCGAATAAATCGAGTCGGTTTGAGTTTGGATTTAGGGGACCCACAATGGACTGAATTGCCCCAAATTGTTTAAAAAAAAGGGACAAAAGGCAAAAAAGGTAAAAAAACCTAGCTAGTTTCATTTCACCACTCGTCTACTATCTTCTCTCTCTCTCACTCTCAACTCACGCCGCACGCAGCTGTCTTCTCTCTTTCACTCTTAGTCTCACGCCACAGCTCTCGTCTCTCTCTCTCTCTCACTCTCTCTCTCAGTTTAACGCCGTCACGCCGTAGCTCTCGTCTCTCTCTCACACTTAACCAGTGCCGTCTCTCAGTCTCTCTCTTTCTCGTCCGATTGTGGGTTATACTCGAATTGGGTTCACAAATTAAAGTGAAGGGTAAAGCTTTCTAATTCTTCTAGTTATGTTTGCAATTTCTTGATATTTAAACCCTTAGTTTGATAAACTTGTAATTTTTTTGTTAGATCTAAACTAAATCAAAATAAAAATGTGTAAATCTAATGTAGGTCTAGCCCCTCAGTGTGTAACTGTGTATGTAATTATATATAATACAAGAGTGATAATTATATATTTGAGAGGAGGGAGTTAGTTTGATGTAGAAATTTCAATGATGCAAAACTAATCAAGTTCATAAAATTACCTTCGAGTTGTATAATGATTTATTTCTTTTTCATTACCAGAATGGTTGGCCTCAACATTACTTTTGCTTGATATCTAGACAGGCTTTATACACTGTCTTGAAGAAAGAGTGTTTGTTTTGTGGGAGAATCTTTCAAAGAACCATGAACAAAGCCTAACAAAAGATTATTGAGAAAATATTTTAACAATATACATGCCAGCATTTCTAGAAAATATTACTTTTTTTTACTGTTTAATTAATTTAAAGCATAAAAATAGATTTATTTATTTAGTTATTTGGGGCTTGATTTGATCTACATTTCTTAATAATTTACATGAGATTTCATTAATATATATAATCTCATTATTTAGTTATTTGGGGCCTTCTTAGTTCAAGTGACAAAGACCCACCTAAGGTTCTTTCATTGTTTTTTGGGTAGTTCTATTAATTCTTCCAAAGAAACTAATGAAATGATATGTTCCTTTTTTATCAAACAAACCACTTTTGTATTCTTGCATGGCCACTCAATTGATCTTATGCCTTTACAGTACTCCAACATATCAATCATATATTCATATTGTATTATTTTAAATAACTAAATTATTAGCACAAAGATGTGGCGGCATTGATTGTTGTTTGTATAGATAAAATAATTCTGGGAAAATAGTATCATATTTCTCATTATTCTAATTGTTTTTATTTTCTTATACTCTTCTAATACAATAGACTTCCATCTTCTTATACAATATAGATTGTGAGCCAATTGTATAAGGTAAAATATATTATAACTTTTATGTCATTTTCGTTACTTAAGTTATTTTTTGTTATAAATTTTTCACATAACATACTCCCCAAGTGCATGTTCTTGAATTGGTGATCAGAAGGGAGATTTAATATGACAAAGAGGCGCAAAGCATAAAAAGCTTTATTTTATTTTCCAATTTTTAATGAACTAGTTTTTTTTTCTTTTTCTTTCAAATTCGGATTGGGAAGCCACTCTTGAGCACAATCATTGAGAGTTTGAGTGACTAAATTGATAGATTGGCAACTTAAATTCTCACACACCATTGTTAAAATTAAATAGTTGCAAATTGATGATAAAGCTATAAATTAAGCTTCCATACCTAAAATGTATGATGGAATGCTTAAATTATAAAAATATTATTGGCTTGGTGGTTAAAATTGTTTCTAAAAATGAGGTAAAATGTATTATATGATAATATTTTTTTTGCAAAAAATCTATTTTTTAGAAATAAGGGCCAATCAGCATAAGAAAATCACTCTATTAAACTAGTTATTTACTTGTTTACTTCACCTTCCACTTCTTTGCTTCTATTTAATCTCCACTTATTTTAGATTCCAAAGTGCCAATCAACACAAGAAGATCACTTTATTAAACTAATTATTTTCTTGTTTACTTCACCTTCCACTTCTTTGCTTCTACTTAATCTCTACTTATTTACAAATTATTGCAACAGATGGAAAGCAGAAAAAGAACTATGGTATCTCAGTCCAATGAAGGTCTTCTACCTAAACGACATAAGGACTCCGTCTCTCATCCTCAAAACTTCCAAGGCTCTAAATACGAATTCATCCTCTCAATCTCAGGCTTCTATACCTTCTCAGGTAAATTTTATAATTTATTATTTTATTTAATATGTTTTATTATACTTATTTTGATTGTTTGTATTTTATTTTTTTATAATTATGTGGTGGATTCTTTTGGTGAATCTCCATCAACACATCATTCTAGTTTAACTGAAGAAGATGCAAAGAAATTGTAGGAAACATTGACAAAGAGGAGCCGATTGCCAGTTTGGGCTCATTATGAGAAGTATATACACTTTTCTGGTTCTAGTTATTCAATCAGAGCTAAGTGTATATATTGTTTAAAAGCCGATTATGCATGTGATACAAGTGCTAATGGAACTAAATCATTAAACACTCATATCGAAAGATGTAGGGAATTACCCCCTAATAAGAAGAAAGTAGATGTAAAACAAAAGATTTTGTCTTTTGAAAATCCAACACAAGTTGCTATTGGGGTTAATCAAAAGGAAATTACCAAAGTATGTGTCAAGATGATAATTATGGATGAGTTGCCTTTTAGTTTTATGGTAGGGGTGGATTCTGTTATTTTTGTTCGAAAGTAAGTCCTCTTTGGAGAGTTCCATGTCGTCAAACAATTGCTAGAGACGTCCTTAACATGTATTATACTGAAAAGAGAGAACTAAGATATATGTTAAGTGCATATAGGGTTTGCATTACCACCGATACATGGATATCTTGTCAAAACATTAATTACATGGTTGTCACCGCACATTTTATTGATGGGAATTGGATGTTGCATAAGAAAATTATTAACTTTTGTGTAATTCCAAATCATAAGGGGGAATCAATTGCTAGGCTTTTAGAGGAGTGTTTGTTGGATTGGGGAATAGAAAAGCTTGTCATCGTCATAGTTGATAATGCTTCGGCCAATGATGCCGGTTTGAGTGATTTTGTTAGGAACCATCTCACCCAAAAGCTTAAGCTATTAGGTAGTGGGCCAACTATGTATATCATGCTTTTCATTTTCAACACTCCCCCTTACGTGCGAACCACTCGCACGTGGACAGACAAACGAAACCAAAGGTGCCCTTTGTGCACAAACAACAACGTGCATACTGCACAAACACAAAGGGGGAAACGAATGCAAGTGGGAGGATTCGAACCCGAGACCTTGCAGAACCTGAGCTCTGATACCATGTTAGGAACCATCTCACCCAAAAGCTTAAGCTATTAGGTAGTGGGCCAACTATGTATATCATGCTTTTCATTTTCAACAGATTTGATTAAGAGAGTGAATCGTTGGACAACGTCCAATGCACTTTTACTTAGGGTTGAGAATTTGCATGTTAGGTGTGTTGCTCATATTTTAAACTTAATTGTGAAAGAAGGGTTAAGTGAGTTGAATTCATGCATCTAAAGTATTCATAGTGCCGTTAGATATTCAAGATCATCTCCCTAAAGATTAGATTCTTTCAAAAATTGTGTAGAGAAAGTGAAAATATTTTCCAAAGGGCTTGTGATTATGGACGTTCCAACTAGGTGGAATTCCACATATTTGATGTTGCAATCCGCTTTAAAGTTTCATGCCACATTTGATATGCTAAAAGATGATGATTCCGGTTATGAATCCTACTTTATTAGTGATTATGTTTGCAATTTTTTTGAAACCATTTTATGATATCACTTTAAGAACATGTTGCTCAAATACACCGACGGTTCATCACGCTTTTATGGATGTGTTTAAGATTTTTAGTCTTTTGCAAGAAACTAATGGCATTAAAGAGTTGGATTCCATTAGAGGTTCCATGCAATCTAAATATCACAAATATTGGGGGGACTTGGAAAAAGTTAATAAATATTTTTTCTTAGCCATTGTGCTTGATCCTCGCCATAAATTAGATAATGTGATGGATTTTTTTGAGGTTATATGTGGAGATGATGATTGTAGTGAAATGATGGTTGAATGTCACATAAATGAGGTGAAAGATTTATTGAAAAAGCTTTATGATGTTTATGAGGCCGATGCATCCGTGGTTGTTCCACCACCACAAAGTGAGGCTAGTAGCGTTGGGGGTAGTAGTTCATGTATTTCAAGTAGTAATGAGATATCAAGTTTGAGTTCTAAAGTTGAAAAGAGGTTGCAAGAAAAAAGTTTAATGAGAAAAGCAAAAAAAAAGTGGCATTATACAAAAAGATGTAAATAGATATTTATTGGATGCTATAGAGGGGGATAAGGATGAAAATTTTGATATTTTGAATTGGTGGAGAGTTAATGGGACATCTAAATACCCTATATTGGCACTTATTGCACGTGACATTTTAGCGATTCTGGTTTCAACAATTGCCTCCGAGTCATGCTTTAGTACTAATGGACGCATCATTGATTCGTTTCGCTCTTCTTTGAGCCCCAAGATGGTAGAAGCTTTAATTTGTACTCAAAATTGGCTTAAGGGGAAGTCACGTTGCTTTAAATCATGAACCAACAGCGGAGGAAATGGAGTTTTGTGAGAAGATTGAAAAAGGTAAATTTTTTTCTTTAAATTAGTGTACTTGATTTCAAATTGTTTGTATTTTTAATCTTATAATATACTAATTATTATATATACTTTTTAAATATAGAAATGTCAAAGAATATTATATTATCGGCAAAGGATAGAAAATAAAGAGATGCAAATGGTTGAAGTTAAAAACTAAAGATGATGCTGTGTTATTATTGATTTTTTGGGTTGTTTGTAGTTTGTAGACTATTGTCATAGATTGTTTTGAATGTTTGTGAACTCTTTTATGGACTTTTAAATATTTATGGATTGTTTTATGAACTTTAAAATGTTTGTTATGGATTGTTTAATATTTATGGATATTTTATAAGTTGATTTAGTGCAGTTTTAGTATAGCTTTATTGCAAATTTTAGTGCAGTTTTTTGTGCTGTTTTCGTGCAGTTTTCATGCTGTTTTTCTTGCAGTTTCGGTGTAGTTTTTATGCAGATTGTAGGGCAATTTCAGTGCTTTTTTTTATGTAGTTTTTAAGGCAGTTTCTGTGCAGTTTTTGATGCTATTTTAGTGCTTTTTTTTTTTTTCAGTTGTAGTGCAGTTTCAGTGTAGTTTTTTTGCAGATTGTAGGGCAATTTCAGTGCAATTTTTTTGTACAGTTTTTAAGGCAGTTTCTGTGCAGTTTTGGTGTTTTTTTTTTGCACTTTCAGTGTAGTTTTTTGCAGATTGTAGGGTAATTTCAGTGCTATTTTTTTAATGTTGTTTTTAACTAAAGTGTTAGCAATATAAAACAAAACTGCATGAGACCGAACTGGACCAAAATCGAATAATTTGGGGAGGGTTTGGGTTCCATAGATTAGAAAACTGAAACCGAACTATAAAATTTGGGGAGGGTTTGGGGTACCCCAATCTCTACCCCGACCGAAACCGAAAACACCCCTAAAACCAATTATTTTAAATGTTTATGATGGTTCTGAAAGAATTCTCTCTTGTAGAAAGTTTTCGCTCAATTACATTAGTTTTTATGAATAATATATATATATATATATATGTTTGTCTTCCTAGTAAGCTTCCTGAAAAGAGGTGCTCTGTTTGGTTCCTAAAAAACCGATGGAAATAGATATAACACAATTTTTGGATTAGTCTCATATTTTGGTTATTTGTAATAAGGTGTAGTGGCCAATGAGGGTGGTTGACTAAGCATATTTTCGATCGGAGTGGGAATTAGGGAGACACAAACCCAAATCGAATTTGAAACTATATTTTCGTTTGGATTTGGTTTTGGAATCATCTGAACCAAAACTTTTCGGTTTGGTTTGGATTCTGGTTTATTCAATTTTTATATGTATTTTTTGAAAATATAAATTTAATATTCAAAACCATTGCCATCAAAATGAAAATTAAGCTGCTGGAAATCAGTAGCCATTAGTCCACTACCGATCATCACACCGCTAGCCAATAACCTTTCAGTATTACAAAATCACATAACATAACCTGCTCCAAATCAAGCTTTTAAAAGATGCTAACCAATCAATAATTTATGCTTCCTCAAAATTATCAAAAATATGAATTAATCAACAATGAATTAATAATTAGTTAAAAGAGATTTTTGAACACAACATCCAGTGTTAACAAAAATAACAATAAGTTTTTTGGGATTTAATATTTTATTTTTTTAGGGAGGGGGGGTTAATTTTGTTGCCTAATTTGTTTAGTTGCTTGCACAAGAATGATTGCCCTTTCTGTGGGCTTTTATAATGAAATGCTTAATTATCAACCTCAGTCTATAACGCAAGTTCGGTGCATATCTAAAAAGATTGTGCAACTGCACATCTAATAGTAGAAACTACTAATCAGATACTCCACCTTTTCCATTTGGATAGTATTAGAATATGGGAAATGTTATTTTATAGTTTATTTAGTATAACGTGTGTTTTGTGGTATCATTCGGATTTGAATTATTAATAACTAGATTTTAAGTGCTAATGTGACGCCCCGAATCCCGTTTAGAGGAAATATCCTCTGAGACCCAGTTAATCACGGTGCCGTGCGCGACGGCGGGTTTGAAATGCATAACGTAAAACTGATGAGATATAATATTTCATGTAAGAACACATTTTTAGAAATTTTCGGCATGAGGGCTTTGTTTATAAAGCAAAACCAAAACCTGGACATGTATGCGAGAGTAAAATACTTAAATCTAAATATTAAAAGCCACACCATGCATGGTTATCAAACACACCTAGTCCTTAACAACCAAGTTAATGTACAACAACAAGCCTCCAACGAGGTCCCAACATGATAAGGTAACAATACGAAAACAACACACATATTCTAATATTCGTGGAGTGCATAAGTATATCTCACAAAAGCAAAACTTGATGGACTATGGTTCTTCAGCCATAAAGAACCCCTGATAATGTCTAGGTACAAAGGCAACCTAAGAAGACGCTTCCTTTCCTTTCCCTTTTCCTGACGACCCAGCTGAAGTACCTGTGTGGGAAAAATAATGGGATGAGTCAAAAGGACCCAGTGGGAATCAAATAAATATATATGTATATATATATAAAGTCAGTATTTATTATCCAATAACAAACATGTAAAGTAGACTCTTTCATATACGTAAAAGAATTTGGTACTGCATCCTCCTACCCATCGTCCTCGAGTCATCCCTTCAAAGCTCTTCGTGTCTAGCCAAGTGTTCTACCAGGTATGCATTTCGTGGCCTATCACCAACGTGGCAGTAAGGCCTCCCAATCGTTCCCGTACACGGTTTCGGGTCTTGCACCTATGAGACATCGTCCCAGCTTCTGGCCCCGTCTATGAGACCCACCTGGGACCTTCTATGGTCTAGCGCATACGTCTCTTCACAAACGTAACTCAATCGGCTCACATGGTGAAGGGATATCTCGAGATTTTAATTTAATAACCTTCTTTCTCTTCCATAAACATACACATGTATAGATATATATACAAGTCACCATAAAAAAAAGAACGCATAAAAGGGCAAGTCTTATATAGATAATTCGAAATGGATAGCTAGTTAATCAATATGCATTTCAATTTACGAATATATCATTTAGTCCACTATTGAAGGTTTAACATCCTTAACACCACACGGCATGAGTATAAAATGGGTTCGAGTAGGTTTCGTTATAAACTCGCTTAACAATGGCCAACTTTGTTCTACATGTGTTTTTATAGTGTAATTTAATCAATATAAACCATTAATTTCATCATAGCATTCACCTTATTTCAAATCCCAAAACCCACGTAAAGAATGAAAAAGCTAGGTTTTATATACTTTTGAGTAAAATCACCATAGGAGAATCAATAAGTAATACAAGAGGTTTAAGAAGTAGATTCCCACCTTATTTGGTTGATATATCTGAGTTAAGAGCAACAATTTAATTAAACGGAGCTGAATCGCAAAGATCCCCAATCCCGTGCTTCAAGCTCTATCAATGGAGGAGTGAGAGATGAAGGAGAAGATGAATAGTAGATATGGGTTTGTGTATAAATGGAGCAACTCATGAAGTCTCTCCCCTAATTCATCTCTTAGGTCACTCACTCTCTAACTCTCGGGAGCTCTGTGTGTAAATGAGAAGAAAAGAACTGAACTTGTATAATATATCACATTCTCCTCACGCGGTAATGTTCACTATTCACGCACAGCATTTTGGGACCTGCAGCGCTCAACTTCGAACGGTTATAACTTTTCGCTCGAGACGCAGATCAAGGTGATCTTAATGTCCACGGAAAGGTTATTCAAAGCTCTATGAGTCCCTAATAGAAAGTTTTCCCAAATTCTCAACGGATAAATCTCAGTAATGCGTCAAAGTCAGCACTACGCGCAAAGTTACAAAATGAACAACTGATAGCGATTGGTCTATTTCGCGCTCAATTTCGATCTAGTAGGAGTCTGAATTTGTATTTGACCGAAACACGAAAGTTGTAGATTTTATGAAAATCTAGAGGCTTATGTGAACATAAACTTAATCAGGTGAGGAACAAAGATGTTACGTGTCCTCAAAGTTGACCAAAATTATGAAATCGTGCAATTCGAAAACTAATGATTTAAGGTTTAATTTTGCTAGGATTGCCTGAACCTCTTTACGGTCATACTAAGGAGTCATATTACATTATTATCTGATATAGGAAGTGTTAAAACTACTCTGGCTCGCTAAATTTACAAAATTTTCGTTATCGAGTAGTCTTCTCTCTCTTTTTTTTTGCGACAATGAGTATCACTTAACAAGAAATGGAGCAACGGGGTGTCACAGCTAACGTGATAATCAATAAACTAAGACTTTTGCATGCTAGTAACTAAATTGAAAGTTGAACTTTTGCGTACAAATTTTGTTTTTCTAATGTAATTCTTTTTGGGTTCTTTTGCATGAAATTTGGTAGGCCAAAGTACTATTTTTCATTGCTGCTCCATTTTTTTTCGGAGATTGAAGTTAATTCTTTATCTTCATCCTTTTTGAAATCAATCTAGTAAGTATCTCTTTGTAACAATTTAGAAAGAATTGGTTGTTCAAACTTCGTTATAGTTTACCATTATTTTAGGGATTGTGTTTGGTGCATATTCACTACTTTATTAATTGAGTTTGAGGGCTGTAGTTTTGAGGTTTTATGGTTGTTTTAGGAGTCACTCTCTCTATCTATTTGATTGCCATTTCTCTCACTCATTCCACTACTGCAAAGGATCGATACGCAACACTTAAGCTATAGTGTCTTTTTTTAAAAAAATAAAGGGCATAGATACATAATAGACATTTTAGGCTCTTGTAGTTTGTGGATTTGCTAAGGAGGGATTTCATTAAGGATCTTCAACCTAAGTATTAACCGAACTAGATTTTTAAGCTACTGTGGTTTGTGGCTATGCCTTCTCTACTAGTTTGCTATATATTTTGTGTATGGATATAACTTTCTGCTTAATAAATCAAAATAGAGTAATGAATAGTTGTCTATTGGTATTTAATTTCGACTACATACGTTAGAAATGTTGGCCTTTATAAACGTGTTTTATTTATTGGTTTTGTTCTTTGTCTTGTAATGCTTGCATATTTGTGTACACATATATAAGAAATGATAGATTTTTGGAAAGATTAGCGTAATGCATCACTCAATTATCTTTCCAAATCATTACTAAGATACAAGGGTGGAGCCAAGAATTTGTTGAAGATTTTTAGCACTATTTTATTTTCCTTTAATGAAATGGGAGAAAAATTAATACTATTAGCATTTTTTTGGGTAAAATAGCTAATAAATTAACTCCACCCCTGCGAAGATACAACATCGGTGAAGGTATGACAACTAAAACTATTTTGTGTTTCCATGTTTAGAACAAATACAATTTATATGGCTTAGTTAGTTGCTCTTAGAGGACAAAACTAGTCCTGAAATATGCATGGCCAATGGGGAATCATTTTTATTGAAGCAACACAGTTAAGCAGCTAACAACAAGAAGGAAGCTGGGATATTTGCTTTCTCTTCTATCCTTGATTGTATTTCTTCTTCACTGATTTTTTGTGGTCAAGTATGGTTCATTAAATCAATTGCTTCAAATCATTCACTTAATGTATTTGTATTTAGAATGATTGTGTATATTTGTCATAAGCAAGAAATATCGAAATACTCTTGGAGCAATTGCTGGGGAGAAGGCTGCTAATCTATTTGGATTTCTTGTTGCTGAACTTTGAAGTGTATTTCACGATTTTGCCATTTTTGTAGTAATGTAGTTAGTAATATAGTTGTTAGGCTGTTAAGAACTTAAGATGAAATGTTTATTTGTAAGTAAGTTGTACGTATAGATGATGTGTAATGTAAATGGAAACAAATACTCTGTTTTAGTCTTCACTTTAAAAATTCTATTATGAATGTTGATTTGATTGGAGTATAAATCTATTGTGAATGTTGATTAGGTTTTGGTATAAAATCTATTGTTTATATCGATTGGATTGTAGGTCAAAAAATTTGGGATTTTTTTTTTGATTTTTTTAATTTATTCCATATTTGTAACTGCCATAAACAGTCACAATTTTCATAATTATGACTGTTTCGAATTGTTACAAAGCTCCACAATTATGACTATTTATAGCAGTTATAAGTACAAAAATTTATGACTGCCATGAACAGTCACGATTTAGCTTTGTGACTGCCTCTAATGTTAGCTTGGAAAGTCATTTATTTGGTTGGTTGTGACTGTTATGCGGTTGTTTTTGGCAGTCACAAATTTTTTTGTGACTAGTGTTTTTACGACTGCTCTTTGTAACTTTGACTGACAAATAGTTTTTTTGTGTAGTTCGTTATAAATGATTCCAAAGAATAAATAAATCTTAATTGGTTAAGAAAGGGCATATGAGTTAATGAAAAGATTCTCCATATACATTGATGATACATTGTTGCTCAAAAAGCATGATGGTGTCGAACATCGCTATGTTGCCAAATGTCAACAAAGGGCAAAATTGGCCTAAATAGAAATACACATTCCAGAAAGAATTAGATTCTTTAGCAAATAGATAGGTATTTGGTTTGGTAGTGCTATTCGCGCTAAGTGTAAAGCCTGTAGGAGATAAACAATTTTTTGCCATAAAGCGTAAATGAGAAAAAAGAAGTCCTGGATTAAAAGACTCACTTTGTGGCACAAGGTTTTCCATAGACGCTCAGGAATTGCCTGAACGTTATAAACGTTCTGCTACTTAATTAGCTTAGTAATTTTCGAAGGATTAGAAATGCAGCTTATGGATGTGGTTACTACATATCTCTATGGGGATCTTTATTCAGATATATATATATATATAAGTGCCTGATAGCCTTATATTACCTAAGTCAAGTGACTCTAAACCACGGAATATGTTTTCAATTAGGTTAAAACGCTCACTTTACGGAATAAAATAATCCGGACGGATATGGTATACACGTCTAAGTGACTACTTGATTAGGAAGGGATATAAGAAAGATGAGTTATGCCCCTATGTATTTATAAAGAAAACAAGTTATGGATTTACAATTGTAGCTGTATATGTTGATGATATGAACATAATAGGTACTCTTAATAAAATAAGAGATACCACTAGTTACTTGAAATTCAAATTTGAGATAAATAATCTTGAGAAAGCTCGAATTTTGTCTAGATCTTAATCTAGAGTATCGAGCTTCTGGAATATTAATCCATTAGTCTGCGTACGCCCAAAAGTTAACCAAGCGATTTAACTTGGACAAAACGCATTTTGCTAGCACTCCCATTGTCGGTCGAAATTTGGATAAAAGGAAAGATCCATTTCGTACAAAGTAAAATTACGAAAATATGTTGGGAGATAAAATTTCCAATCTAAATGTAATATGCGCGTTATTGCACTTAACACAGTATACTCGACCAAACAAAACATTTTCATTGAACTTAGTAGTTAGATTTAGCTTAGCGCCAACGCAGTGTTGCTGGAACGGTATCAAGAATATTTTTTAATATCTAAAAGGAACCATTAACTTAGGATTGTTCTTTCCCTACAGAGAAGCAAAAGGAATTCCAAATGGCACGATAATTTCTAAAGCAAATGTTGATGTCAAAAAGGCTAGCTAGCCCCTATATGAAAACCCCAAATGATGTTTTGGTTGGTTTTACTTATGTAAGGTACCTCTCTAACCCACATAAAGGTCATTCAAAAACTAGTTATGTATTAACTATTGAGAACACAACAATATCTTGGAGATTAACAAAGCAAACCCTTATGGCTACCTCCTCAAACCACTCTGAGATCATCGCTCTACATAAGACGATTCATGATTATATATGGTTAAGGGCTATCATTACACATATTCAAGGGACTAGTGGTTTAAGTTCTACCACTGAAGAGTCTACTTGCATTTATGAAGACAATGCAGCTTGTATCGAACAGATGAATCTAGGTTATATCAAGGGTGGTAATACGAAACATATATCTCCAAAGTTATTCTATAATCAGCAACAACAGGCTCTCCTTAAGATTTAAGTGAACCAAGTAAGATTTGAAAAGAATGTGGCAAATTTGTTTACCAAATCTTTGCTTAAGGCTATACTTGAGAAACATGTGGAAAGCATAGGAATGCGTAGGTTTTCCAAACTCCCTAGATTGATGTAAAGATCAAGGGAAGTGTAGACTTAAGGAGAAGTCTAACACATGCAGGTCATTGATCGCATTGTACTCTTTTCCTTTCACCAAGGTTGTTGTTCCCACAGGGTTTTGTTACTTGGTAAGGTTTTTTAACGAGACAACAATACATGCATAAACTTTTTAAATCCCTTAATTAATATAAACATCAGGGGGAGGTGTAGACTTGAGGGGGAGTCTAACATCCACATAATGTTACGTTATACTATTTCCCCTAGACCAAGGTTTATTTTTTTTAACTGGGTTTTATTACATGGCAAGGTTTTTAACGAGGTAACGATATATTTAAACTCTATTGATCTAAGTAAGGATCAAATGGAAGTATAGACTTAACGAAGGAAGTCTAACATAATTGTCATAATGTTGTACTCTTTTCCCTTCGATCAAGGTTATTTTTCCCATAGGGTTTATGTTACTTAACAAGGTTTTAATGAGGCAACAAGACATGTACCATTCCATTTCCGACTTAGCACAAGGGGGAGTGTTGATGAAAATTACGCGTAGTGTGCTATCGTTTAGATAAAATATGTATTATGGATTTTACTGTGTAAATGATGTATTATGGGCCATATTGGGTTTCTTTGTAAATCTTATGTATTATTGCATTCATGCCATATTTAAATGAGTTATCTAATTAGAGACACAACTCAGTTGTTCCCACAGTAATTATGACTATATATAATGGTATTGATATATATATGTTAGGTGTAAATTAAGGACCAAGTTTTTTATACAAAGATTACCTTCGCACATATGGAAATATTATCTTATAAGAGAATTTCTTACTTTAAGAATAATGAGGAATAATAAATTATCTCCATTAAATTTCATAAAAAAAACTCAATTTAAAAGTTGAAAGTTGGTAGGCTTGTCAACGGATCGGATTTGGATTGAATCAAGGTGAATCCAAATCCAAATTTTGAAAAGTTTTTGGATCGAATTACCAAAATATTGATCCATACTCAAATTTGTTCCGATCAGGTTTGAATTGGATTATATTCGATCCGCTTAAAATTTTAATATATTATAATTTGGTTTGTAAATAATATTAAAATTAACATAAAATTTAAACTTAACAGCAATCATTTTTTTTCTTGTAAAAAGAAACTTATTTAATACTTTTTAAATTATAATTATTTTTTATAAGTGTATTAATAATAAGATGATAAATATAAATAATGATAAATTTAAGCATAAGTGTGTGTCTTAAGTCGGATCGGATTGCAAACGAATATGATCGATATATATATATATATCCATATCCAATTTGTTTATCAAAGGCCTATCGGGTTAAGATCGGATTTGGATATACAGATCAGAAATCTCAGTATACATCTCGGCTACACGAATCGGGACCAGATACAAATCCGATCCATTGACGGGTTTAAAAGTTGGTAATATAATCTTGTAAAATTCTATGGATGAAAATAAACACACACACACACCCATATATATATATATATATCACATTTTTATTGCACCCATTTCTAATTTGGTTTATTTTAATGAAATTTTGGAGAGATGATATACTCATTATAGGGACCATCTCTACCAAATTTCATAAATTTTTTGATTTGTTTACCCTTTGACATTAAAGTAAGAGATTTACTTAGAAGAATATTTTCATATAATATATTAGACAAATATTCACACTTTTAACTTCTTGACTTTAATACTTCTAAAGAAAACATTAATTTTATTTTAATTAGTAGTCATTAATACAATTTATTTTTCATTGTAAATTTTGATATATTTATTATATCGTAAAATGAAAATGAGACTAATAATTTAAAAAGCCTAAAAAAAGTAATAAGAAGAAAGGAAGCAAATATATAATTGACTTTGAAAGGTACAAGACAGCGATGCACAAATATAGTGTCCCAAATAATAGTTCCCTTATTGGAAAATAGTTGTAAGAGAATGTCCATTCTATTAAGGGAAAAAGAGTAAACTATGCAAATAGCCCATAAACTATTGATATTGTTCCACTTTGGCCCTCAAACAAAAATTTGCATCATTTAAATACTTGAACTATTGGGCGATAACTTGGACAGAATTAAGGGCAAAATTGTCATTTCAATTAGATGTTTTTAAAAAAATATTTTTAATTAAATTAAAAAAATATTATGAAAGAAAAATTTAAAAAAAAAGAGGAAGGAAAAGGACAGAGAAAGAAGAGAGAGCTACACCCACCACCACTTCCTCTCTGCCTCCCCTCCACTCTTCCGTTCTTCTTCTTCATCATCCATTCTTCCATTTTTCATCATCATCATCATCATCATTTTCCTAAAAGAAACCCTAATTTCTACCTCCCTCTTAGCTAGTAAGCCAAACCAACAATTTCATCTTCTCGTAGTAACGAATGGACAGAAGAGACAGCGAGAAATGAACCTCATCCTTTCCCCAACGTGTTTTATTGGCGCCGGAGGATCTCTCCGGAACAATAGCAGGCAGCGGTGGAAGAAGGCGAGGCCAAGCCGACGTTGACGGAGCCGCAGATGAGGAAAAGGAAGGCTTGGAAAGAGGCCAAAGCTAGAGGGAGTGGAGGCGCTTGCGAATTTGAAGTCCAAAGTAAAGGGGAGGCGGGGAGGAGATGGGTCTCTCTCTCTCTCTCTCTCTCATTTTCTCTCTCTTTTTCTTTCTCTATTGCTTTTCCTTTCTTTTTTGTTTTTAATTTTTCTTTTATAATATTTTTTAAATCTAATTAAAATTATTTTTTGAAAAATATCTAATTAAAATGACAATTTTGCCCTTGATTCCGTCCAAGTTAATGCCCAAATTGGATGGAAGGGCCAATTTGAAACTCGATGAATAGTTCAAGTATTTAAATGAGACAAATTTTTGTTTGAGGGCCAAAGTGGGACAATATCAATAGTTAGGGGCCATTTGCATAGTTTACTCAAGGAAAAATATTGGGTATTTCTATTTTTGACCATCCGACCCTCTCAATGATTTTCTTTGCGTATTCTTAAATGCATGTACAAAATTTGTCTTCTCATCTTAGTGTGAGGATACTTTCTTCTCACTGATTTTCTTAAAAATCTTACAATTCACCCTAGTGATGGGGTAAGTTTACGAAAATAATGCAAGGATGATGAAGTTTCATCGCTAAAAATAAAAATAGGGTGTTCTTAAATGCACCCACATAATTCTTCTTCTCACCCCAGTGTGAGAATACTTTCTTCTCACCCTATCATATTTTTGAAAAAACTTGCAATTCACCCCAGTGGTGGGGTGAGTTTACTGAAATAATATAGGGACGTTAATGTTTCGTCGCTAAAAGTAAAAATATTAAATAATATTAAGTTTTAAATTAAAATAAAACATAATAAATTTTTTTTACATCATTCTTAATAAATTTCATTAAAAATTACGTACAACTCGTAATAACTATGAAATAAATATAAAATATTAATTGTAATAAATACATTTTTAACGATTATATGATATTTCATATCACAAACTATAGATATTTTTTTTGACTATCACCCAGCCTTTTCTTCCCAAACTTTCTCTCTTCAAAATTAAAATTAACAAACTAAAACTCCACCCCCTCTCGTAAGAACAAATTAAAAATGAAAAACCAAGTTGAGTACACCAAAATATTTAGAAGATTTGGGGCTTGTTTTCTCATTTGAGTTGCTGCTATCGGTTAAATTTTTTTTGGGTAAAATTTGAATAAATATTATATCATTAACGAACCTACAACTATTTGAACTAATAAAGAAAATAATACCATTGAGACACTTGATTTTTTTGTATATAACCTATACATAATTTTATTATTATTGCAAAAAAAAATCATACTTTTACAATCACGAGCAAAACAATCACATTGATTTAATTAAACTCAATACACAAACGCCTGGAGTTTCTTCTAATGATCCAAACATAATTTCTGAATGTAAATGCTTGCTCCAAAATAATACAAATACATAATGTTTTTCAATAAATTTAACAACATTTGAAAATTATATCTATGAGTTTGTTGCTCTGTGAAGAGCCTTAAAGAGCATTTAAAATATATATACATATATTATAATTAAAAAAAGAACACAAGCCACATGAAATCCTATTTGGGGTACTTTACAGATCCAACGGAAGTATGAAACTCTATGGCCAAATAGCTTTTGTCTTCTTACAAAGAATGGATTGATTCATGGAAGTGAATCTGAATGTATTTCCATTTGGAAGAAGATCTCAAAAAACATCTCTTTACTACATTCCTCGAGTTAGCAGAAACATGAATAGGCCAAGTGGTTCTTCTTCGAGACATAAGGGAATATGAAATCAGATACAGAAGTAGAGTCACCTTGAATGTTTGTTGTAACTAGTATTTGTGTCTTGCCATTAGCAATTCTCTTATCGGCCACATTGGAATAGAATAGCCCCGAAATGGGTGGTACAAATACAGCACTTTGTAAACAAACATATAAGTCAATAACCTTCTCGAATTTAGAAGAATCAGAGTCGAGGAATTTTCCATTCTTATCCACGGACTTTGTTTAGACTAATTGTAACTGTGAAATTTTATTTTCCAGCTATGGCTATTAAATTCAGGGGAAGTGGAAAAGAAAGTTCCTACAATTACTTATCAGAGTAGCCTTACTTATCATGGATCTCCTTATTTCTTTTGTTCAAATCAAGGATAGCTGGCTTCTATTCTATTTTGGTTACGTAAATTGAAGGCCAAATATGGACTTCCTCGAAAAATATATATTGTTCTCTTTGGGTTGTTGAGTGCATTAACTAGTTTCTTAGGCCTAGTAATAACTTTGGGGGCTACTAGGCATTATACCATATTGTGTTTTATATACTGTGTAAATTATGTATCGTATGCAATTTTATTTTATTGCGTATATGTAATGATATCCTTATGGTACTCTTGATTGATTTCACTCAGTTTGATGTTCTGGCTTATAATGTTTATGGCGAATTACTCCTACTTATGACACTAATGGTTTTAGGGTTTTATGGAAAAAGAGAGTAAACAACTAGACTTGTAGAATTGTAGAACAAATATTCCAAGGAAACAAAGCAAGATTCAACTATGCTTTTATGCCCAATTTATGCGTAGTTTAATTCCAGTTCACAGGAGTGTGCCCCATTTATGTCTAGTTCTTACATTTTGACATATGTTTATATGTATGCATTTATAGATCAGTTTGTGCACAACAATGTAAATTAAGTATATACAGTTTTTTAGCAATACATAGTAGTGTAAATTCAGCAATTCAAGAGTGTAAATTCAGTGGCATACCAGATTTACAACACATGTATACTCCTCTTTAAATCAACAGAACCCATGTTTAATACTGTGTGTATGCTACTAAAAATCAGAACCCCTGTTCAAAATCAAAACTCCTGAATCTATGCGTATGCTACAGGAAATCAAAGCCCTAAAAATCAGTAGCATACACACAGATTAATAACATGCATATATACACATTGATAACACTATAGAAATACACACACATACATACATATATATATATATATAATACATACTCGATCAAGGCATGGTGGAGGGCGTGCAGTCGTCGAGTTCAATATCCAAAGTCAGGTCATAGAGGGGATCAGATGGAGTCGGGAGGTGAATTCTCTGATACTTTAGATGTCATCATCTCTCTTAGTAGGGAGATGAATTTTGTGTTTTGAAGGGGATCAACAAGAATGACGACGACGACGACGATGAAGAAGAAGAAGAAGAAGAAAGTAAAGACGGGAAGAATTAACGCAAAGAAGAAGAAGAAAAGAGAACTAATATAGGGCGTTTTTTTGGTTAAGGTTTGTATCGGGGTGAAGAGAATGGATTTTCAGCGCTTTTTTTATTTGTTTTATTTTTACGCTTTGATTTTGATTGGGGTGAATTTGCGGACTACGTGGGTGTATTCAAGAATTCCCTAAAAATATTGAATATTATTAATTTTTGCATTAAAATGAGACATGCATAATAAACTCACCCCACCTTTATTTCACATACCAAACAGAGCATAAAGAAACCACCAAAATCATCTTTAATTTTTCACTAATTACATACCATGAAAACTATTTCTACTCTAAAATGGGAAAAAAATATTTCTTTTGATTCAACCCACCATAATAACCAGAGGCAAAGCTTTGTAGGGGCAGGTGGGGCAGCTGCCCCTCCTTGGGTTGGGGCATGTGTTTTTTTTAGGGACTTATGAGCAGAAAAATAAACTTGAGGGGACCTAACTATAAAATACATAAACTTAAGGAATAGTTTGTAAGTATTTAACCTAATTAATTAAAAAGGTGGCGCTACTCATTTCTCTTCTTCTTCTGCCTGCGGTTGCTTCAGTGCTTTCACTATTCACTATTTCCATTTTTTCACACACTTCTCAAACCTTTCTTTATCTACACCGTTTTTTCACCACCACCATTCACCAATACTTCTAAAATATGAAAAACCGTAGAATCTTATTGTAATTTATCATAATTGTTCGCATTTGTTATTTAAGTTGTATAAACTTTTATTATTAATAGTATTATGTATGCGTTCAAATTTTATGGCTTTAAATATGATTTAGTGTGTTTTGATTTTTAATCAAATTTCACCCCCGTTGGTCAATTTCCTGGCTTCGCCACTGATAATAACAAAACACAAAATTCCTGATCCATATAATTTGTTGGTTAGAAAAGATATAAAACAAAAAAAATGGAAATTAGAAGACCCAAAACACCTTAGAATCTTATTAAATAAACTGTGGAAAAACAAGAAAACATTGATTCGGTTCTAGTTTATAGAGTGAGAATCCATATTGCCTCTCTCTCAAGAATTTCATAAAATTAAACATGTATGTCAATTGCATATATACGTATACATACATTTATTAATTAATGTTGTTCATTTACTTTACCAATAAACATTTGATCAATATCTCAATGGAGAAACAATAGATAATTGACCAGCGGTGAAAGATTAGGAGTTGAAAATGATGAAGATAAAGATAGATTAGGATTTGTGTGGCTTAAAACGTTAGATATTTTCTATTAAATTTAAAACTTTAGGTGGGGTGAAAAGAATAACTGGAAATGAGGTAAAATGTCTTGCATTATAATGTTTTTCACAAAAAAACCAACAAAAAATATTTTTTTAGAAATAAGGGCCTAGATATCATTATCATTCTGAAATAAGGGTTTGTTTATCAATTGTATTTTAAAATAAGGATTTTGACCGAGTGCAAACTTAACTTTGTACAAAATTGTGTTGAGTGTAAACTTAACTTTGCAATCGAAAAAATTTAATGCAAATTTGTTTTGCATAATGTACTTATATTTTGTTAACAAGTATATTATTATGTTTTATTCATGAAACTTTAAAACAACGTCAAATAAACACAAATACATAGTAATATTTTAGAAAATAAGGAGTGCAAACTTAACTTTGTATAATTCCAAAAAAATTATTATGTGCATTTTATTAATAAATAGGGTTTGAATATATAATTTGTCAAAATTATTCTAAAGCATTGTCAATTAAATACTTATTTATAATAATATGCTAAAAACATGTAATGCACACTTAATTTTGCATAATTTCATAAAAATATAAAATTTAAAAATCTACTGTTAAGTTAACCTTGCACTCCTTTTAAAGTTTAGTCAAATATATGCCCTTAATTTACAAAAATATTATTCCTTGGTTCTTTTGCAGAAAACTTTTTCATACAAGTCCTATTTTTCAATATCCCGATTTATCTAATGGATAGAAATCGGGGTGAGAAGAAAACATTTTACACTATTTTTTAGGTTAAGATTAAAATAATTTTAACTTTTGATATGGTGAGAAAACGAATTTTATGAGTGCATTTAAAAACACTCTTTTCTTTTTAGTGACATATTCTGCTCTCTCTCTCTCTCACACACACAAATCTCTTGGTTTCCCTTAGAAAAAAAGGTCAATGCATTTTGAAGTTGCAATTTGTTAAAGGATTTCTTTTTAGGGTGTGTTTGGATATGTAGTTTTAGAATTCCATTAGAATTGTAATTTTATAGTATTACAATTCTAAGAATTGCAATACCATTGAATTGTAATACCATTGTTTGGATTGCACGTAGTTTTCATTTGAAATTCTAATAGAATTCAAAATTTATTTATTTGGCTAAATTATAGAATTCATTTGAAATTCCAAATAGACGATAAGGAGGTGATAGTAGAAGTTCCTTTAATATATACTTTGTATATACATATATATATATATACACTGTGTATATACATATACATTATATTTAATGTATACGTACATATATGTAATATATATACACGTGTACATGTAAAAGTCTTTTATAATGAGAAAGAAGAAATAAGTGAGGTGAGAGTTGGACGTGTACATACGTAATTTATATATATATATATATATATCTGTGTGTGTGTGTCTAGCTGCATTTTTTTTGTTTGGTTTGTGAAACAGGGGGCGTGAATTGTGAAGGATGGCTTGGGGGGCGGGGGGGCTACTGGGGTTAGGTTGGGTTGGGATGAGGTGAGGTGGGAGGTGTATGGGGTGGGGCTGATGAGTGGTGATGGTGAATTATTTATTTTTTATAATTTTAGAATTCAATAGAAATTGGAATTAGAAAACTCTATTATTTTTATGGAATTCAATCCTTTAGAATTTGTAGTTTTGGAATTCTAGTGGAATTCTTGTAGAATTCAAAAACTATAAGGGCCCGTTCGGTAACGTTTTCGGAGAATGTTTTCCGAGAATGTTTTCAGAAAATGAAAATGAGAAAATGAATTTTCCAAGAACGAAAATAGTGAAAACATTTTCCGAGAACGAAAACAGTGAAAATGAAGATTGCAAGACTGAAAATGGTGAAAACATCATTTTGGCGTTTTTGCGTTTTATGCTTTAAACTTGAATTCATTTTCCGAAAACGTTTTTCGTGTTTTTGTCAAAATCCCACCGAACGCATTTTTTATCCGTTTTTAAACTCAAAAAACAAAAACGGGTCTCTAAAAACGCTACCTAACGGACCATAACCTTTTAACCTATCCAAACAATAGAATTCTAAAATCATCCCTCAATTCCAATTCTATAATATGGAATTAGGGTTGCCAAACACACCCTTAATAAACTCATGTTGTTACACGGAGGAGGATAGAAAAATATTGCACTTGTAACAAGTAAAATTCGAATATAGAACGTTAAAGTTTGAGTGAAGAATTTTACGCGCTCATGTAAGAGAATTTATATAAAGCCTACTTGAATTTTAATTAATGTACTTAATTTCTTTTCAATTCAACTCACTTCAAAAATGTTAATTATTTTAACACATTAATTTCCACTTAAGATATAAAAAGAAGAAGATGACTTTATTTTTGGTCAATATTTCACTGCAAATGCAATTTCAACACACCACATAAAGGCAAGAGTGACTTTGTTGCAAACTATATCTAACTTCACTTTTAGATTTATTTGATTTTATTTTTATCCACGGTTCTGGACCTTTGAGTTTCAACTGCGTTAAATATAGCATTGATCTCCTGTCTTAGTTTGAGTCTGCCGTTTGCACAAAGAGAATATAATTATTTGGGCTAAAAAATAGAGTTAGATTTAGACAGTCATTGAAAATTTGTTTGAGGATCTGAATGAGCCCAAGATAATCCAAAACTTCATTATGGCTGCAGGTTAAGTGGACTAGACTCGGGCCTGGGCTAGGCTTAAAAATCATATTGCGGTCCTAAGTTAAGGTTGGGCTTAAGAAGGTGAGACAGATAAATAAACACAATAACATGCGCCACACTCGATATGCGTATAGTATTATACATAATAATTTCTCACATTATGTGAATTTGTAAAATAAATTAAGCACATGTGATGACATTTGATTAAGCGGTAATAAATTAGTCACGAGTTCTAAAATTTTAGTTGCAGCACTATTTTTTTATTTTAAAGCATGAAGAGTAATTTTATTAATGCAGCTATAAAGAGTATCAATAACTTTATTCCTAAATATTGCTGCTAAGCTGCAACAATTTCTAAATCATTTTAGTACTCTTAACACGCACTTTTAATATATCAATAATTCTTGAAATACACAGTTTAAAATTATCTTTTGAAAACTGTTACTCATGCTTTAAATAGCAATAATTTTGGTATAAATTATACCCATAATAATTTAGTTCACTGGCTAATATATAAGTGGCACGTTATCACTCTGAACAAGTCATTTTCATTTGGTTTGTAGTTGTACTCTTAAATACGTATGCTAACGTCTTCCTTTCAAGACTTGGTTACTTCCCATTACACTTTTAGTTCAATTTCATTGTATAGAATTTAGTTCGAGAACTAAACGAATGAAATTTTTCATAAAACATAATCTCTATAATGAATAAATCATTTTTACAAAATTTCGTCTGAACATTCACTTTTGAATCAAATGAGATTAATCATCTAAATTTTAATAGTCAAAAATTAACATATAATTAATTTTTTATTACACCTACTTTCAATTTAAATATTTTATTAAAATTTTGTAAAATTAATCTCATTTTTACTAAATTTTATAAAAAACCTAATTACTGCTCACAGAATATGACTAGCCGCTAACTAGCATGCGGCTGCCAGAATTTGATCCAAAAATTTTTTAATCAAACTCAGTGCTAATTCCAGTACGCTAGCTATAACCTGGCCACTGCATCGAGCTAAAGTATCTAAACATATTGAGAAGGCGGTTAAATTAGTTTAGTCGAGTTAAAGCAAGCACTGAACATCCAATCACTCTCACTTGATTGACATTTGTATTGACGTTCAATACCCTCGCCGGCTTTGCTCCACCCTAAGCGACCGCAAAACCTCACCCTCAATTCCAATTCGTAACCAAATATGACCTCCTCAATTTCTCCGCCAGATTATGCCCTATCCACCACTCGCCTCCTCCGCACCACCACCGCCACCTGTAGCTTCTCCTTCTCCTCCTCCTCCGCCGCCGTCTTCCACCACAACCAGCTGCCTTGCCTCCTCTCATCTCATTCCTCCTGGCCTTCGCTTTCCTCTACCTCTACTTCTCGATCCTTTTTCCTCTCGGAACCTCGTAAAAACATCGCCCTTGCCGCCTCTAGCACCTTGACGGCCAATTCTGTACCGGTATTTTCTCTCTTTCTCCATTTCACAATTCAATTTACACATACTTTTATTCTAGCTAGGGCTTATACGAGCCGAATAACGGTTGCAAAAACTGCTCAGCTTAAACATGTATTTAGGGTCCTTTTGTTTTGTTAACCTCTAATTGTTGAACACTGGATGCTGAAATTTAAATATTTAATGCTGAATAGTAGTAGTTCCGAAAAATACATTTGATTTTATTTGATTTTGAAGGCTGAATATATGACATTTTAAAATTTTACTGTTATTATTGTGATATATCAATAGCTAATAAAGGAAAATAGCATGGGCAACATTGGAATAAAATTTCAGGCATTCAGCTGTACTTGCCTGTTAACACTGAACTTTAATCTGATTTAGCATTAAGAGGTGAGAAAACAAACACCACCTTAATCTTGGCTTGTTTTGTTCATAAACCAGGTTAAGCTATAGTTATCTTGGCTTTTAATTAAAATTTACTGTGTCTGTGTCTATGAACTTATCGAGCAATCTCAACAACATAATGAGGTTTAAAATATGTACAAGCTCGTTTCCTTATCTCGCAAATGTATCTTGGACGAGTTTGCTTCATTTTACTGCCCCAAGTCTAGCATCCATAAATCATAGCATGGATACTTTGTTAGCTATAAGATTATAAGATATTAATTTTGGTCCATGTCCCTTAGATTGAGCATAGCGACAGATTGCATTTTTATCCGGCTGAATTATGTAACTTGAATTGTTTAGCTTGGACATGCTGTGTAGTTTTTTAAAAAACTATTTCACCTGTAACTTTGTTTTATTGTGATAGAGTTTGGATGAAAAAAAAATTGTGAACTGGTTGCTTAATGCATTCGTTTTCAAATACTTAGTTTGAGGGCCTAAATTAACGCCCTCCCCCTTCTGTGTACTTTTCAGACCAAGTTAGGGATGCTAGATTATATGGGCAAGAAATTATCTAAAAAGGGATCTTATTCAGCAATTTGTTGCTTTTATGTATGAGTAACTTTCAAAAGAATGAAAAGAATTGCATTAGTCAAAAACTTAATCGTCACTCTGCGTGTCAATCTTGGTATTGCGGGTAGTGCTATATGTGCTTGCATATTTTTCAACTAGAATATTTGCATGGTATTACATCTTCAATTATGAATGATAAGCCATCACCCAGAAAGGTGCCCATACTACATTATTGTGACACCTTTCTTGCATGCTAATTAGGTTATAGTTGTATATAGGGAGTTTAAGGCTGCTACTGCAGTGCTATTTTTTCGTATATATTTTTTTTTCTTGTTCCAGCATAGAAATCAGTCACATGGCAACATAGAGATCACATTGTTGTACTAAGATACCGCTAGAACAAACTTTAGCACAAGCGTAGGACCGACCGGACAATTATGCATACAATAATTAAAGAAACAAGCACCAATGGTATTCAAGTAATATGATAAGCAAGAGATGAAAGAAGAAAACAACTAACCAAGCACACAAGCAATTAGGTGGTGTCGGCAAAACCGCCACTAATCGACCGGGAGATAGCTATTATTGATAAGACCAATTCTGAGTACAACGCACAAAACAAACCCTAGCCACCAATTAGAGCTCTTAATATTATCTCTCAAATATACTCTCTAATCTAGTTAGTAAACAATATAACACAACTTATCAATAAATCCTATGACAGGGGGTCTATTTATAGAGTATAAATCCTATGGTCTAGGATTGCACAAAGCCAAATCCTACTACAAATTGGATAATACAAATCCAATTAGGATTTGGACAATACAAAGCCAATTAAGAATTGGACAATATAAAACCTAATAGAAATAGAATTCCTACAGGAAGGTTTATTCCTTGAGATAATTGTGTCATAGTTAGAGATGTCTACTGGTGGTGCATCGGAAGGGGGTGCCAAGGCAGCAGATACATCACCTTTGAAGGGGGCATCTGCTCCTAAGGTAACGGCTGCGCTCAAATTTGATATAGAGAGATTTGACGGGAAGAAGACGGATTTTGCGATGTAGCAGTGTTAGATGTCCGACATCCTTGTCCAACAAGGTTTGCACAGAGCATTGTTGGGGAATAAAGCTAAACCCGATGAGTGGTCCGACGCCGATTGGGCTGAGTACGATAGACAGGCATATAGTACAATTCATTTACACCTTGCTCCAAACGTGATGTACTATGTGATGCGTGAAACATCTGCCTCGGTAATTTGGAAGAAGCTCGAGGATCAGTATATGACGAATAGTATCGAGAATCGTCTATACTTGAAGAAGAAGCTATTCCGGTATGAATTTTCGAGGGGTACATCCATGAACGATCATCTCGATGGGTTCAACAAGATAATCTCAGATTTGCAGGGATTAGACGTCGAGATTGATGATGAGGACAAGGCGATTTTGCTTCTTAATTCGCTCCCGGAATCCTATGATCATCTAACCACCACACTTATTCATGGGAAGGAAAAGGTGACCTACGATTTGGTATCGTCGGCCGTCTTGGCTAATGAAAAACGCTTGAAGGAGAGAGGAAAATCCAACTCAGATGCGCTATTCATTAGGGGGAGAAGCGATGAGAAGAAGCGGGAAAACTGGGGAAAGTCGCGGTCGAAATCTCGGAGACTGGCTGACAAGGGTAAGATAATTTGTCACAAGTGTAAGAAATCTGGACACATACGTCGGGAGTGTCCAAATAGAACCAATGGCGGTGGAGAGAATAAAAGTGCGGTGGAGAACGCGAACGCGGTAACTGCACTAAAAGTGAGAACTTCGAGAGTATGTTGGTTGTAACTTCACGGCTTAGCTCTTCGAGCGAGTGGATCTTGGATAGCGGGTGCTCGTATCACATGTGCCCAAATCGGGAATTGTTTCATACCTTCATCGAGGTTGACGGAAGCAAGGTTTTGATGGGTAACGACCATGCGTGTAAAACGATGGAAATTGGTACGATCCGGCTAAAGATGCATGACGGGGTAATACGTACTCTTCGTGATGTTCGGTATGTTCCTGATTTGAAGAAAAAATTGATCTCTTTAGGGGTTCTTAATTCCAATGGGTATCGTGTAATACTCGAGGGTGGAAATTTAAAAGTTCTCTCCGGGGCTATGGTTGTGATGCGAGGAAAGAATGAGGGTAATCTCTATTTTCTTCAAGGAAGCACAATGATTGTGTTTGCTTCAGTTACGACTGAATAGACTGACACGACGAGATTATGGCATATGCGATTGGATCATGCTGGGGAGAAGGCTATGACAGTGTTGAGTAAGCAAGGGCTACTTGAGGGTGCAAAAAGCTGCAAACTAGAGTTTTGTGAGCATTGTGTGCTTGGAAAACAGACTCGGGTAAAGTTTGGGACAGCGGTACATTGTACGAAAGGAGCACTTGATTATGTGGGGGCCGACAAAAACTCAATCCTTGGGTGGAAATCATTACTTTGTGACTTTTGTTGATGATTACTCAAGGAGAACTTGGGTCTATCTCATGAAGTATAAGGACCAAGTTTTTGATGTGTTCTTAAAGTGGAAGGCAATGGTTGAAAATCAGATTGGTAGAAAAGTTAAAGTGCTCAGGTCAGACAACGACGGTGAGTACACTTGTGATCCTTTTAAGGATTTCTGCCAACGAGAAGGTATCATTCGCCACTTCACGGTCAAGGGTACACCTCAACAGAACGGAGTAGCGGAGAGGATGAATCGTACGCTCCTTGAAAAGGTGCGGTGTATGCTTTCTAACGCTAAATTAGATAAGCGATTTTGGGCTGAAGCCTTATCCTACGCTACGTTCTTGATTAATCGTTTGCCATGCTTGGGAGTGGAATACAAAACACCTATGGAGGTGTGGACCGGATCTCATGCTAGTTACGACAACATTCACATTTTGGCTATTCGGCTTATTATCATGTTCGTGATGAGAAGATTGACCCTAGGGCTCGTAAGGCAATATTTTTAGACTTTTGTGATGGGGTTAAAGATTATAAATTGTGGTATCTTCAAAGTAAGAAGATTGTGATTAGTAGGGATGTGATGTTTGACGAGGCGTCTATGCTCAAGACGACCTTGTTGACAAACGGTAGTTCTCCAATTCCGGTTGAAAAGGAGAACAAGGTGAGCGAGATAGTGGTGAAAACGGAAGTGACTACTCCAGTTAATACTCGGGTTACGGATTCGATGGAGGAGTCCAACGAGGAAGAGACGACTCCCGGTGAGAATTCGGGTCAACAACAAACAATACCGTCTTTAGCTAGTGGAAGGGAGCCTAGAGCTCGACGTGCACCGGTTCGATATGGGTATGAAGATATGGTGGCATACACATTAGTAGGTTACGGGGATGAACCGACTTCGTATCGGGAAGCTATGAATTCTAGCGAGAATGCGAAGTGGAAAGCAGCTATGGAAGATGAGATGGAGTCTCTCCGAAAAAATCGAACTTGGGAACTATGCGATTTGCCGAAGGGAAAGAAATCTATCGGGTGCAAGTGGGTTTTCACTAAGAAAGACGGGGTTTTAGGGTCCGGTGTTCGTTTCAAGGCAATGTTGGTAGCCAAGGGTTATGCGCAAAAGGAAGGGGTGGACTATAATGAAGTGTTCTCTCCGGTTGTGAAGCACACCTCGATCCGAGCATTGTTGGCTATGGTGGCGCAATTTGATCTCTAACTTGAACAACTCGATGTCAAAACTGCGTTCTTGCATGGGGACCTAGAGGAAGAGATTTATATCTCTCAGCCGGAGAGATTCAAAGTTGTTGGTAAAGAAAATAGTGTGTGCAAACTTCGGAAGTCGTTGTATGGATTGAAGCAGTCCCCGCGTCAATGGTACAAGAGGTTTGACACGTTCATGATCGCGCAGAAGTTTACTCGGAGCGAATTTGATCATTGTGTTTACTTCAAAAGGCTTGAATCTGGCAATTTCATCTATTTACTCCTATATGTTGACGATATGCTCATTGCTTCTTGGAGCTTGGTGGAGATCGATGTATTGAAAGCTCAGTTAAGCAAGGAGTTTGAGATGAAAGATTTGGGTGGAGCGCGAAAAATTTTGGGGATGGAGATCGTACGAGATAGGAAGAGGGGGCGATTGTGTCTTACCGCACTTCAAACTATCAGCAACGATGGCTCCTAACTCCGAGGAAGAGGTGAAGTATATGGCTCAAGTTCCTTATGCAAGTGCGGTTGGGAGTTTGATGTATGCCATGGTATGCACTCGACCGGACATTGCTCAAACCGTGAGCATTGTTAGTAGGTATATGGCGAACCTTGGAAAACCGTATTGGCAAGCCGTTAAGTGGGTTCTACGATATCTGCGGGGTACAATGGACAAAGGGTTGGTATTTGAAAAATCTGGAACGTCAACTATTGAGGATTTTGTGGATTCGAACTACGCTAGCGACCTAGATAAGCGGAGATCGACTACGGGTTATGTGTTTACATTGGGTAGCGGTCTGTTGAGTTGGAGGTCGACGATTCAAAGTGTGGTAGCGTTGTCTACCACGGAGGCAGAATATATTGCGGTAACGGAGGCGGTCAAGGAGGCCATATGGCTCCGTGGTTTAGTTAGTGATCTTGGTTTGAAGCCGAAAAAAGTGGTGGTGCACTGTGACAGTCAGAGTGCAATTCACTTAGCGAAGAATCAAGTTCATCATAGAAGAACCAAGCATATTGATGTCCGATATCACTTCATTCGGGAAATTATTGAAAACGGTGTTGTAAATCTGGTTAAGATAGGCACCAAAGATAATCCGGCAGATATGTTGACAAAGGTTGTTCCGTTGGCCAAGTTTGAGCATTGCTCGACGTTGGTCAATATCCTTCAGTGTTGATACCCCTTGGGGGGGCGGTGGTCCTAAGGGACCGGCGGGGATGATAGTGTCTTATTCGATGATTTGATCATGGTGGAGTACATTGGGGTCTTGTGGAACATCGCCATGGTGGAGTACATTGGGGTCTTGTGGAACATCGCCAAGGTGGAGAATTGAAGATTTGGCTCTGTATAGGAATTCTATTTCTATTAGGTTTTATATTGTCCAATTCTTAACACATATCAGATTACAAGTTCGGTTTTTAAGAAAAAACTAGTACATATAAGTTGACGTGTCACCGTGTCTTGACTGATAATTTGGGGATGAACCTTATTTTGCATTAGCTTCCATGTTCCTTTTTCCCACCTCTGTTTATTTCTGTTTCCTATTCAATATTTATTTCTTAGTTTAATTGTTTCAAATTTTTGTTTTGCAGCCAAGAAATGGAGTTTATACTGTAGGTGATTTTATGACTACAAAAGAGGAGTTACATGTTGTCAAACCCACAACAACTGTAGATGAAGGTATTTCATGTTCTATTAGATGTTTCATAGATTGGTTGATGTTTCCTCTAATCTGTCTTAATTACTTTCTGCCAACAGCCTTGGAGATGCTTGTTGAAAACAGAATAACTGGTTTTCCTGTGGTTGACGATGACTGGACTTTGGTGAGATTTTTTTTCCCTAATGCTGCTAATCTAATTTTAGATGTGAGATTTTTTGTTGAATGCGTCATCTGATCGTTGGAATTTACGTAAGATGTGTGTGTCATTTCTTTAGTTGGTGCGGAAAGAAGAAATCATGTTGGCAGGAGGGAGTTGGATCAATTTTTGCTATTGCTTGTCGTTACTTGCATATTACAAGTCTATCGTGTTTCGTATTATTGCAAAAGTAAAGTTTGATGATTTTAGGCTGTTTGTTATGGTACATGGTTTTGTCCAAGTCGAGGTTCATCCCAGAACTCTCTTTTATTTGAAATTCAAGGTTTAATTATTTTAGCATGAACTGAACTTTGGTGATTCTGAATGAGAAGCCAGAATTCAAGCGTGGAAGTTTAGAACTAAACTTTTTGTGGAAGTTTTTAATATCTTGGACTTCAATATCAGATTACATTTTATGCGTAACCTTCATTATACACACAGACACATAACTTTTTATTCATATATATGTCATCCATTGCATGGATTATACCATCACATCTCTTTTTCTAGAGATTTACTAATTTTCTCCATTGTCCTGAGCTTATATTTGCTGACTTGTTTGAGGTTATCCAAAAATGTTGTTTTGTATATCAAATTGAGGTGCATTTTACATTTTTACAAACATAATTATGCAAGGAACATTAACAAATTTTAGCTGGTGCAGGTCGGTCTTGTTTCAGATTACGATTTACTAGCTCTCGACTCTATATCAGGTAATTAAAAAAATAAACATCAAAGTTAAGCATTGATTGCATCTTCCTTTTATTTAGACCTGTTGAATTAAAGAATTTCCCATGGCTTCTCGATTAATGGTTAGTGTTACCCTGTCGTTTGGTTGTTGTTTAAGGAAAATTTGCAGCACCACAGGGTAACTTGGTTTTTTACTCAGCTTTCCAACCTTCCAGGATTGTCTATAAGTTGCCATATACTCCTGTTGTTGTCGTCTTCTTATTCATATTATGCCTGCTTGGTTTCATGTAATTTAATAAAGACTGGTAACAATGGACAGAAAGAAAGTATGAACACTTTTTGTGAAGAATGTACAGTATGTACTTCAGTTAAGGGGATAATTTGGCCCCTCTGGAGTTTTTGAAGTTTTCATTTGTGGACTGCTCATCTGTTATGCCTTTCTGGGTCTTTGTTGGCCAGAAAGACCACACCACATTGTATGTCTTGATTACTAGTATTCCCTTGGTCTCAAATTTAGTGTCACTACTTGACTTTTGCACTTTTGAATTTTGAAGGATACACTAATTTCAACATAATTAATAGTCAAGAGCAAAAGTGTTTTAGCAATCTTGAGATTATTTTAGAAACATGACTCCTGATGAGGGACATACGAAAAGTGATGTTGGGCTCTTAATTTGAGAAAGAGGAAGTATCAAGCTATGTAGATTGAGATCTGAAGTTTTATTAGGAAATGGCATAGTGGGCAACACAAATGGGAATGACCTTCCCCTATCAATCTTGTGTGGAGTCTATGAAGCACGGACACTCTCTTGGAGCTACGTGTCGGGCCCGACACTTGTCGGACACTCTGACACTCTCTCCGACACTTGGATTTAATTTTAGTCTCTAATACTTGATAATTGATTTAGATGGCTATTACTCCTAGTGTTTTTTCATTGCAACATCAACTAAAGATGAGGCAACTAAGCCACTTTTTATATTCCCCTTCTGTTTTCTATCATTCTATGGAACAATTTAGTCTATGTATGCTTTTTGATGGTTTAATTATGGAACAATTTAGTGAACATGTTTTGGGTATTTGGGTTATTAATGCAATCTAGTTTCATTTTATTGATTTCTTAAATATTTATAATGTTTATTGCATATATAATTAATTAATTAATTAAGAACGTGCCCCCCCACGTGTCGTGTCCTACATTTTGGAAAAATTGCGTGTTGCGTGTCGTGTCGAAACGCGTGTCGCGTCTATGCTTCATTGTGTGGAGTTGAAGTAGAAGTTATATCATGACTTGGTGGTTTGTGCAAGATTTCGACATTTCGTACAACTAGTGGCATACGATTGTTATCTTGTGAAGAATATCCATTTAGCAATGGTGGACATATTACATTAAGGTTGTAACGTCAATCAAGAATCTGACACATATATTGTTTGCACCTAAAATTAATAAAGGACTCCCCATCTTTGCTCTTTTTTATTTTTTCTTTTCTTGCAGCTGCTTTTAGTTTGATGAATTTTTAGCTGTAATTGTAGAGACATTTACTGTTTTCTTTCTTTCTTTCTTTCTTTCATTCTTTCTTCCCTCTCTAAAGAAGAAAAGGAAATAGCTCAGATTTGTTTATTCCTCTTTCCTTGAATTGATGTTAAATGTTCTGATATTTCATTAGGTACCGGACGAACTGACACAAGCATGTTTCCAGAGGTTGACAGCACCTGGAAAGTATGTAGTTCCCTCTGTCTGAAAAGAAATATTTTGTGTTCTTCAATGTTATTAAACATGCACATTTGATTCTCCCTGTTGTTTATAGATGTTTGAATATCAGTTCTTTGTGGGTGGTTGTATAATGCAGTAACTTGACTTTATCTCATTTAATTCTTACTTGTAGTTAAGGAAGATTAATATTTTTAGCAATTTGTGGAATACAAAATGTGGATGAGGGCAGAACTGTCATACCTTGCCTCTAATGCCAATTAGTAGTCTGAACTCTGAAAATTTGTTTATGTTTAAAAAAATTCATTTAATGTTCTAATATTTCATTAGGATATCGTAGTAGTTATTTGGGACAATGTTCCTTTATCTTTGATTTTTGATGATGATTGCAGACATTCAACAAGGTACAGAACTTGCTTAGTAAAACTGATGGTAAAGTAGTTGGTGATCTGATGACACCAGCACCCATTGTTGTTCGTGAATCAACCAATCTCGAGGATGCTGCTAGGTTCAGTCTACTTCTTCCTTGTCACAATAAGGCTTTTCGCTCTAGTTGAGCAATGAATTATAAAGGAAAACCTGAGGGGAAAAAATGAACTAAAAGAATAAATTATTTCATCTCAAATTAAGAGTCCCACATTTCTTTTCTAAATGTTTCAGTTGATAGGCTCATTTCTAAATTTAGGCTATTAATTGATTTGTATTAAAATTAACCTTTTTATTATGATTAAAAATCTAAGGTAATGTTATCCACTCTCCTTCTCCCATCTTTTAGATGAAGGGTGGTTGTGAAATGGGACTCTTTATTTGAGATGGAGGGAGTAGTATATATTTTTCTATTGTGCCTTTTAGTTTATTTGGGTAAGTGAATGATTGAGCTTTCTTTAACGTCAGATTACTACTTGAAACAAAATATCGTCGACTCCCAGTTGTAGACGGTGATGGTAAGCTGGTAAGATGATTCCCCATTTTCTTTTCACTAACTATTGTTATTATTTTTATTATTGTTCTTCTTATTATTATGTTTTTTGCACCCATTGTTTCTTATTTCCCGTTGTATCCACTTTGAAGGTCGGCATTATTACCAGAGGAAATGTTGTAAGAGCTGCACTTCTCATAAAACGCGCTGGCGAAACGAGGGCATAACTCTGAAAAGTTATTTCAGCTGTAGAAGATTTTGAAGGCAATTCTATTCAGTAAGCATGAACCGTACTTGTTCCCACTTTTATTACATTCTCTGCAAAAAATGTATGATTATGAGGGGAAACTATTCCTTTGGTTATGTGAAAAAAATTATAATAATGATATACATAGAACAACAGACAATTAATCCTCAAATAATTACATATTTAGTCTTAATTGCGAGCCAAGAAGTTTTAAATTCCTCAGCCCCCTTCATTTTTCGTACCATAACAAATATAGAAGGGAGAAAAAAATATCTTATGTTTAATTGCCTTAAAAGTATAAGCCCTTACTTTGTATACAATGTTAATATAACCTTGCTGGTTGGAATTCAACCAAAAAAAAGACAAAAACTTGCTGGTTGTTGAACTGATTTGGGTCCCTATAATGAGGTAGTTTGTGAGGGGGTTAGTAGTTAGCAGACCAACTTCTCATCCAAACAGGGAATATCTTTTTTAGACTTCAAACAAAAATCTTTGGTCTGGATTCAATCTAGCACCAGGAATGACCATAGAAGATAGATAATAAAGGCCGACATTTTATTTATATTCAAATTATGTATCGACCCACCCAGATAAATATTTTTTCTCGAGAATTTAAAATTGGCTTATAATATAGCGAAAGCGAGTGTCTTCTGCCAAAGCATCTCATGTTTGATTTAGTATATGCTACTGATGATGTAGATGGATGTGGTTAGAGCAAATAGAGTTGCTCATAAATGTTGGAAGTGTTGAACATTAAATTTGGATAAAACCAAAGAGAGACCTGTGTTCCCCTGTTCGATTTAGTGAGCTTTATGTGAATATGCAATACTAGAGATTGGAAACGCTCAAACCTGAAAATCGTACAACTGGAGTGGTAATAGACAAATTTTGTTGCCTTGAGGATGTGTTCGATGACACACTTATTCTAGGGAAAATGCTTCAGATTTTGTTGCTTTAAGGATATGTTCGGTAACACGTTTTTGCAGGGAAACACTACAGATTTTATGTTTTTTGTTGGATCAATTACATGTTACAATTTGGTTTAGCCTCTTTTTTTTCCAACGTAATTCAAAAATCATCTCCACCCAAGGTTTTTGTTTTCGTGTAAAAATCTTTCCGTTTGGAACTAAATTCTTCCCAATGTTGGTTGTACAAGTAATGCTTAGAGTTGGAATGTTGCTAAAACTATATGAAACTAGTATTAGGAGGACAACATCCGTTAAACACGTGCACTTAATGAGACGCCAACAATCCATAAATAAAAACAACGAAGTTGGTGCAGTTGGACTAATGACCCTTTGGCAAGACACATTCATACGCAAACAAGTTTTTCGTGTTCTGATAGAATCAACAGTTCAAGGCAGGGGACCAAACCAGTGCTCGAATTTGAGGGCTACGTGTGAACATCAACACTTTTATCCACTTGAGCATAAACTCAATCGAACCGTATTTTTACTACGCAAAATAACAAAATCGCACGTTCTTACCTCAACTCGCTGCAAAGACAAAATTACGGGTGTTTGGTCTGTAATAGTTTTGAGCTCTCGTATATTCATTAAGGATTTATTGTCTCACCTTCACATTCATCATATGAATGCAAATGGGAACCTGACAATTAATTGTATAGGTCTCTCTCACCAGCTAGTGTGTGGTGTCCACAATTTTGGACATCTAATGGTAGTGCAGAACAGAGAGAATACCTAACCTCAAATCTCATTCATTTCACACTTTTTAGTGGTAGTTGGAAAATGCTCACTTGCCCATAAACTCAAGCAAGCAAATTCTAGTAGGCCCATGTTCTGCTCCCTAAATCTTTTGCCCCCTATTCTACTTGGCTGATGCTAAAAAAAGTGTAGTCTCACAGTTATCGTTACCATTACATTAAATATAATAGTTGTACATTATGCTTAAATAATAGTACATATGGTTAAACTACACTTGAGAGACTTTTATCATCACCCCCTCTCATTCATACATTTTTGTTGTACAACGCAGTCCTCCTCCGCTCATCTTTTGCAGTCCTTAATTAAGTAAAAATAATGTGCATGAATCAGCAATTTTAGGCAACATAAAATTTAATGTGTACACGTATCAGCTCACTATTCACTCACAAAAGCATGGGTTAATGCCTCGATTTTTGCGCAATATATACATTTGCAGCTGTTAACACTTGACCCAGAAAATCATTTTTCCTTTTTAATCGAGAACTCATATTACATCAATTTTCCCTTTATGAAATGGTGCTCTCTTCTTGATGCAATGCTGTAGGCCTAATTTAAAATATGCAAACACAAAAGACAGACAAGAGAATTTCCTTGCCAAAGAAAATTAATCAGTTAAATTAGTAAACAAGTACATTTTTACATCAGGCTAATGATATTAATGCCCTACAAAAATATTCTAACACGTTAAAATTATTTTTGTCCTAAAAATAATTTTAAGTTGTTAGAATATTTTTTTGTAAAATGTTAATATCATTAGTGTTTACATTATTTACTGCTACAAGGTGTATTAGGAAAATAAAGAAAGGAAAAAAAAAAGGAACTAGAAAAAGCCAAAAACACATCTACTAATCACATCACTGAGAACATTCCTTTCCTTGTGGAATTCAAAACAGACATAGTAACTGACATCTAACTAAAAATTTGCCTTCCAATGTTTTTTTTTTTTTTTTTTTTAATTTGAAAATGATTACCTGGTGCATGTTAGCAAAGAGGGTACGCAACCTGCGTAACATAGACTCACTCACTCACCAGTCACCACCCGCCCCAAATCAACCAATCAATCAGTATCCGGGTCATCTTCGGGTTTCAAATTCAAATCGGGTTTCTCTTGGAACCAACAGGGTTTCAGCTCAGATGGTTCGTGTCCACCCTTAGTAGCTTGAAGAGCATCAACTCTAGATCCAACCTCTATCGCTTTCCTCCGGATAGTGATTGCTGACAAGTCGTTGACTCCTCCTCCACCAGCATCGGCGGCGGTTTCTCCACCAACCATCAAATCGGGGAAATTGAGCCTCGCCGACGGCCCCCGGAGGTAGTAAGCGGCGGTATCATAAGCCCTCGCCGCCGCTAGTGGTGTCAAGTAAGAACCGAGCCAAATCCTAGAGCGCTTGTTGGGTTCTCTAATCTCCGCCACCCACTTTCCCCACTTTCTCATCCTTATCCCTTTGTACTGCTTTTGATTCTTCTTCTTACAAATCCCTTCTTCTTCTATTACTACTCTCTCCATATCTCTCTCTCTCTCTCTTTCTTTATCTCTCTAATAATTTCTCTCTCTAGGAATTTAAGGGGCCATGTAGATTGGTTTTTGGAATTGGGGGAAAAATAATAAAGAGATTTCTGATTGGGGGGGTTGTGTGGGCTAGGAGTGAACTGGAATTGAATAATGTTTTCTGGAAAAGCTGTTGTCAATTGGGTTGTCGATGAGAGAGAGGAAAGGGAATTGAGGGGAGAGAAAGTGATTGTATTATTATTATTGTTATTGGGTATTCTGGTGTTTGGCGGTATGTGAAGGGGAAGAGGTGGTGGTAGGTCGGTGGTCGGTGGAGGGATAAATATCGTTTCGCCACTTTCTTTTTATTATTATTAGACTTTGCGACCCAAATGATTGAAAATAAAATAACGATATGAATAAGTGGAATATGAATTTAAGTAATTTATAAATGCATCTCTCGTAGTTTTTTATATTTATTGAGACAGTGATATTGATTTTCTTAAAAATATTTAGTAATATTTTTATTTTTATTCAACCAATTGAATGAAGTGTTTATTACTCGATTTTTATAGTCTCAAACTTTGATATCTAAGTAAGGTATTATTAAATTTATACTCAGTCATTCGCAATCAAATAACATATACATTACTTAATTGTCAAGAATCGAATGAAAAGTGAAAGTATTTCAGAGTTCTACCCTATTTATTATGTGTAAAATTTGTAAAAAATTTCATCTCAAATAGTCTTTTAAAAATGAGTTTTGTATAAATTGGATGTATAAAATACATTTTCACTTTATACTACCATGTTAGATTTCTCTTTTTCCATTTTTTACTAAATCTTTAAAATGTAATAACTTTTAATTCAAAACCTATATTTTAATAAAAATTATATATTTAAAATCTATACATCAAGGCCTCGTTTGATTCAGGTATTAGGATCAGTGGGATTAATAATACCAGTATTAATAGTACTGGACTATTAATCATGGTATTAATTTAATACCAATACCCTGTTTGATTCATGTAGTATTAATACTGGGATATCTCATGCTAATATTAATACCATGTTTGGTTCTGTAACTTGTATACGGAATTATATTTTGGACTAACAATTTTTTTTAAAAAAAAAAATTGTTTAAAAAAAATTTTAAAAAAAAAATTTGTAAAAAAAAAAAAATTAAAATTTTTTTTTAAAAAAAATATTTTTTTAAAAAAAAAATTTAATTTTTTTTTAAAAATAATAATAATATAGTAGTAGTAATGGCATTTTTGAAAATATATGGTTCAATTTTATTAATCCTGGATAAACAATACCACCTCCCCCCTGGTATTAAATTATAGCACAAAGAGTGGTATTAAGTTAGTACCGGTATTAGTAATCCCAGCACATTTGTGCGAATCAAACAAGGTATTATAAAAAAAGTGGTATTAATAATCCCATCCCACTTTTTAATACCCGAATCAAACGAGGCCCAAGAGTTATAAATCAAGATCTATTGTGACTATAAGGGTGTGTTTGATTGGCCATATTTTTCATGAAAAATATGGCTTTTCCACCCAAATTTTCACTTTTGTAGTGTTTGATTGCAATTATTTTTCATGGAGTCAAACTCCCACTTTTTCTACTATTCATGTACTTTTTCTTATAAACAAGAAAAATATTTTCTTTGGGAGGGGGGTTTGTTTTTATTTTCTAGGCAATTGCACGTTTTTCGAGACAAAATTTTACCCATTTTCTACATTAAAAATGTTATAACTTAAACTACAAAATTCAAAATTTTAAAAAAATTTAATATTTAAAACCTACTAATCAAGATCAATTAAACAAGATCCATCATGACTATAAAATTATGTAAAAAAAAATACCCATAATTTTTTCTACATTAAAAATGCCACAATACAACCAATATTTTCCGGGTAGAAAATTAAGGCAATCAAACACATTTAATTACATTTTTCATGCAACTCAATTCTAGGCAATTCAATTACCTGAAACTTATTTTCTTTCCGTGTAAATTCCATACTTGCAATCAAACGCACCCTAAGATTATGTTTAAAAGAAATTGAAAGAAAAAAAATGTAAAATTACATAAAATAACATCTGACATGTGTTAATATTTTGTTGGTTCTTTCAAAATTTACAGAGAAAATTACAAAAGTACTATTGGAGAATATTTTTTTTCAAGTTTCGTGTTTTGTTTAAAAGATAATTGACATATATGATTTACATTTTAATTTTTACACTACTATTAGATATGCTCTAATATGATGAGATGTGGGAGTTAGTCTAGGGGTACGCGGTCTATTTGTTCAAGTTTTTGTTCATTATCTTAATTTTTTTTGGATATGATTTTAATATTTGGTTTGAATTTTTGACAAAAAATTTAGGATTCAAAGGAGAGTTGGATTTCCTTAAATTGGGATATTTTATTTTCTTCTAATTTAGGAGGAAAGCTAAGGATTTTCGTGAAATCCTTTTTATTTTGTATTAAATGATTTATCTGCTCAACTTAGAAACCTATTTTTGTTTATACTCACTGGCATTACAATCTAGAGGTGGCAATTGTGGTTCTGGAGGTTGGTGCCATATTATGCGGATTGATATTATTAGAAAAGTCAATATAATATAACACGACTAATTAATTGTGTCAAACTTTTTTACTTTAACCCAACTTATTTATTAATTGTATTGTGCGGGTTGACACGCGTAATCCATTTACTAAATATTAAAAATCATTGTGTAAAAATTTTTTCGCATAAATAAATTACATACCATCAAATCATAAATAAATGTTTAGATTTTGTACTTACCTTATCCTAGTGGATATTGCTAAAATGCATAATGTATCATAACGTGAGGTTATATATATATATATCTAGGAAAAGCTCATTTCACTTTCAACAAGTTTTGTGGAACACTTTCAGACAAATAGTGGCCCATTCGGTAAATTAATACCACTCTTTCTATTTAAGTTTCAATAATTACCAGACTTCCACCTCATCTTTATATGATAAACATTTTAACCCCTACAACAATAGAAACTTCCACTTTAAAAAATATTTTGAGGAACTATGTTTTATTCTTTCTTTTAAGAGTTAACCTATCAAAAAATGGATTGAACATAAATTATTTATGGAGTACTTTTTTTTTGGTGTCCCAAATTACAAATTCAATTATTATTTTTAAATGCCCAAAAAGAGTATCTCAATTTTTATGCATATATGACATTATGAATAAGTGAAAGTCAAACCATAGTTTCAATTTAGAAGTTACTACAATTTACACTATGAATAGGCATCTCCAAATGAGACTTCTAGGTTGTGAACATTTTATGAAACACTAATACAACCCATCAAAACAAAAACATAATTACAATGTTGAAATCCTAATAAGCATGATACGATAAATATGATATAACTCCAATTTCATTTCAACATTTAGAACCCCCATTAAATTCTAAAATTGTCATCCTTATTTGTAACCCTTAATAAAAAATTTGCGGAAACTTTGATAACAAGTATAATTGAGTAAAAATATGCACCATGCACAAATTTAGTGGAAGAAAAAAAATTAGCATACTTAGATTTACTTGAAAGAATAGATGTAAATAAGATTCAGATTTCTCTTCAAAGAAGTTTGATTATTACTTTGTGCTGCCGCCAAATAAATTTTAGCATTACTTGAAGTCGTGGGCAGTCAAATATTTTTTATGCTTAATTCCTTGAAGCCTTAGCTTGAACAAGTAATAATTGTAGAAAAAGTTATGGAGCTATATTGCTTAATTTATTATTTTCTTAGGGAACTAATATTTATAACTTTAAAACCTCTTCTTTTTTAAAAAAGAAAAAAGAAAAAATAGAAGAACAAGAACAAGAGGAGGAGGAGGAGGAGGAATTCGTGAGAATTACGTATTCCTAATTAGTTAGGGAGAACTTCAATTATAATATTGTTAAATGCAAACGGATGAATTGTGCAAAAAACAAAAGAGAGTCCTGATGATGTAATTAAAATTTTCATTGTAGTAGTGTTTTTTTAAAACTAAATATAGAATTAGAGTAAGAGCGATCCACTATTTTAAACTTGTGATTAGGAAAAGTAAGAGTATTTATCGTGCTATACAAATAACACTATTTTAGGAAAAATAGTGTTTTTTCCTTATATAGAATTTCAGATTTCTCTTAAAATTTCATGTTGAGTTCGAGTAATGTTATCGTGTTATGTCACAAATTGCCACCCCTACTTTCATTTCATTTCCATCATCTCCACCACCACCACCAACGCCATTAGTCTTATCTCCACTGCCAACGCGCTTCTCATACATTTTTTTGATCGCTGCTTCACAGATTCGTCTCTTTAAGCTTCATCGATGAACCTTCGAGATCCAGAATCAATTTCTTTTCAATCTTCGTCAGATTCTCTGCCTAATATTTTCCCCAAAATTTATTTTATCTTTGATTATTTGTTATATATATATATTTGTACATATGTAAAAATATGCGTGGATACATATCTACATATATATATATATATATATATTAGTTAGGCTATAAAGAGAGATTAATTCATTTTAACAACAAAAAAAAGAGATGACCATTTGGAGGGTTAAATAAATGATTTTTTTTTTTTATAAAAATTTGTAGAGATGATCTATATTGTGAATAGATTACCTCTACCAAATTTCATAAAAAAGTTAAATCTAGAAGTGTGAGATGATCATCGAAAAATTTCACGGCCGAAAATGTATACATGTATAAATTTTTCAAAACACAAACGTCTAGGTTGAATTATTTATTTTTTTTTATAAAATTTGGTGGTGGTGATATATACGCACTATATAGATCATCTCTACAATTTTTCATAAAAAAAGTTATTTATTTACCCCTCTATATATATGTGTTGATGTAAACATATATAGGTATATCGTCTGTTAGATCAGTTGATGTTCTTCCTTTGTTTTTCTTTTTCTTAAATTTTTTTATTCTTTGAATAGATATATTTGGCAGCGCTTCTTCCTTTTTTTTTTTTTTTTTTTTTTGTTGTTGTTGTTGTTGATGTTGTTGATCTGTTTGATTGGTAGAAAAGGGATATTGAACAAGTATAATGTTCAGCATAAAAGAAAATATATATATATTAGAAGGATCATTTGGTAAATTGAAAATAATTGAGAATGTCATAAAAGGAGCATTGTTATGTGAACCAACATGAGAGTTGAATCTTAGATTCTTAAAAAGTTGATTCTAGAATTCAGGATGCTACTATTTTCCTAAAATTTGAACCAAACAAACCTTAGATGAAAAAAACGCACTTCTTATGTTAAAAATATCTAGGTTTGGGTCTCAGCTAATAAAAAAAATAAAAAAATATTGTAATATAATTAAGTCTAAGAAGCATAAAATAGTCAAGTCTGAACTGATAGAAAAGATCGAGCTGAAGAATGTTCCGAGTTGAGAATAAAACTATTTTATACTTATAATATATAACCATAAGACACGTGTTATCCTTAGAGAAATTATACAATTTCAGTTACTTATCTTGTACGAGTCCACCAAGTACCACACATAACTCTTATGCGACTCTGTCCTATTTTAAAGGACCACTTAATCACATTATAATAATTGGCCAAAATAATTATATTTTGAACCTATATGCTTCATCAATTTGAGTTAGTTATCTGGTACGCCATATGCTTCATCAACAAAAACTCTAAGCAACACCAACAAGGTGGATGTGCGCGAGATCACTTAGGAAAAACCCTCCTTACAATAAATCTCTAATCTTCTTTGTGTGTATTTAATTCATTTTTCTTATATTAAATTTGTAAGCAACTCTTATTGAACTTACGTAACTTATAACTTATGATGATAATTTTTTATTTTTATACATTTTTATGTTCAAATTTTACGGATTTGTAATATATTTTGGGGTGTTAAATTGCTGTACCGAATTTGGAATAATGATACCTCATGAATTCTATGTATGGTATTCATTTTTATATAATAAATAGGTAAACATAAAATTCACTATGATTATATATTGAAAACAAAATTAAATTCTTAATTATATATATATATGGGGAAGGGTTCAAGCTATACACGGTGTAAAATAAATTTTTTTTACACCAGCCAATAAATTTTTATCAATTTCATAATTCAATAATTTAACCGTTCAATTATTTAATTATAATATCTTAAAGGTGCAAGCAAAAAATTAAATAATCGAAATTGCATAAGTATCTATCATCATAATCATGTTATATGTTGAATTATGAACTTTATAAAAATTAAGTAAAAATAAATATGGTGATTATATAGTTTTAAATATCGAATTGATTTAAAATTTTACAAAAGTGATAAACATTATAAAATTAGCTTTTTTAACGTCGTAGGAATTGATAAATTACGAATGTGTAGTAATTTGACTTTTTCATTTGAACTTTTTCTTTAGAAATATTCAATAAATAGGTGTAAGAGGAGCAAAGGAAGTGAGAGTTTGGGTGAAATATTTTTTTATTATTTTTTAGTCACAGGGTGGAATATGTCGGTCCCCCCTACAAACGCGGAACGTTTGTCGCGTAAGAGAAATACAATAACAACTCTACTATTTACATTATATATACATGCACTAGGTCCATTATTCAAAGTAGTAAATAATTATAAAATAAAGAGAAATAGAAAACAGGTTTACAACAATATACAGTTACTTCAGGTTATAAAATACTTCCCCCTTGACTAGAAGAATTCTTCAGAAGTTGATCCAAATATGTCAATTTGGCCCGGGTCCGAACCTGTATTCAAATGAAGCACACTGTAGTTTTTGGCCAACTCAAATAAATAAAGTCTATATCCGTTAGACCAAACATACAGCTCAGATCAATTAAGTTCAAAGTCACTTGTTCATCAGTAAAGCTCAAATCACGGGCCTATTTTCAAGACTATGATTAGGTTCAGTGTATCTACAGGATAACTAAAGAAGTCTTCCGTCAAACTAAGTAACTATACAATATAAAGTTAAAATAATTACTCTTGACATCATCAATTGTTTGTTTTATTTTACGCACATGTAACTGCCAGGCGGATTTGGACAATCTAACCGATCTAGAAATGGGCAAATAATCCACTAACCTAAGTTAAATTAAAAGCTTGGTCTAGTATTTATAATCAACTTTGTTCATAGTTTTTTTCTTATTATTTTTTTTTTCTTTTAAATTACAACCGTATGATTTGATTAGAAATTTGGAGAGAGAATAGACAGCCAAGGAATGACTAAAATGTGGCAAAATAGGAACGAAGAAACATGGTTAGACAAATAAGAGGACAGTTGACATTTTAAGGGAGTAGTTTGCTACAGCTTTCCCATGCCTAAGAAGTCAAATTCTCATCAATGATGCAACCAAATATTTACCAAACATTAATTTTGGTTAATTGCATTCGGCCATATGTCTCATGCGGTAGGCACCGATTTACCCATTTCGGTAGAAAACAAAGTCATTTTCTAAATGTTTATTATTTATTTTTAATCAATTCAAGTTGAAGACCTTACGTAAATTACAAAAATAAAAGATTGTAATATTCCACAAACAATGTACAACGTTAAAAACATAAAATACAACTTTTAAAAGTAATATTATATTTACACAAATGTATAGTTGCGGCTCAGTAATAAGCAATTTCCACCCTTATCTTGAAATCAAAAGTTCAATTCATAAGGATGAGAGTGGTTTTTGTTTGTGTGTTGGGTTAAGAAAAAGACTTAAACCTCTTTTAATTTTATTTTTTTTTTTTGATCAATTTGGTGGAATTTTGTTTTCCTATACAATCGGTATATTAATAATCTTGGTTCAACCATGGAAGAAGATAATTGAACCATAACAGAAGGTGAAAAATTCCACATTTATTTGAACTTTGCTAGCACCCGAGTCGATTGAATTATAGTTCGTAATGAACAAATAGTGTTTAAAATATAAAGCGTGACAATAGAATATATATAATTTTCACTAAATTAATGTTATTGTCTTATTTAGGGTATCACGGACTATTATTGGGCATTTATTATGTTGGCTAGCTCCTACTTGTAAGGGTGTCACGAAGCTAAATAAATAACTAGACTATGAATGGATTTGTCACCTAAAAGCAAATAGGCAAACGTATTCATAATTTGGAAGAAAGACCCGTAATTCCCATCAACGGACCCCAATTGTACCTAAATATAGTTATACAAGTGCGAACGACTAGAGTTCTTTTTTTTCCAAACAAAACGGTATATACAAGTGGGTTGGCCTAGTTGTAAAAAGCTCACCTAAATCTTGGAGATCCCGAATTTAAATTTCGCCAGAAGTTTTTTTCTTTTTGTTATTTTAGTAAAAAGAAGAAAGTAGACTTTCTTTTTGACAAAAAACAGGTATATAAGAGCATGAGCATTATTCATTAACAACAAAAAAGAACAATTTACTAATTTGTTTTTGTTGAAACAAAAACACAAGAAATTGATACCCTTTCTTGGTCAGCAAACATAAAACCCTTCAATTCCATCACAGCAGAAAGAATACAACAAGATGAAACAGCCAAAAACATGCAACCATAAAATCTAAAACATACCTAAACTATAGAGCAGTGATACCCAACATAGAGCAATAAAAATAAAACCACAAGAGAGACCCTAAAGCATAAAACATACTCAAAAGACAAACCAGAGGTACAGCACACAACGGAGAATTGGCCAAACCACGATACGTCATCAAAAGACAGATCCGTCCTTCGTGCATCTTGCAAACGCAGGGAGGATTGATGAACTTCCAATCCTCGGCAGTTTGTGCACAACTTAAGGCAAAAATCTTTTCAAAGGTGGAACAACCCAACAACGAACTAAACAACAGATCTGGAGAGGAAACTAACAGATATGGAGTCCGCTTTTTCAGATCTAGTGTTGGATTTATCAGATCTGGCGACAGGAGGACACAAAAGGAGGCATTGCAACACACATAGGAAGAGGAAGATGAACTGGTGGAGGCTCCGGCAGAGGGGTGGAGCTCCGAAGAGAGACGCGGCAGTGGAGAGACGAGAAGTCATGGGAGGCAGAGAAGATGGGGACTTGAGACCCAAGAGAAACCCTAGAAATTTCTACAGAGAGAAACTCAAATTGACACCATAACAAAACGAATTGTTGCTAAGAACCTTGCAGCTCATTGGTAGTGCTGGCTGGCGCGCCTGTGCTTGTTCAATTGTTCTACATATTTTAACAGCAGAAAGTTATATAATCAACCACTACACACTACTAGGATACAAAATGCGTTAATCTTTTGCTACGAAAACACCAATGAGCATCACCAAGCTGGCTGTTCTATCAGATTATAATGAATATCGACATAATCTAACTCAAAAATCCAAAGCAAGGCGGGGTCTACAAGAAAGAGAATATTAACCCCTAAAATTACAGAAGTAACAAACCAGCTTTAGGGATTTAGATTTTTAGACAAGAGGTGGGTATTGCTTTGCTTGCTGCCGCACCCTCTTCTTGTACTCCACAGTATCCTGCATACATTTATAACTAGTCTCTGTGAGTAAATGTGCCTTGCTGGTTGAAAGATTGCAAAACTGTACCGGTTTGAGGCCACATGTACAATATCAAGCTAGATCGGGATGTGACAAAATATTATAAAAGGGGAAAACCCCAGCCCGAAGTGTGCCAACGAGAAAGTTGGGACCCCACTGGCCACTATGAGTGTTCTCATAAGCCAGTTTTAAAAGAGGTAACCAGAATGACTTGTTTCAGCTTAGAAACAAACACCAGTCCAAATAACGTTTCTATGTCGTAGTTCTGTGGAATGGCACATTTACACATTATTGAAATGGGCATGGCCACTACCTTTCCACTTTTATATTCCAGTACTATAGTGGCACTTTATGAAAGAACTCTTGTTTCACATGGATGATAATAAGTGACGTTTGGGGCAAACAAATAGACATAATGTATTGATATAGAGTGAAAACATCATTGGCGATGTAACGATTATTCTCTATTATTATAAGAAAATACGATATGATTATTATACAGTGGTACTTGCAGAAATGTATTGCCGACTTGGATAATGATAGTGCCAAAGGAACAAGAATTACCTGGATAAAGAGGTGATATCCCTCAGTTTGAGCAGGATCAGCTGGGTTGGGCAGGTCCAACAAATCTTGGATCCCAACTAGAATTTGCTTTACTGTAATGGCTGGTCTCCACCCCTAGATACAACAAACATACACCAAATAAATAATCAGAAGAACTGTACAAAACTGAAATGTGCTACAATAATTTTGGACAAACGCATGTTTTTTCTTGTTTATAAGGAAAAGGTAGAGAGTGTACTTACACTGTCTTCATTGAGGATTGATAGACAAACAGTTCCAGATGGATAAACGTTAGGGTGGAAGAAACCCGCAGGGAATTTACACTTTGGAGGTTTGCTTGGATAATCTTCACTGAAGTGGAGCGTAAGCGGGTAGCAACCACCCTCCCAGTCAGTCTGCAACCATTACCCAAACTATGAAAAGAATCATGGTAAGAATTCAAGAGAGGCGGCTTCATTTTTTGCTATAATATGCTTTTTATACTAAAACCTAGTTATAAACATAGCTATAGAATAAAGAACGCAAAAAGTAGTATAAATATAAACACCCAAACTAATCATTGGAGGTTCTTTACAGGTAGTTTTTAATTTTTTTCTTCACCAACTAGACATGTAGGCTCCGGTTGATAACACGATGGGAAATGATAGGAAAAAAAAAGATATGTTTGAGAAGTTGGAAAATAATTTGAGTGATGTGATGAGATGCTCTCCCTTTTCATGAGTAGATGCCCTCCATCCTTCTTTATTTTTGTGGAAAAATTTTCTTCCTCACCACCCACAAAAAAAATTTCCATGGAAAAAAGCCAAAAAGTACTAGGACATCTCACGACTTATTTTCCAACTAATTACTCAAATCAATTGTTTTTCCTATCATTTTCCATCTTGTTATCAAACAGAACCTTAGTTGGCAAGATTCCTACCAGACAACTATTGCAGACCGAAGGCCAAGGCCTTATTTGATATTCAAGAACTATGAGCATCCAAGACAGTCTATATGTGTAGGATAAGTTTGTCCTATAATATTGTGTTGTATATTAAGCGAGGATAAACTTAAGTTTGAAATCTATTATATGGATATATGTTGTTCATTTGTAACCTAACGAACAAGAGATTTGCGTTTTGATCCTCAACCATTATCCGGACATCTCCTGCCCACTTGTCTCCTTATACTACTTACTACTTACCATACATGAGGACTGCAGTGGATGCTCTAACTTGTGAACCTCATCTTCAAGTATTACCCATTCAATGTTCATCTTTCTATATAACCACTTTCGAGCTAAAGAAGACCTAAAAGTACTTCTGGAGTCTCAGAAACTACGGTTATTTGGCTTAAGCTTCAAAAGACTATCATAATTATTCAGCTCAACCCATTAGGATGTTCTAACTCACCCACACATTCTATTACAAGCTATCCGCGCACTGGCAGGTGGGGGCTTCTCTATGTGATTCACTACGCTTGCTTGCTTGAAATGCTCTATATTACATTTTTTCTCTCCTCGTCTTTGTCTCAAATGTGCTAGTTTTTTTTGTCTTTTTTTTCCATTCTCAAGGTATTGTCTTAGATAGGAAGCATGACATCTTCCAGAGGAACTCCTCGCTAACACTTTAGGACACCTAGGGCACGCATCACACTTACCCGACATGCTATGCAGTGTGTCAGACATTTCTCAGAATAAATGGATAGGGCAATTCAATATAGAGGAAAGTTGAAGAAATCCAGACATTAATCTAAAATAAATGATTCATATTTTGACACAGTTTTTGTTTAAATGAGTCCCCTCTACAGGCAAACACTACTATGAAAATCTGAGCCATCTAATTTTACACTACTGAACTATATTTTTATTAGTATAGACTGATTTCCATCGCTCTAGAGGAGCCGGATCCGATCTAAACAGCCGGACAAGTGAGTGACCGTTGTAAACGCTGGTAACAAGATTATCAAAGCAAACGTGCTGGGGCTCTACGAAAAAACCCTCACTACTACACTTTGCATGATCCTACATTAGTCATCCATAGACTTGTACCACACAAATTAGGGCTAATGCCAGATTATACATACATATAATCAACCTATTATTAAAAAAAAATTAGATTTAGGTGGTGTTTGATAAACAACTGAAAATTAAACTGAAAAAACTGTTTATTTAGTTATGAAAACTATATTTGAAAAAATGTTGTTTGTTTGAATATATCTGAAAACTAAATTTTGTTTAGTATGACAAGTTTGCCCTTATTAATTTATTAGGATCTATTCTAAAATGTAAGAGTGTAAAATTTTTCAGTTTTTAGTGGTGAATTTGCCACTTATAACTTTTGATGAAAATTTTAAGTTTTCAGATTTAAGTGGTGCAAACAAACAACCCTCTACTCCCATACAAAAAACAGAATTCATAAATTAGAGTCAAACAACAACAACAATAATCACAATAGTAATATAATAATAATGGCGACCCAATTTTTTATTTTTAAATATTAGTAAATTAGATGAAGAGAAAAATTGTTGAGAATTAGAAATTACTTACCCCAGTCTTACCAGGGATAGTGCACTGCCAAACCATCAAATTGACAGAACCATCTGGCTGAGTCTCCGGCTTCGCCACGAAACCCTAGAAATCAAAAAGAATAACAACATACAATGAGCTAACAAATTTATTATACAACAAACATAAATGAAGGAAAGTAGAGAGAGAAAGAGAACATGGGGATGATTCTTTCGCCAGGCTTTGCGTTCCTCTGAGAGTCTGCCTCTTGCTATTCCACCCCCCGACATTTTCCCTTTGCCTCTTGCTATTCAGCTCTCTCTAGTCTCAAATGGAGGAAGATAAAGAGAAACTCTCTTTACAAATAAATGAAAATATTTTTTTTTCTGGGATACCAGACAGATTCTCAATTAAAACCCTGTCCTGTAGATAGATTGTTCCAATGGGCGTGTAAAGTATAAACCCGCCCCCAGTTTTAATGTAAATTACACTTTCCTACCCCATTCCAAAATTCGATTCCAAATAATTCCTCTGTTTTGTTAAAACTAAAATAAATTTATTAAATTGACTTTTCAAATAATTCTGTGTCAGCTTAAAATAAATCGACTTTTCTACAAAACCATCTGTGTAAATACAAATCCCATGAGACAGCGATGTGAATGCAATATTATAATCTTATGTAGATTATTATAACATTTTAAAACTGTAAAATATGATTTGTTTTAGTGGTTACGAAATATTTTATTGTGGTAAAATTCTTAGATTTAAATCATGTTTCAAGTGTAGTGTATTATTTTTACTTCTTTTCTAACATTTGAAGTTAAGTAGGGTAACTTGACAATTTTGATATACCTAATACATTATAGATAATCATTTGGTGATAAGTTCATTGAACAACTACAAGTGCAATTATATGATTGACTATGTTAAATTATTTATATAGTTTTTTGGTTTGAAAAACATTTGAAGTGAAAGTGTAAATAGATGTAAGGGCGTTCTAATGCATACACAAGTGAGTGGAAGAAAACGCATCACTATAAATTTATATTATATACTAGCATTATTTTCTTAATAAAATTTATATAATGAACTCGAACCGACAAACTCTAAGATGTAAAAGAAAACTTCTTACCAATGATCTATTTCTTCATATATTATACATTTTTCATTTTACTTGAGATATTTGTGTATATAGAAAAAAGCGTCCACACGCAGCATGTGTGCTGTGTATTTAGTAGATCAATAATCAAGACACTAAACTAATGACTTTTTATCATTTAATTGCATTAGTATTTAATTTTTAAAAGACTAAATATAAGAGTGAGACAACAATAACAATATAATATAATAAATCAAATATGTCATATTTTAAAATTCTTATGAATAGAGACTTCGAAAAGAAAGTTAAAAAATATCTCATTATTTCATAAATATTTATAAACGCGTATATAAATAATGTTGACATGGGTAACACAAATTTTATTTTATTTTTTTGGTAAAGCACTTTTAGTCCACTTTAAATCATAGGGGAGTTATCATATCTAATAGTATATATATAAAATGGTAGGAGTGAGAAGAATCCTTTGTTTAAATGCCATGTGTCTTACAATTAATGTTCATAATTACTTTCATAACTAACTTCCTCTTTCATGTGGTAATAATAAAAAGTTGGTTATATCTTTTCAAGCCTCTCTATTTGTATGTCAACTAAAAGTACATTAGCATAAATTATTCATTTTGTTAATGTAACATAGTTTTGTATTAATCTACTTTAATAAAAAAAACCTAAAAATATTGTTTTGAGATTTGTCAACTATTATTGTAAGTCTATAAATTTGTAATATTGAAATTCTATTTTTTGTAAAATGCAACAATACAAAACATTATAAAAAAAAAATTAATTTAGCAATATGCCCGTGCGTGCATCGCACGGGTTTGCTAACTAGGAATTATGAAAACTAAAGGGGCCTTATGGGTATTTAAATTCCCACATATTAGTTTTGATGGTCCAGATTGGACCCTTCTAGCGTCAAGCCCACGCCACCATACGAGGCCCCACGAGAAAAAAATGGTCCATTCCTTTAACACAAGCGGAATCCAAATTACCAACCATGTATATATATATATATATTAAATAACTTTGTGACACACGTTTCAAAAACAATTGATGATAGAGATGGAGTGAGGAATTATTATAAGTGGGAGAAATAAAATAATACAAGATAAAAAATTAAAATATATTAAATTCTTTTATTACTAGTGGATGAGTTTTACGTGAAGTTAAAAAATGATACAAGTGATTTGGTTTTCTTTTTCTTTCACGTGCGTGACATGGTGGTCGGTTACGGAAAAAAAATAAAAAGGAAATAAAATTCTCATGGCTTGAACTTGAGTGTGGAGTGAAAAAACCCAATATTTATTTAAAGGTATAACTATTGACACTGTAAAAAAGTCTTCAATACTCGAATTTAATTAAGTGTTCCTAAAAATAAAAAATAAAATACCACTAAAAATATATTAAAACACTAAAGACTAACTTAGAGTGTTAATAAACATACATTTTATAAATATAATACGACATATATAAAAGGATTTTAAAAAAATTGAGTAGGGACTTAAGCCCCCATTAGGTTCCATGTAGCTCCGTCGTTGATTGAAAATGTATAGAATATTACACTTCCTTTAATTTGGTAGCAAAAATATATAACTAATTTTTTTTCCATGATTTAAAACATTTATTTTGCACTCTCAGTCTTTTTTTCTTTTTTTTCAGACTTCGAGTTCTCTTAATTGCTCTATCGAAATTATTAATTTTAAATATTTATTATTATACTCTATCTATTATTTTATTTTGTTGAGAGAGTGGATTAATTTCGAGTGGTGATGTTAGCACCCCCAAAATCTCTTGAAAACACTTCCACTTTAATTCGGTCATTCGCAATCGAATAACGTATACGTTATTCGGTTGTGAAGGACCGAATATAAACTTGCAAAAATTTGAAAAAACTTGAAAATGCCTTACTCGGTTGTCAAGAACAGAGTATAAAATTTGAAAAAACTTGAAAATGCCTTATTCGGTTGTCAAGAACCGAGTATATAGACTTATATTCGGTCCTCAACAACCGAATAATAGACACTTTATTCGGTTGCGAATGACCGAATTAAAGTGGGAGTGTTACCAAGTATTTTTGGGGGTGCCAACATTACCACCCTTAATTTCTATGTAAACCTAGCGTTGACCCTGATTAGGGTATCAATTCTTTCTGCCGTAGATATATATAATTGCATTAATTCTCTCATGCTAAAAATGTTTTTTGTTTTTGTTTTTTTTTTATCTTTAAATTTTGAATGATGTAAACATTACATTATTATTTTATAGTTACAATTATAAAAATATATGATACAACTTGTTATATACATAACGAACAACAAAGTTATAATTACTTACAACAAATGTGTACCTTCATTAATCGTCCATGGACTAACTTATATAGTAGAGAATTCACTTACATCATCACCTTCACCCATCTCAATTTACATTTTATATTTCTTTTGATTTTAAATTTATTGTAATAAATATATGAAAAAAAAAATGAAACTATTTGCAAAAGTTCATTAGCTCGGAGAAGTGAACAATGAGCATCACACTAATCGTGTGCTTATTGAAAACTGCAGAAAACTCATCAAAAATCTCAATATTACTGTTAACCGCGTACGTATTTAGGGAATGGGGCAAATGTGCAGATAAGCTGACTAAGATTGACGGAAAATAAGGAGAAACGAATGGTGTTCCACCACAAGAATGTTAATCGAAGATATATATGAAAGCAGACCAAATAGGAACCGCTTTTGAAAGGGGCATGTAGCCTTAATTGTTGTCTTTTTTGCTATTGTCTCTGTGTTGTTTTGTTTGTTTCCTTTCCTTTTGTCTACCAAAAAAAAATTGAAACTCTTTGCAAAATGACATATACTTGAAGCTGATTTGTGACCAACACAGAAACTTAATAAAAAGAGGTAACGTGAGAAATGGAAAAATGGAAAAGCGACTTTTGGACTGTAATTAGTTATTGGGTCACACTTAAACATAGATATACTATATATACATATATGTTAAACCCCTTACCGAACACCTTCCCTCCACAAGCTCCACTCCAACAACCCTTCGTAGATTTTCACCCAGTTTTATACTACGAAGTACAAATCCTAGTTATAAGATGACTAATGAGGCTGTTATAAAGGAACCCCCCCCCCCCCCCCCCCCCCACCCACCCACGCAAAAGAAAAAAAAAACTCCCTAAATTCTACTTGGCGAGACACCTGGAAGAGTGCCAAGTTTTAGACTCAGTATATCTATAAACTAGACTAGCCCACTTGCTCTTATAAAATATTGAACAATAATGTTTTTAGTTATTCCCACCATATTAAATATTGGTATGGTATTGTTTCCTCTTATTTTTTATTTGTTTTTGTTGCAATATTGGTATTGTTTCCAAGTGTTGTATTTATAAAAAATTTTGAATATATATATATATATATCTTGAAAGATTGCAATGAATTTGTAGTAGGTGAGAAATAGGAATAGCACTGTTCAATAAAAAATAAAAAATAAATCCTTCTGGAAGAACGGTAAATGTGGAGGAAATTGAACAAACTGCATAAATACTCACATCATTAACTACTTAAACTAAGATCTTAGTGCTCAAAATAATTTGAAAACCTAATAATCTCTTGATATAAACCTGAGAGAAGTTAGGCTCATAAAATATTTTGCAGGTGTATATCGTGTTTATATTATTTCATACATCACTATTATACAACATGCTATTGTAGAGGGTGAACTCGCGTTAAAATTATTAACAACTTTCATGTTATAACGTGTTGCATTGGGTCTTTAAAAAAATTGCGTCTTTAAAAGATAGTATAATCATTCAATATATCTTTTCCTTTTGGTAGGAAGGTAAATGTGGAGGAAATTGAACAGAGTGTGTAAAATACTCACACCCTTAACTACTTGAACCTAAGTTATGATCTCAATGCTCAAAATAATTTGAAAGCCTAATAATCTCTTAATATAAAACCGAGAGAAGTTAAGCGCATAAAAGATGTTGTGTATATCTTCTTCACATTATTTTTACTTCAATAATTATGTGCTATTGTAAAGGGTGAACTCAAGTCTAAGTATATTAACAACTTCCATGTTATATCGCTTTGCGTCAAGTCTTTAAAAAACTTGCGTCTTTAAAAGATAGTATAATCATTCATACGCCATTTACTTTTACATAGAGGTAAAAGTACTTTGACATGCCAAATATCATTTTAGTTCTTGCACAATGATACATGTTAACGCATATGAGAAAAGTGAGAAAGGGTCAAGAATTCGAGTCCTATTGTTGTAATTTTGAAAAAAAAAAATTAACTATTTTGACAATGCACATGATTAAGGGTAATTTCATACCCTGAAAAATTATGGGCCATTATTTTTTAGTAAATTTCACCCTAGTTTTTCGTACTAGGTATACTTGCAAAAGTACAAGTATTTCCTTCGACAATGACATCTCCCTTCAAAAAGGAATCAGAATGACAAGATATATTGCAATATGAAACCTACATATAAAGCATGCATATAAGTTAGCATATTCATATATTTAGAAGTAGCCAACAACCTATTTCTCTATTATAGTTAGCTTCTCACAATCACAAATTGGTGAGCATTGTGAATCCCTCACCGCCTTCTTATTTTGCCTATAGCCCATAGCCTCCATCATTTCCTCTTTTAGACCCTTCTTCCACCTTTAAATCACCCCCACCCTTCAAACTCTCTCACACAACCAAAAAAACAATCAAACAAAAAGAAGAACAAGATGAAAAACAACATTATCCTTCTCCATCCCTACATTCAAAAGCAAGGAAACTCCAACCGCCTTTGGCTCTTGGCTTTCGTTTCATTCTTCACCGCGGCTTTCCTTCTCACTCTAGTCTACACTAGAGAACAACAACATCGCCCCCTCCCCATCGCCACCATTGCCACCACAGCTGCCACCTCTACTCCACCGCTATCTAAAACTTTAATCAAAGCACTGGTACACTATGCCTCCAACTCCAACCACACCAATCGCATGTCATATACTGATATTAAACAGATATCTGACATTATTCGGCAGTGTCCCTCCCCTTGCAATTTTCTTGTATTCGGGCTCACACCCGAAACATTGCTCTGGCGGGCGCTTAACCACAATGGACGCACTGTGTTCATTGACGAAAACAGGTACATACAGTTGGATTTAAGTATTTTTACCTTGTTTAATTATCAGTTTCTCCATAACTCATTGTACTTCACAATTTCTAAAAACTAATTGGACTAAAAACTAATTGGAGGTTTATCGAGTACTTCACAATTTCTAAGAAACAGAATAATTCCGTATACAGTATATCCATTCTTATCAAATGAGAACACTTGGGCGAATTCTCGAAGTCCTTTGTTACTTTTTCTTTTTGACAAAACTACAGATCTTTGTAACAAATAATCAAATACTTTTTCGCCGTGTTGCAAAATAATAATATTTTCTTTTGTCTCAAGTTTATTGTCACCAACCTAATAAGTTGTCATAGACCAGAAAAAACCAAATAAGTTGTCGAGACTGTAAGTTATTTTTTCTATTGCAAGATTTAATTTTTTATTTCAGACGTTGAGGATAATATATTAACAAATATCTCTCAATGTAAAGAAAATTAAAATCTCATTCTTAACCTATCTTTGGCAAAGAAATTCAAATAACTGAGTTTTCCTTCTTTTCTTTTTTTTTTTTGCCTGAAGCATGAGTTTTCCTGGAATCTAAAACCGCAAAAATGAAAAGATCATTGTATTTATAGTTCTATTAAAATTTTCCAACAGGTACTATGCTGCATACGTAGAGGAAAAATACCCAGAAATCGAAGCCTATGACGTGCAATACACCACAAGAATAAGCGAAATGAAAGACCTATTAGCCACGGTGAGAGAACAAGTACGCAACGAATGCAGACCAGTCCAAAACCTACTCTTCTCCGATTGCAAGCTAGGCCTCAACGATTTGCCTAACCAATTATACGAGCTTGATTGGGACCTCATTTTGGTCGACGGTCCACGTGGCTACTGGCCTGAAGCTCCCGGCCGTATGTCAGCAATATTCACCGCCGGTGTACTGGCCAGGAGCAAAAAGGGTGGAAATCCTAAGACTCACATATTTGTGCATGATTTTGATCAGGAAGTGGAGAAGGTTTCGAGTGAGGAGTTCTTGTGTAAGGAGAATTTGGTTAAGTCAAAGGATTTGCTTGGGCATTTTGTGGTGGAGAGAATGGATGGGAATAGCTTTCAGTTTTGTCGTAGTCATACCGCGAAGCATTCTTCTGGTGCTGCTGCTGCGGCGGCGTAGTGATATGATCAATGTTCTTGTTTGTTGTGGCATCAAATGGTTTTTATAGTTGTATTCCTGGTATGAATTTGATTATTTATGATCAATTTTTTGGAACTTGATGATGCTCAATCTATGTTTTAGGATGGGGGTATGGAAATGTAAAAAATAATTTTTTCCTTTTATCTTCTTTGTAACGTCAAGATGTAATCGCCATTGAGTCAAGAATTTGCTTGTCATTTCAAGTGTTTCTTTTTAATTTCTTTTATAAACATTTATTTATTTGACAACTGCAATCCTTATTCTGTAACAAGATCGTGTTCACTGGTACAATATCACAAGTTATGAATACAGTCAGGTATGAGAAATGCTTTGTAACCTAAAAAATGTCCCAAAATTCGCAATCCAATTAAATTTGAACCATACATATGCACACTGACTTTTGAAATGAATAGCACTGCTCAACAAGCATGCGTAAGTTTAATGCACATACTCATTCCGTAGCAAGAAGGCCATAGGTTCAATGGTGGCAATATCTTGATTTATATATACAATTAGAGCCGGACCCAAGATATGGCAAAGTGGTAGCCTGAGACTGAAGTGCATCAGCAGGTTAGATTATTTTTTTCCAAATGTTTGTACACAGATATATGTTAGAAGAAATAAGATGGGAAAAAAAAAAGGGTTGCATTGCTGTTTTGGCACTAGTTTCCTGGATGGAAGAATTATAACACAATTTTGTGAGTTCATTGAAACTGGATGAACAAACCTCCTCCAAAAATGCAAGGAAAAACACAACAGGCTTGTTCAGTAGAGTGTAAGACAGGATTGCATTATCTTTTATATTAAGCATCTATTTACTTCCCCTTCAATTACTCCGCCGCCAGCCCTTTCAATTACCCAAAGAAAAATATTTAGGTACTTTTCTCGAGTGCTCATCAGAATTTGGCCAAAGATACACTCAATAATTGAACGTTTTGAGGACAATTTTTACGTGCTTGATGCCAGCGAGTCAGCGACAAATTTTGCATAGTTTCAGCTTTGATCTATGCCAAAAGAACAGGATGACAGTGGAGTGTTGGGGGCGAGGTGGTGATCAGGAAATTGTTGTGTTGGTTCCGAATCAAATGCACAAGCATACATGCATATAATGCTCAAATCCACATTGTGATAATGGTGCAAAGAACAAAAAATCAAACTTAAATACATATATTCTCAAGTAATATAAGACTTCATTATAAAACTCAGTTCTAACTTTTATACTTCAACAACTCACTTAACTTCGTTACAGTGTAAGTTAACCACCTCATTGAGAGGAAACTAAAATAAATCAAAATCACGTGAGGTTCCAGAACATTACCATATGACTACAATAAAACACATTCCCCCACTAAAAATCACTTTGTCTAAATGAATAAATGTAGCAAATTGCTTAACTATCTCAATATAAACCACATGGGGGTCGATCACAGCTTCTAAAATACTCACCTGTGTGAATAAAAAATCCGCAAGCCTGTCTTCCAATAAGTACACCCTCGAACTCCCTAGTTTGAGAGATCAGTATCAACCACCGCAATTTCACAACACCATGGAGTTCATTTAGTGGGTCTGCTGGCTCCAATTTTGATACATACATAAATCTGTAAGTTCTTTTTTTTTTTTCCTATGACAATATTTATGCACCCATTGCATCAGCAGATACTCTTTCTACAGGCGCATCCTTCACATACAGCGGTTTTCTAACACCAAGCTCTCTAAGCCGGCTCACAAGACCATAAAGAAATTCAAAAGTTAGTATAGATTGCTTATTAAGCTCCTCCCTCACCTCCGGATGAACCCTGAACCACTCCCCCAGCATCTTATGCACATGAGATCGAATCATTCTCCACGGCACTGGATGCTCCTCACAAAGCTTCAAATACTCCACCACTAAATCAGCCTGATCCAATTGCCCCTCTTCACCACTATCTTCATTCCCAACCACCCATTCATCGGTCCTAAATCCCGCAAAAAGAGCTGGGTTCTCAAGGAGAGACTCTGCTGATAGTACACCATCAGCACCAGTCTCTTTGAGACAGCTGTCAACATCATCCATGTGTCGTACATTCCCGTTGGCAAGTACAGGGATTTTAACGGCTTTTTTGACAGCCTTGATGATATCCCAGTTGGCACGGAACTTTTTCCCATCTTTTTCGTCTCTTGTTCGGCCGTGGACGGCTAATAAAGAGCAACCTGCTTCTTCCAACATCTTGGCATAATTTAGCGTATCTTGCAAATCTGGGAAGACACGAATTTTGCAAGAGACAGGTACGTTAAGGTTAGCAGACAATTTTTCGACCAGGGACTTAACCAGAGGGAGATTGTCCATAAGGAAAGCTCCGTAGTAGCCCCGCCTTGCAATACGCTGTGGACACCTGCAAAGGAAGTTTCAATGCAAACCGAACTAAATTTTCTGATTTATCACAAACCAGTATGCTGGGAAAAATATGCGTGTATATATATATAGAGAGAGAGAGAGACTGTCCAGTCCAGGTAATTACTGTTAGGTCATTACAATACACCCAAATTATTTGCGAACCAAACAGGGCCTAACGATATTCCAGTAAGGTTAAAATAAGTACACGCAAAAAATCTGAAAAGTTGTCCATGCCATCTAGCTCAAGAGTCACCTTCCACCTGAGAATTCAACTCGGCTTCCCCTATTTTTATTTCTAGTTCTAGCAAGGAAGAGAATTAGACGTTCCTTTTAAACAAAAAAGAGTCACCCAAATCCATGTCTATAAATTAGTCAAAGAAGAAAACATAAGTTGCAAACTTTCAGTGCTTGTCAAAGACGCTTTATATTACCAAAACCATTTATCTAAAATCCACATGTCTTTATATGGATGCATGCAATAATACCCAAATGAAGCTGCAGTCTGTTTCCAAAATTAGATTTTTAGGGTTAACTATTACCCGACTGTTGGACCAAGCAAAATAAGAATAAACAAGTATCATTGATTTTAGAAAAGGATCCACCTTATAGCCAAACTTTGTGGGTCCATTTTGTTCAACTGATAAAAGCCTAACAACATTACTTGACGAAAATACTTACTAGCGAGCCTCATGAAGTGACCCTGTTAACAAAAATGTCTACGAAGGAAACAAAGTCCAGAGGTAGTCCTGTGAAGCAAATAATTGACAGAATAGTTGATAACAATTACAGACAACCTAATGATTTGTTGGAATGGATTTCAGGATTTAGTAGTTCACTAACGGCGGCGACGATTCGACAATTAACCATTTTCATAATTGTTTGAAGGCTATCGCGCCTACTCACTTTCAACATTTCTAATCAGAGGCAAATCAAAACATCAGGAAATAGTAATGAATACGAATTGCGCACCAGTAATTGTTCAATCATAACCTTGTAGATAAATTGTTTCATGCATATTGGAACACTTAAATTGCAACATTACCAAACACAATGTAAGATTTGTGCAAATTTAAACAATTGACAAGTGAAGGGAAAAAATGTTACCCCAAATTAATGTCAACGTAATCACAATAAGGTTCGACTCTCTTAGCTGCTTCTAGTAAAGTATCGGCGTCATTCGCGCAGAATTGGACAAATAGTGGGCGATCTTCCTGCCATGATAGTCAAATTTAGAGATAGGAAATGCATTCCAAAAAACTTTGAATGTTAATGAAACTAAAGACTCAGCTACATGAAGATACTTGAAACAAGTCGATCATTAAAAAATGAGACAATGTAAGAGAAAAAGGAATGTTTTGATCATAGAATATGAAAGGTAAGTGAGTATCTGGCAATTTGATATTGATGATTGATTAGGATGGAGGCTGAAGCTCATGCAACGAGAGCACATGTCAAACATTTACACCCTTCATCCCAAATTAAGAGTCCAGTTTGGCTATCGCTTATTTTTTTTTTTTTTTGAAATAAACTAATTTCAACCTAATCAACAGAGGGGAACCAAACTTGTTCCCAAGGTGAGATTTGGCAAATTTAGAGAATAGTAAATCAAGAAACAAGGCAATATAAATGCATTAAAACAACTTTCAATGTTAATGAAACTAAATGCTCAACTGCAAGAAGCAACTTGAACCAAGTCAATCATCGAAAACTCGCATACTATAATGAAAATAATGTTCTGATCACAAAAGCCAGAATACGAAAGAAAAGTTTGTATTGACCAATTGTTTAACTGTAGAGATTGGAGGCTTCACTCACCCAGCAAGAACATAAACCAAATCCCACAATAAGAAACATCAAAGTATCAAACATGGAACAAATTAAGTATCAATACACCATCTAAGAATAATTTTATACTCACTAAAAATGTGCACAAAAGTTGTTCACAAGATATTGTGTCACCTCATAAATGGGTAAGGTGCTGAAGTGAAGCCGCTCTTCACCAATGATAGCACAATACCTCATACATTTTTTGTGCAAATTCCTTGTGAATGTAGCAGTACTCAATATATACTCACATATATATACAAACATGTATAGTTACTAGTAAGTTAAACATTCTACATCAACAACCATCAACATGGAACAAATTAAAGTACCAGTACACCACATGACAATATACATACACACAGATATATAAATATGGAAATTTATAACTAAAAATAAATTTTGAACATATATATAGAAAGTGAGAGAGACCTTGCAGGTAGTGAATTCTTGGGAGCGATACTTCTCATTCTCGGTGAAGATACGGGAGTGAAGCATTGGAGTATAGGCAGCATCGGCGCCGTACTTCCGGCACAACAATCGAAAAGGTAGCTCCGAGTTATCCACCATTGGAGCCACAATTAGCTTCGGCCGCCCCAATTTCCTCCAGTGAGCCCAGGCTCCCTCAATCCTTGCCTCGCTGCTCAAGCTCCGAATCGGACTCCCATAAGATTGCTGCAATTGCTCCTCTTCATCTTCGTGGCGTTGGTCTGGTTCTAATTGGGCGGGGAGAAGGTGGTCGGAGGGAGAGAGAGTTAGCGTTTGAGTAAGTGGAGGAGAGGCCATTATTGTTGGAGGATTGTAGGGTTTTGTGAGGAGAGATAAAATGGAGTTGAGGGTTTTGGATCTCATGTGGTGAGGGATACGGTGGGAATCGGAGCTCCACCCATCGCCGCCAACTGATTGGGTGGGGGGTGGGCAAGGAAAGCGGATGGTGATGGTGCTCTGTTCGGACTTCGGGGACGGGGATTGTACTGCTTTGTTAACGGGTAGGGATTTTGTTTGGCGGGTTGAATCCGACCCAAGAGCATCTCAATTCACACGCTGCGTTTTCTTTATGGCGGTGATGTTGGCTCCCGAAGACAGTACTGGAATTTTTCATTCAAAGTTATCATTTTTAATGTGTTTGATTATCAAAAATTTTGAAGTGATCAAATTTTATCTCTTTTTTGTTGGGGAGGGGGGAGATGTTTTTGTTGTTTAGGCAATTGCACAAATTTCAAGATGAAATTTTACCCATTTTTTACATTAAAAATGTTATAACTTAAAATAAAAAATTTTAAATTTAATAAAAATTTAATATTTAAAATATACTAATCAAGATCAACTAAACAAGATCCATCATAACTATAAAATTATGTAAAAAAATACCAATAATTTTTTTCTACATTAAAAAGCCAAAATACAGTCAATATTTTTCAGGTAAAAAATTAAGGCAATTAAACACGTTTAATTGACATTTTTCATGCAACTTAATTCTAGACAATTCAATTGTCTAGAATTTATTTTATTTCCATACAAATTTCATACTTGCAAGCAAACGCACCCTTAATTACACTCCAATTTTTATTAAAACTCTCATTTTTATACTTTTATTTTAATAACACTCCCACTTTGTACCTACCACTTCTATCACTCTTGTGATGCACCGAACCTGATTAATCATGGATACTATGTGCGACGGCGAGTTTAAATAGCTAAAATCACAGCTTTCAAAGAGTTTCTTTAATAAAATGCAATCCATAAAAAGTTATATTGCAGATAAATTCGGCATATGGAGTTTGTTTAAAAGACATACCAATCTGTATTATTCAAAACCATTTCATACAAATACATCGACAGCCAATTACCTTTAAAATCCATTTCATGTCCAGAAACATTCACACCACTTTACATAAAATACTGTTTATACAATAAAACCGAAGTGGATACTTTATAAAAAGTCTTATATGCAATACGATGCAGACAAAATAATTATACAGTATAATCCTTCTTATAAAAGGACTAGAAATCAGTTTAGGGACGTCAGAGGCTTTTGGACTCGTATACCGCATTCCAACCCCGAAGACTATCCTACAAAACTGTTAGAAAAGAGGGAATGAACCAAATCTGGGCTCAGTGGGAACTATATAGTTTTTATATAGAAAATACACACAGCATACAAATGCATGTGCAACTTTGTATGAAAAATTAGTACTTTACTATAGTATAATAGTTTAAAAACCTATGCAATGTAGTTCGCAGGCAAATGCATGCCGAACGCTGCCAAAATTCCTATCTTAGCCACCGAAAGCTCTATCCGACTGACGAATCCCATCCATAAGTAATCCATAAAGTGAATCGGTCCTAAAGCTTATATCGACTCTATTCCCCAACTATCCCGTGACTACATCGAAGATCATTAATTATAAGCCAAGCATTTATCATTTCCTCTTTGTTATTAGTTCGTTATGAATTTCATGCTTGGCCGACTAATGGCAATACTTTCACCGGAATTTTCACCTAAGGCGTTACGTTGCGATATCCTCTTATTAAGCTAACCATTTGATATGCTTACCGCTTTAATTATTAATAACTTGCGTTCATTATGATTCAGCTATCTATTCTCACAACCTATAAGCATTATCATACCCATACGTCGTCTCTAAAGTTCATTATGCATGACTTAGTTGTTCTCTATGTGTATCATATTCTGTCCAATAGTGTCATCCTATTTTCTTACATGATTAGTTCATAGCCAAGGTAATGTATATATAGATCAATACAAGATATTATACGATCCAATGATAATAACAATATCAATGATATATAACAGTATAAGTAACAATCTCACGACAATCAAGCTAAACAATCTCAAGTATCATATCAAGTCTGAGTATAGATAACCGATCAAGTTTCACACCGCGGTCCAATCCACTCGGCCCAGAAACTAACGGATCCCGATCCTCTCACGCTTGACCGAGGCTCTTGCTCCATGTCCTCACTTTCGAGTGGAGAGTGGCTCAGATAATTTTGGTTCTTTAGAGTTAAGTCCTATTCAAGATGATATACCCTCAAGACATTTATTTCTTTAGATAATAGACATTTCCTTAGATAGTGTAGTTGATATAGCTGAGGAGAACACCTCACACAAATCCAACATCTAAAGCATCTCGACTTGTAAGAACTACATCAGTGACTGATACCCTTAGTCACTGAGCAAAGTTGCTGAGTCAACTGATTAGTACAGGCCCCAACTACTTTTGCATCGAGGAGACCTCACTTTATTGGGTCAAGATAGTGGCACACGGTTTTTGACGATTCAAACTGCAATCCGCTGTCAGGAAAACTCATCTAATCCTAAGCAAACACAATAGTCCGAATATAAGAACTTGAAGCAAGATACATATAGTGAGCATCTCCTTTGTGTGGCAATCTGCTAACACTCGTTGACTTGATCGGATATTGATTGAGCGATCCTTGTCAAACTTCCTTTGAGCAATCATGGATTTTCCATTGAACATCACATGCTAAGATTGGGTCTATCAATGGTCAACAATCTCACTCATCATATCTCTCATAATACCTCATTTTCACCCTGCAATCAGTCTCCTGAATGCTCCGAGGCTCTTGTCCATGTCAGTGGGGAGCTACAAATAAGTCATTCGGAGATAACAAGACATTTTTTCCAAATAGTTAACCACATCATACAAACCACATCAACACTCTGGGCAATACCTTAGCAGGGTAATAACCATTAGTAGCCCAACTACTTCTCGGGGAACTCACTATTGGGTAAGTAGTGTCACACGGGACCTGCTCCGTTACCAGAGAAACTCATCTAACCCATAACATATAGTCCTGTGGGAAGGCAAAATCTATAGAGTGGGTTCTCCTTTGTGAGCAACCACAATCACATGCAGAGTTACCTACTTTATTTTTTCGTACACGATTTAGGGATTTTCACCCATAAGCTGCAATAGACGGCCCGTCTTTGAGCCACACGGGCCCCTACCTGGTGCTCGGTCCATTATATCTATCCCATATGTGTGATCGAGTCAATAATAGAATATATCATATCCATTCATTTTGCACAATGAATATTATCAATCACATCATCCACATCACACATATGGCTATCACATACATATATATATATATATATCATACAAGCGCCCACTTATACACTTTTCATCATTGTAAGCTTTGTCATCATACTTGTATTCCATAGGCCTATTAATTCATGATTATTCTCATACTAAGACAAACTAGCTCATTAATGGTGCCATGTATGCAAAGCTAGGGCCGTTTGTGTTTAATGGTAGCGTCTAGTCACAATGTCAAGCTAAACCATAGTTATCGTAATTTTTTGTCCAATCAGTGTTCATACAGTGCACTAAGCTAAGTGCGTACATATGGCACTGGCAACCTAGGCCCTACCAAAGTATGTTTATTATATTATCAAGGAGTATTAGGGTCATATTCTTATTATTAGTACCTATCATGACATTGCGTATTACTCCACCCTAATGGATTTTTAGTGTAAATCCCATAGATGTTACCCTACAATCACAACTATAGGCATATCTATGTATTTATATCCTTAATAACCCCTAATCGTCCATTGTATGTGCACAAAACCCAAAACCCCCACTTTCTAAATTAAACATGTGAGTATAAGATGGGTTCTTGCTGAATCATGTGATGTAGAAGTGAAAACATGTGTTTAATGCTTCAATCATGTAATACAAATTATATTCTATCAATATCTAACACTAATCGAAGATTAATCAAGCCCAGCCCATTATAATGCAAACAACCTAGGATTTGTGAAGAAATTCCCAATTTCTTTTTAAAGCTCTAATGAAACAATTAAGGTTTAAAGAAGAGTTTTAATAATAGTGTTCTCACCTTAGAGAATTCGATTCTGCGATTAGATTAGATGAAGCGTAGAGGCCGTCTCGAGAAACTCTAGCCCAAGCCCAAGCTCTAATAAAGGAAGAATGAGGAAGAAGATAATGAATAGTAACTTGGAAGTGGGTTTGTGTGATTTGGAACTTAAATATTTGATGGGTGATGAAAGATGAGTAAAAACCTCTCAAGGAACTCTCTCCCACAAGCTCTCACCTCTCTCTAACTCTCTCTAAAATTGTGGCTCGAAAATGAGGGAGAAAGAGGCTTAAAATGGAGTATAAATGGTCCAAACTGACTTTCTGGTATACCATGATCGATCATGGTCTCCCCCATGATCGATCATGGAGTCCAATGCCTGCATAGGCATTTTGGATTTGAAGTATTGTTCGTAATTCTGCCATAACTTCTTTCTCGGAACTCTAATTGAGGTAATCTTTATGTCTATGGAAAGCTAATTCAAAAATCTACAACTTCTTAAGAGGAAGTTTTCCCAAATTCTGGCTAAATAATTCTCAAAAATTCTCCAAAGATAGTGCTCTACCAAAGCACTGCTGAACGAACATAATTCACTAATCGGCCTACTTCGCATGATGTTTTGACCAATGAGTGTGAATTGGACTTCGGTCAAAACAAGAAAGTTGTAGAATGGTATAAAACTTAGATGTAGGCGTAAACTGCAACCAAATTTGGTAAAAGACAAGGAAGTTACGATGCTCCAAAGTTAACTACAATCGAAGAATCGCGTAAGACCGAAACACACGATTTACAAATCGGAATTGATTCGGACCACCCGAATTACCAAAAAATCACTCACATAAGTGTAAGTAGACTAACATAACTAGTACAAAGTGTTAGGACGCTACGAGGCTCCATGAATCGAGATTTCACCACCCGAGGTGAAATAAACGGATAAACGAAAATGAATACGGTGGAATGAAAGTACGGGGTGTTACAACTCTCACTTATTTTTTGGAATAAATCTCCTACTTAATTAATTAATAACATCATTAAATACGTAATAACATAAAACAAATGACCCCAAACAAAGGCCTCCATCTCTCACACGACACCATCTTGTAAGCATTAATAAAAGAGAGCAGCCGGAGGTTTACTCGGTTTCCATTTTATTATTTGTATTATTTTCATAACATATAAATCAAATATATAAACAAAAACATAATTTTTTGTTTAAAGCACAAAGAAGGTTTATTCGGTTCCTCGTAACCGAGTTGCAGGCTTGTACACTCGGCTGCTCTCAACTGAGTATAAAATCCCATAAATGTCAAATTGATATATTCTCGGGATCTTCATTCGGTTGAGAGTAGCCTCCGTCATAATCTGAAATGTTACTTACAACAGTTGCTCCCAAAACTACTGAATTAGCCTTGATGCTTGAGTACTTTCTGAAACACACTTGAGGAATTTCTCGCCAACAAATCATAAAAGAATATCTGAAGCATAATTGATTATGAGAGACTTCTAGAAATTAAATGAAAAGTAAGCACCTAACGATATAAAAAAATCTCGAGATCGTTGAAATCGAATTAGTTTGTTACTGAACAGCATATTACTCTACTAAAGAAGGTTAGTATATGCTCAGCTTGATCAGGAGTGATACCACACTTGAAACCAAATGATTAAGCTCATTAAATTAATAGTCTCACACTTTTTTAATCTATTGAGGACCAAAAATATTAAATAATAATTCAAACTTATCAATTATATATCCACTAAATTATATACTCGGTTAGAAGAAATTGTCATTCATATACAAAAAGTTACATCCTTAACACTTTGGAAACAACAAAAAGTTACATGTAATGACAAACAAACATTATTTATGCGACAAATTTTGCATATTCGCATATAAATAAACAAAAAACTTCACAATAGGCTTACTAATCAATCAAGTGTGATTGGTAAGTCTATTGCTGTTAAATCCTTTATTGGCCCAATTTGTAAAGAATGAGCAAGCCTATCAATATAATCTTCCATCCAAGGCATTGCTTCGTCGGTACGAAAATTTCCCACCATGCAACAACAGGAGGAAGTGGTGCATTGGCCTTCAACATTACTTTGACGAAATGACAATCTCGAAAATGTGCAACGTCCCACCATCTAATACCTCATTTGTTGTTTCATTACTCCTATACCAATAAACATAATGGATGTGCTAGGGGAACCTTTAACAATTGTTGTATCGCACTCCTCTATTCCAAAGCATGAATTCTCATATTAGCATTGACTTTGGTACTAATCCACTAACGTATATTGAGAAGAAAATACCTACAAAATACAAATGTTAATGAAAATTAACTGAATCGATAACTTTTTAAAATCGTACCTAATATATACTAAATTATACTTACTTGGCTATACTATATACTCAAAAGAACATACATCTTAGAAATAAGATATTCTAACATTTATGATTGAAAAACCAGTGCAAACGGCCCTTGAGGACCGAGAGTTGTGGCACACACTCAGCCAATAATAATCGAGTAATATCATATGTACTCGATCGCTGACAATCGAATGAGCTTTTTTAAACCGTGCACAAAAATAACCATGCTCAGTTAAAAGCAGTCGAGTGTACAAACATGTAACTCGATTACGAGGAACCGAGTAAACCTTCTTCGTGCTTTAAACAAAAAAATGTATTGTTTGTATATATATATAATGTGTATGTTATGAAAATACAATAAACTATGAAACATAATAAAAACAGGTATACCTTTCTTTGATTAACTCTTTCTTCCTTATTTTCCTTCTCTTGTTCCAAAGTTTCTTTTTTTTTTGTCTACCATTCTTCTCAAGCTTAGCATTTGCATCAATGATAGATGTTTTCTTGCATCAATAGTGAAAGTTTTGTTGATTGCTATTTTGATTAAGATTAATTAACTTTTGTATTAAATTAGGAATAAGTGGGGTAGAAAACTTTAACTTTTGTATTAAATTAAATCAAGTGGGGTGGAAATAACTATTTAACTTTCTTTTTTGGTAAGAGTGTTAGCAAGTGATTTTGGGGGTGCCAACATCACCGCCCTTTCTTTCCTCTTCTTCTTTTTTAGTTTTTTGAATTTTTTTTTTCTCTTTTTAATAATAATTAGGCGGAGATATTGGCACAAAAAAATACTTTGTAACACTCTTACTTTTATTCGGTCCTTCGCAATCGAGTGAAGGTATCTGTTACTTAGTTCTTGAGGGCCGAGTATAAGCCTATATACTCGGTACTTGATGACCGAGTAAAGCACTATGAAATTTATACTTAGTTCTTCATAATCGAAATAACACATGCCTTATTCGATTGTAAATGACCAAATGAAAAATGAAGAGTATTTTCAAAACATATTGGAGATACCAATATCTTCACTCATAATAATTATTTCCTCACTAAATATGAGGTACCCCGTGATTAGATATAAGGTCAAAGGAGTAATTTTTAATCCTAAGGCGTTAGTTTAGGTTTCTCAATGCAATTACTAATTTCAAGTTGGAATTTCATGAGAATTATAATCTTGAGGACAAAGTCCTCGTGTTTGACTCGTGTGTGGTCTATTATGGGAATTAATCTTCATGTGCTGTGTGGCCCGTATGGAAATTGGGGGCATAAATTGAATTGAGATATCTCAAGGTATGGCACATTTATTTGTATATTAGAATCTTATTAGAATCTACATATTCTAAATATAGTTTGTGTAAAATAATTAAATTAAATTAATTAACAAAAGGAGGTGTAGTATAGTGGTTAAGCACATTATAATTTGCTTAACAATATCAAAAGTATTGAATGAATAAATTTTATCAAAAGATGATTTTTGGTGACAAACTTAAAATTTATGGGAAACAAATTATGGATCAAAAAAAATTTGAAGATTTATTTATTCTTACCAATACTTTTCATCCAGTATCAAAAAAATTCCAGTCTATCTATCTATCTAAGCAAAGCAATTTTGGACAGGAGCCTATCACCAAACCCAATGCTGCAAACCTGAAAACTGGGGCCTCTGCCTTTTTTTTTTTTTGGAATGTTACTATTATGCAACACCAAATCCAGCACTAGTCAAATTCCTCGCACAATGCTTAAAAGCCGGCCCTTTATGTTGGAGTTTTTTTATTTTTTTTGCTTAAAATTATAAAAATAAGTTGAAAAGGTTGAATTTTATTTTTTTTTAGTTTTTTTAACCAATTTAAAAAAATTCATAAAAAAAACTCAAAAAATAGACAAATCTTATTTTATAGATCTCGATGAGTAAACTTCAAATATATATTTGTATATAATTTCAATTTTTAAATTTTTAAATTATAATATTTTAAAGTTTTTTTAAAAAATAAGTCAAGTAAAATAAATTTTAAAAAATATAAAAATAAAATTAACTTCTTAGTAAAAATTATTTTCTAGTTTTCCACCGAACAAGCTAAAGGTGTGGATATGATTTTCTTTCTTTTTAACCTTTCAGAGTCATCATGTCTATACACTTTAAAAGTAGGAAAAATAGTTAATAATTTGATTTATAATAATCAAGCAATCTCGAGTTTAAGTCTTGATGTCTTTCCTCTCTCTATCTCTGTCTCTCTTTTTTAAAAGTCCAACATTGAATTTATACGTCATTGTTAGAAAAAGAAAAATAAATAAAAAAGGTGATCATATCTATTTTTAGCATTGCTTATATAGATTTTTATAGCGTGTACGCTTTAGCCCAAATTTATTTTAAAATATTTGAGAGTATAATACACTCTAATTAGGTGATGTTGGTGCCTGAATTGGAATCGTACGTAAATACTAAATTTGAAGTCTAAATATTGAATTTAAAATTTTTGTTTGTTTCTTGTTTGAATGTAATATTTAAATAAATATTAGAAATATTTATTTTGACGAATTTTAACCTTTTTTTTATCTTTTAAAATATGACCAAAAGTCTTAGTTAAAGACAAACGGTCGTTATATAACAATTCAAACTTCATTAACACATTAAGAAATAAAAAAACTAAAAATTTCTTAGTGATTCAAAGTCATATTAAGAGTTTCCATCTAAATTTTTTAACCAAAACAAACACTTTAGCTCATTTGAATAATTAAATTTTAAACTTAAGAAGTGCAAAATAAACACACAACTAGTTTTGATATTCTAAGTTGGAGTTCAATTATCATTTGTTTCTCCTTTTTGGAATCATACGAATTTTAGAGCAGGAAGAATCTTAATAATTTATGCACTGTATAAAACTAAAATCATGATATAAACAAAGAATATCTATATATATATAAATATATTTGTTTATACTAAATATGTGAACTAATTTTCACGCAACTAGACTAATTTCTTTTATAAAAGATGTCAACTAAAGATTTTATATCTATTGAGACTTGGTTTGAAAAAAATTTAGTTAAGTTTATTTTTTTGAATTCAAAGTAACTAACCACTATATTACTATATTACAATTAAAGAGTGTATATATATAAACACAGAAAATTTTGGGTTATGATTAGTCCGTACAAATTGATTTATTTCACGACGCTTTTGCTTCATCAAAACACAATCTCAAGTGTTTTTATGATATAAAAGTGTCGTCAAAGAGACTAATATGTACGAAAACATTAAAAAAAAAGTAGCACTGCACTTGCAAACTTTATTTTTACTAACTATTTTGGATTGAATGTAGAATTAATCAATACATTTCATATAAATACTTACTAAATAAATTAAAGGGGGTAAATACATCATTTTCGTACAGAATTGAATGGACAATACAAAGGGTAAGGGGATGGCGTGGGACCAGATTTGCAGGAGCAAGGTTTGACGTTAAAGCAAAGGAAAATGCTAAAACAGGGAAACTTGGAAGCATACTACTGGGGAAAGGACCCCACTTTTTCCCCTCTTTTTGACTTTCATCATTTCTTTTTTTAATTTTAATTCCTGATTTGACAAAACAATCAATTAATCTCCTTTGAATCTTATCTCTACAACCAATTACCAGTAACCAAAACTAAATCAAACCAAACCAAACATTACCTTGTATTAAAGCATGAGTCGTTCAAGTAATAATATGAATCAATTTCAAAAGTCAATCAATTACAGTGTTTAAAACGAATTATTTATTAATACATTTTTTCACACGTAATTTGAACTAAACAGAGTAATTTAAATTATAATAGCATTAAAAGTTACATATATTAAATATGATGAAAAAAAAGAAGAAAAGTTTTACATAAAAATTCGTGCAACATCTTACATTAAAAAAAAGTAGTATTGTTTTTTTCTATTCAAAAAATAATAATTATTACTGGAACAACAATGCATGTGCAGTTCAATATTTCAAACGAGATGCCTGTATGAAATTACCACTATTTTATTTGAGTTCAAAGATACATAAATTTTAACATAAGATAATTATTTTAACTTTGTTTTTTTTATTTAGTCGAGTTTATAGGATAAAAATAACCATTTTATAGTTTTAGTCCCCATTTTATAAAATAGACTAAAATCTAAAATTTTATTAGTCTTTAGATATTTACATTTTCGGTCATTATATTCAATTTTCATCTCCGAGAATATAAGATTTTATTGTAATTTTAGTTCATTTTTTGTACATAGTAAATATTGCACGTATCAACATACTTTTTTGTTAAAAAAAAAGTAAAAGAATTATTATGAATCGTTTTCAAAATTAAATAAATATGTCAAATATCATCTTGGGTTTTAACGAGACATGTAAAATATACTATAAATTTTATACTATGTGTGAAAATTCATGTTTTATTTAATATTTTTTTAACATAACTTATTTAAATACTTATGTTGGAAACTAAATTTTTTGATTCAGTAGTATAAAATTGTTACTGATACAACTTGGTGTCAACTTAGAAACTTCTAAGGTTGATTTCTGACGTTGTTAAAATAATATTTAACTAGCGACAGTCACATATTAGAGCATCCGCACCGGATAGGGTAAATAGATAAATTTACCCTATCCCTCTCTACAGCGGAAGAATTTGGATGGACAAAATTTGGAAGGTAGGGTAGAGAACGAGTAAATTTACCATTCTCTTAAATTTTATCCTATACGAATATGGATCAATCGTATAAGGCATACGAATGTGGCAGATTCGTATCAAACTAAAAAAAAAATCATACGAATTTAGCTCATTCGTATGGGAATTTCTTGATTATATGTATATTTTTTGTTTGTTTTCTAAACCCATACGAATTTGGCTTATTCGTATGGGAATTGGATGATTATATTATCTATTTTTTTTTAAGTTATATGTGTGAGATAACTAACAAAACTTTTAAAAAAAAAAATTACAAATTAACCCATACGAATTTGGCACATTCGTATGGTTGAAAAAGTGCCAATTTTTTTTTTTAGTTAGAAACCTTGAAAAAATATGCCAAAACAATTCATATAATTGTTCTTCAATCGTATGGCACTCATACAAATGTGAGATATTCGTATGAGTAAAAAAATTACCATTTTCGCTGTATGCATGTTTTAAAATTTAGAAAGCAATAGCTAAATTTACCCTAAATTTTAAAATATTTGGTGCGGATGCTCTTATAAGTGAAAATTAGTCGAAGTGTGCGAAAGCTGACTCGAATACATCACGGAAAACCAAAAAAGAAAAATACTTATGTTGAAAGGAAAAATGTACACACAAGATGCACTAGCCATCTACCCTAAAATAAATAAGCCGTCTGAAATTTCCAACTGCCTACTTTACCCTTTTTTTCTTGGTCAACCGTCCGAAACACGACAATGTTCCTGCTCACACTTCTTCATCATCTTTGACCAAAGTCACTTTCCTATTTCCCTTTCTTTCTTTATTCAATTAAATTTCCCATCTTACCTTTTCTTTTAAGGAAAAAATAAGTAAAGCAATCCATAGAGTTGTCTAATCAACAAAAGACCATAACCAAAGATTAGCATCCAAAGATAAAAAAAAGCAAAGAATAATTTTATTTTTCATTTTTTTTAAAAGATTTGAATAAAATTGAGTCGACCTTCATTCCAGCTTTTTTACTGGTCACTTGTCATATTTACGGTTTATTATTTACGGTGAGTTTGATTGTAAGAATAAAATTTATATAAAATAAAATAAATTTAAAATAATTAAGTTGCTTAAAATTTAATTGAATTGTATAAAAAATGATAATTAAATATGTTTAATTATTTTAATTTTCTACTCGAAAAATATTAATTGTATTATGGTATTTTTAATGTGAAAAAAATTATTTGTATTTTTTTACATAATTTTATAATCATGAAATATCTTATTTAATTGATCTTGATTAGTAACTTTTAAATATTAAATTTTTAATAAATTTTTTATTTTAAATTATGACATTTTTAATATAAAAAATAGATAAAACTTTATCTTGAAATTTGTGCTATTGCCTAGAAAACGCCCCCCTCCCCTCAAAAGAAAACATATTTATAGTTTTGGTGAAAAATAAGCAGTAATTGTCAAGAAAGATGAAAATTTGACCACCTATAAAATTTTAACAATCAAACACACTAAAAATAACATATTGGGTGAAAACTTTTTATTTTTTATAAAAAATTATGCCAATCAAATACATTCTCATTATTTGAATGTGAAAAAGATAGAATCCAATGATAAAAAGGCAAAGAATAATTTTATTTTTCATTTTTTTAAAAGATTTGAATAAACTTTAGTCGACCATCATTCTAACTGTTACTGGTCACTTGTAGAGATTAGATTATTTACAATTTATTACTTATTTGTTTGATCCTCGTAGATGAAGAATATTTACTCATATAAATAAATATAAAATAAAATACATTTCATCATGTCCCTTAATTTTTTTATTTTTTTTTCACTTAAATTAAGCGCTTTTTTATATATTATTATTAAGCAGTCATAAAATTTATATTTATAACTTAAGTTTTATGAGGCGTTTATCAGAATAAGACTTTGTTAACCCTCTTTTAAAGAGGGTCACGATGATCCTTGTATTTGATTTGATTGGTGAATGCAATGAAAAATGTGGAGTTTACTAAACTCTTTTATGTTATTATTTTATTACATCCATCAATCAAATACAAAGGTCACAATGACCCACTTTAAAAGAGAATTAACAAAGTTATACTCCGTTTATCATAACTAAAACTTGCCAAATGACAAACAATTAGAGTTAACAATAAAACAAACAAGAAAAAGAGTGAATATAAAGTCATAATTCATAAACCCTCTCACTTTCTTTCTTCAATTCCATGAATTATATACCACACCAAATCCACCATTAATAACCTTTTTTTTTATTATTTACAAATGGATAGTTCCTATTTTTTCTAATAAGAGAGAAATTTTTAACAAAAACTAAAATTAAGATTAAAATACTAATTAAACATAGACAGAGAGCATGAATAACCTTAATCCTTAGATATCCTTGATTCAAATGTAGAGAGAGAGAGAGAGAGAGAGAGAGAGAGGGGCACAGTGATTTACATGGAATATAAAACAAAGAAAACCATTAAATCTTCTTACTGACAGAAATAATGTTCATAGAACCCTACACTTCGCAGAGTAATTAAGTACATACATGATATTTAAACTTTCTCACTAATATAATTAACTAAAGAAGAAGATGAAGAAGTAATTAACTAACTAATTTTAACTTATAATTAATCAAGAAGACTCTAAAATGAGACCAGAAGTTTCAGCAAGAGAGAGATTATGGTTATGCTCGCCTTCATAGGTCACAATCAGCATGGTTGCATCATCTAATGCTCTCTCCACATGTTTACGAGCTGGGCAGCCTCTCACACTACTGCACTTGTAATATCCCCTGTTTTTTTCCAAATTCACCACACAAATCAATAGTTTATCATCAATGACTTGCGTAATTTACATTCTCATCCGTCACGGTATATCTACTTCTGGCGAATAATTTAATAACATTTGACACAATTACGTATATCGAGAGAGATTGAACTCGCGTCCTCATTTATTATCAATCTCACAGTATCTACATCCGGCGATCAACTTAATAATATTTGACACAATTATGTGCATCGAGAAATACTGTGAGCAGATAACGAGTGAGAGACGAATATTGTGAGATTATTTGCTATTTCGCTTTAAAAAAATAGTGAATCGTATCTAAAAAATGTTGGAACCCAGGACTGGATTGTAATTTTTTTCGTATTACTAATCGTATTCGTATATATATTTATACCTTGGATGTGGAGATCCTTTAATTGGTTTCTGTCCGTACTTCCTCCATGAGTAATCATCCGGTGGTATGTCAGCTAGCTTCATGCTTATTGCCGGAACCCTAATTACTCTCTTCATTCGCAGCTTTCTGTTTCCCCAAACGTAAATTCGAAAGTTACAAAAATTAATCAACAATTTTGTAAAATTAGACTGGAAGTTTACATTATCAAGTCAACCAATTCAACAAAATTGGTCCATAACTAACGAAGTTCCTCAAAAAAATAAAAAATAAATGCAAATTTATTAGAACCTCAACAAATCTATTACTGTAACTTGAGCAGAAATACAGAGAGACTAATTTACCTCCGCTTGGAACAGTGGCAGCGACCGGAGGAGCCACCGCTGCATTTACCAGAGGCGGCGGTTCCAGAGGAGCTACACTTCCTCTTCAACGACGTCGTCGAAGAAGACAACGGCGGTTTATCGGAAGAAACATTCCGAGAGAGATTACAAATCTGAAATGCCGACGAACCAGGCCTCTTGCTATCCGATTCGCCTGTTAACGTCGATACAAACGAGTTCGCACGTGAAATCGCCGGCGAGTACGCGAAACTGATAGTTTTTGATCCCGATTCCTTCAACAAATGATTCTCAGGCTGATACTGAACAATAAGAGGAACTTGTTGAATAGGAGTTGGACAATAAACTTTAGTTTCAGAAATAACTTCATTAGGCTCTTTAATTTCAGTATTATAATTATTTTTTTGAGCAGAATTGGCGACAGCAGTAGTAGGTACAGGAGCTCTACGAAAGCGAGCATGGCCGGTTCTGGTTCGATTTAGAAGAGAGATGACTTTCTTAAACTTCGTTACAGCAACGGTAGCGACAGATCTACAGTCCATTTCTAAATCCTCCATTGAAGACGAAGATCCCTGGTTCTGCTCCGAATTTGATAGCATTTTTATGAGTTTTTCGACGCTTTGAAGACCGGAAGCAGCTTCTTGCACTGCGTTGTCTTCGACTTTGTTGACGAAGTTATCGTTCCTGTAATTACTCATCATGAGTTCCACAGCCATGGCTACAACACCATGAAAGAAAAATACAGAGAGAGAGAGAGGTGTGAAAAAGGAAGAAGAAACAAGTGAAGGTTTGATTAAAAAGGGGGAATCAAAGAAAGTGTATCACAGTAGGTGACTGACATGTCACTCTAGTATCTGCTCCGTCAAACTTAGGTGCGAATAGCATCCAACCACATGGACTATCTTTCTATCAAAGGATTGTCGATCAATGTGCACGAATATGACGTTTTCTCTCCTCTTTTTATTTAATAAAATTAAAATGAACAAAATTGGTCATCAAAATTGTATGATTATGCTTTTGTTTGAGTGGTTGAATAGTGTGAAATATCAATACGTAGATATTCATATACTATAATGTAATATAATATATATACGGAAATTTTCACATGCGGACCGGTCCGTACGGATCGGGACCTTTAGCGACGCTTTTCCGTCGCTAAAAACATACCCCCAATGTATTCGCGACGGATAACCGTTGCTAAAGGTCCCGATCCGTACGGACCGGTCCGTATGTGAAACGCTCTCAATATATATATATATATATTTCATAGATTTTTAATAATATTATAATTTATATTATTTTATTACATTTAATTTAATTTTATTATTGCTATTATTATAAAAATAAATATTTTATATCATAAATAATTTAGACATAAAATTTCAAATAATTTTTATATTCTTAAAACCTGAAATTCTATAAACATTAATTTGGTCGCGAAACTTTAATATTTATACACTTAAAACATGAAATTCTATTATTATTAATTAATTTGAACTTGAAATTTAATAAGTTATATTTAGGACATGAACTTTCTAAATACTTATATTTTATTTAAAGACTTGAAGTTTTTTAATAATTAGTCTAGACCTAAATTTTCATTATTTGTACTTGAAATTTATAATCATTCCATAGGATTTGAAATTTCGTGATTTATATTTATGGGATTTGAAATTCTCTATTTATTATTTTAGATCAAAAAATCTAGAATATCAATATCCTCTTATATCAAAATTTCAGATTTAATTATGAAGACATACTTTTATTAGAACTTCTTGTCCAAAATAATGATTATAAAACTTCAGGTCCAAATTTATGATTAGAGAATTTTAGACCTCTAAATAAAATATAGGTTTCTAGTAACTTCAAGCTCTAAATATATAACCTAAATTTAGGCCTGAAATCCCGTATCAATCGTTACTATATTCTTATTTTAATTAGAACAACAATTAATTTTATATTTAAGCATGTCGATGTTGCATTCTTTTCTTTATGAATCTAATTAGAATATTATCCTCTTATTCTGCATCTTCTTTATAATTAATCTAAATAGTAAAACAAGTTATTGCAAATAAAATAGATCAATACAAGGCCACAATTTTTCAAGATTTTTTTAATATAAAATCGAAAGTTTTGTTATTTATTAGGAGTCCAAAGTTTCGTATTTATTTCAATCAATAACTTAAAGTTTTACAATTTGCTTATTTGTAATACCCATGTTCAATTTTCGAACTAATTCTCCTCTTAAGCCCGGTTAAGGCTTAATCTTTGTTAAGGTATGAACTTTTGGTTTCAGACCCTTCTAGCATGTCATATTAGGTATATTGAATTTTTGGGAACAATCGTTTTGTAATTTGGGTAGTCCAAATTGAAATTGAGATGCTAATCACATGTTTTCACTTTACGCGATTGCTTAATTTTAGCTAACTTTGAGATATCGTAACTTCTTCGTTCTTTATTCGATTAAATCCATGTTTGCTCCTATGTCTAGGTTTTGATGTATTCTACAACTATTATATTTTGACCGGAAGCCAATTTATGCTTCTCGTTGGTCAAAATGGTGTGTGAAGTAAGCTTGTCATTAAAATATGTTCATTCGATAGCGCTTCAGCAAAGCGCTGTCTTCGACGAATTTTTGAGAATTATTTATCGAGAATTTAGGAAAACTTACTATTAAGAACTTGTAGATCTTTGAATTAGCTTTCCGTAGACACAAAAATCACCCAAATCAAAGTTCTGATTGAAAAATTATGACCAAAATAGGAACAATGCTCCAGATCCAAAATGCCTGTGACGGCAATGGACTTCATGATTGATCATGGTACACGAGAAATTCGGTTTTGACCATTTTTACGTCATTTTAAGCTCCATTCTCCCCCATTTTCGAGCCACAACCCTATAACCTTATAGAAAAAGAATGATAGCTTCTTCGCGGGAGATTCGGAGAGGTCTTCACCTACGCATCTTCCCTACTTGAAATCCCCACCAAACCACCACCAAAGTAACCTCCCATAACACTATTCATCATCTTCTTCACCACTTCCACCTTCCTCCATGGCTATGGCTTGGGGTAAGTTTAGGGAAAACACGAGATTCGCTCAATCCGGCACGATCTACCGCTCAATCTTCAAATATAAAGCTTCAATCAGGTGGGAACACTAGTGTCTAAACTCTTTTTCAAGTTATTACATGTTTTATGCTTTAATTCAAATCAAACTTAAGGTTTTACCTAAAATTGCATGTTTTTTATGGGGATTCGGCTTGGTTCCTTGAGATTGTTTGGTAGATTTGCATTCTATATGAACTCAAAATAACCTTTTTACAAGAACCCTAATTATATGTTGGTTTTAACAATGTTTGGTATGAAACCTTAGATCTACAAATGGGTTTATACACATATGTTGGGTTTTTGCTTCATTATTGAAATTGGTAGTTTAAATAACCTATATGTGATATAAACTGACGATTTTAAACATGATTTGAGGATATATGGTTGATTTACCTAAAAACCCAGTTGGACTGTATGTTATACTTGATGATTCTTAACATATGATTCATAATGCACCTTTATGGTTCCATGTCGTCGGATTTCACCTTGATACATATGAAGATGATTATTTATACTTGTTAGAAATGTTTTTACTATAAATTCCCATGTTGGCCAAGTTATGGAAAGTGCTTATGAAAGCTGAACTGTGGAATTGTGACACGATTGAATCCCAGATGAGCCGTTGAACCATTATTATGGATCTTGTGATACGGTCCCATGTTTGGTCTCTAAAGGTTGAGGCTGAAAGTTTTGACAGAACACCTTTAGGTGAAAAACCCAAAATTATGCACGAAAACTAGCAGGAGGCCCTACTGTCGCGTGAGTGAAAGGCCACGAAATGCAGATTTTGTGACACATGGATAGACGCGGGATTATTGAAATATTAGCTTGGGATTTGGTTCAAGGAAATATTACTATATGGCCTAGGAATTATTGAAAAATGAATATTTTTAACGTATGGTTGTACCAAGTTTTATAAACTCACCAACGGTTTTATATATTTATACACGAGAAGGAAACACATATTTTCTCGATATGGATTACTAGTACTCTAATGATAATTACTTTATTGTACCTATATGGTTCAAGGTTATGTTATATTAATACTATTGTTTTAATTGTATTTTCGGATGATCTCTATAATTCATTATATTTTGGGGTGGGGAAAGCATTGATATACATATTATAAAATGATTTTTATTACAAAAAGGAAACTACTTTCATTATTGCGCCTCGCATGTATTATTTTCAAAACATATTTAATAAACAAACCTTATAGTTCTCACTGAGCCCGTGTTTAGGCTAACTCCCATTTTCCAAAAGAGTTTTGCTGGTATTCTTCGAGGGATGGCGTGTGTACGAGTTTAGAAAGCCTCTGATAGTTTAAAACTTTATAATTGTCCAAGGATGACTTATTACTTGTATAACTTTTGTATTTAGACACCTTGTACTATTGGATTCAAAGTAACTTAAGTGTCGCATATATTCTATAATTGTTGTGAAACTTATTGGTTTTGCTTGGGACCTCGTTGGAGGGATTTCACTGTTTAAACTTTAAACATCTGTACTTTAGATGTTTAAATGTGAATGTGGAGCTTTATTTAAAAGTTGGAAACTTATATTACTTTATATAAGTTTTGGGTTTGTTAAACATACAGACTTCACATGCCAAATCTAAACAGAGTTTTAAAATAAGAAATGCTTTCGAATATACATGAATTATCTTAATTGGCACCCGCCGTCGAGTATGGCTCTGTGATTAACCGGGTTCCTGAGTTGAAATCCTTTTAATTTTGTGTAATTTAACTATTGAGATGTTTTTAGTATAGCCACAAAACTAACATTATCATACGTGGACAAAACCGACAAACCGATAAAGCAATCAAACAATTTCAAGTATACAAGTATACAATTGGATATCTTCACTCTATAATTGATCAAATAATATATGACATTGCATATCTGTGAAGATCAAGGGCTCAAGAAAGGAATGAAACGGAGAAACAAATTAAGCTCTCGAAGACTCGTTAATTCATTTTTTAGTGAGTGCTTAAGTTCTTTATGTAAAATTTCTCGTTTGATAATAAAATTAGCTCATATACATTGTTCTTACATTATTAGATTGATCATAACCAACTTTGAAACTTGTTTGAATTAAAATCACTTAAAAACTTCATTATTACAAAATCGGTTTTTGAAATAAATTCATATTAAATTCAAATGGCCTTATTTTGAACTCTCCTAAAAATAGGTCTTTTAGGAACCTATTTTCGAGGTCCCTAAAGCATTAAATTTGATTTTAGAGCTTAAAAACAAAAGTCCAAATTTTGGAATTTTGGCCGGTAGATCAGTGCTTTTCAATCGACTGATGTCTTATGACTCAGTCGATTGAGACCCATCAGTCGACTGATGAGCTTTACTTAGTTAACTGAGGCTTAAGAAACTAGCCATTGGTGACCTAATTTTTTACTATTTTTAGCACCAAACCTTCACCCACCCCCTCCAAACAGCCATGTATTATCCTATACTATATATACTCATTCTAAATACTATTCAAACCACCTTGAATCATTCTAACTCTCTATTCTTCATATACATTCAATATTTAAGATTCAAGAACATAGTTTTGATCAGTAGTTATTCTTTTGAGCTATAAATTGTGACCAAACTTGATATCTCTTAGTGTGAGCTTTATTTGTAATCCTTAAAACACTTGAGAGCTATTGTACATTGTGTTAGCCACCAAAACTTATTTAAATCATATTTGTGAGAGGTGTATCTTATAGTTTAGTAAAAGTGATTTATTGTGAGTGAATCAATACTGATAAGAGTGTATGAGAAGAATACACTTGAAAATGTTTGATTTTCACCTGGAAGAAAATCGGAATTAGTTGAATATCTCGGGGGCCACTACTCGAACCCGGACGTAAGGTCTAATCAATCAAACCGCGTGAACAAAATGTCTTGGCTCATTCAGTTTAATCATCCTATCTCTAAGCTCTTTACTTTATTGCTATATTTTTGTTTATGATTGGGATTGCTTACTTGTTTAGCTTGTTGCTTGATATAGACATTAAATATTTTTGAAACGTTTTCAATAACCAGATTAAGTTTCAAAAATCCTATTCACCCCCTTCTGGGTATTTTTTGACTTACAATTAGTATCAGATGTTGTATTCTTATTTTGATTTAAAAATTTTAGAGTTTACGATCATGACTATTTATCAAGGAACTAGCCGTAACGAAGGTGCTTCCATCACTGGGCCACCTTTGTTTGATGGCAAGAATTATAGTGTTGACCTAGAAGGTCTTAACCTTATTTTGATAATGACAAAAAATTAATCAATTGTATTTTACATGTATTTTAAATGTATGTAGTTTAAACCGATTTAACAAGCTACATTATTTTTTCCAAAGTATCCCGAGAACTAAAATCGAAACCTTATCAAGTGTATCACCACTCCATGAGATTATCTCTACTCTCACATAAACTCATGCAATTCTTGAAGATCAAAGGAATAGATGAAAAAGTTTCAAGACAAATGATGCAAGTGAAGATTATATTGAAGAAACAAATCAAAGCATTCGAAAACTCGTTAATTTAATAATTGAGTGAATGCTTAGGATTTATATAAGTTTCTTGATTGATCAATCTCTATGGCTCAAACATATTCATGCATCTTTTAAAGATTGATTCAAACAAGCTTAAAATTGAATTTATTTGAAAAACATCATTTTAAAAAGACCGAGTTTCAAAATAAATTCATATTAATTTTAAATGATCATATTTTAAGCTCTAATAAAAATAGGTATCTTAGAAACATATGTTTGAGGTTCACAAATTATTAGAATTGTATTTGGAACTAAATTACTAAATTGCAAAAATATTTTTATTTTACATTTAAAATTCGCTCATTTTTTGCACAATTTTGATCTAACGGTATGATGGAGGCCTTCCCAAATTTTGATCATTTTGAAATTTTTACATTAGTTAGAAAATATCTCTTAGCACTTTTGACTAAAATTTGAGCATGATCCAACGGTCAGATTCGGAGAAATTATCAAAACAAATTTGAATTTTTTGTCAAAACTAGTTGTTGAAAAGTTTGAAAATGTAAAGCTTTGACCTAGAACCTTTCTTTATCACCCCCAACGGCCATTTGCTTTTGCAAGCTATATATATATAAGGTTCTAGACATGTTTTAACATACTTGAATCATTCTACAAACTCATTTTACATACATACAAAGTTATTCAAGTATTCAATTCATTTCATTGATCATATTCTTCATCTTTGAGCTTATTTATTGATCAATCTTGATAACTCTAGTGTGAGGTTCATTTGTAATCTTCAAATACACTTGAGAGTTATTGTTGATTGGTGTGAATCACCAAACTATCTTTATTCATCAATTGTGAGAGGTTTATCTCATAGGATAGCAAGAAGGTTAATTCTTGTATTGAGTGTGGTGAGTAAAATCATACTTTTTGAATGTGGTGAGTAGAATCAAACTTGTAGAGTGTTGTGAGATGAAAAACCCTTGTTGAGTGTAGTGAGAAAGATTACACTTGTAAATGTTTGATTTTTACCCGGAAGAAAATCAGTTTTAGTGGAACTTCTCGGGGCACTATCCGGGCGCGGACGTATGGTCTAAACAACCGAACCGTGAGAACAAAACATCATAGTCTCATTCGGTTCAATCTCTCTAACTCAAGCTCTTTATTTACTTGCATTTATATTTATTACTTGTTCTTGAGATTGATTACTTTGCATATTTTCTTGATATTAATTGAGTTAAAGTTTTATTCATAAAACTTTTCTTGAAACTTTTTATTCTGCATTAAGTTTTTAAAACCTTATTCACCCCTTTTAGGGTTGCTTTCCGACCAACACATAGTTATTGGAAAATTTGCATGTGCACATTTCTACAAGTTTGTGACTTTGAACAATGGATGGTTATACTTGTTGGACCCTTTGAGATTACCAAAACCAATGAAAGGGGTAATGTTCCCCCTAAGTCAATTTTCGAATATAATGAGCATGACATTAAGAAAATTCAATTCAATGCTAAAACTTTAAATTCTCTATATTATGCCATAAGCATGAAAAAATACAAGACAATCTCTAGTTGCAAAACCGCTAAAGAGATATAGGATAAACTTGAAGTTGCCCATAAGGGAACCTCCCAAGTTAAGGATGATAATATTAATATGCTTGTTCATGACTATGAATTGTTCAAAATGAAGACTAATGAATCTCTTGCCTCTATGTATAATAGATTCTCTATTATCATTATTGCTTTAGATCTTCTTGGTAAGGTTTACTTTAATGAGGACAATATTCGAAAGTTCTTTAGAACTCTTCCTAAGAAATGGAGAACAAAGATGATGGCCATTCAAGAAGCCAAGAACTCTTAAAATGGAAGAACTCTTGGGTTCTCTCAAAACCCATGAGAAAGAGTTGGAAAGAGACGAAGATATTGATTCAAAAGCTAAAAAGACTTTAGTTCTCAAAGCAAGTCAACGAGAGGATATGAGAAGTCAATGGAAGGAGATGAAGACATGGCTCTTATATCTATGAAATTTATGAAATTCCTAGTTAAGAAGAAAAGCTATCAAGGAAAAGGAAACAACTTTAGTTCTTCATCAAGGAGGAATAATTATCGTTCAAGTCAACCAAGAGTTGAAAATGAAGAAGTAAAGAAGTGTTTTCATTGTCATGAACCGGGGCATTTCAAAATCAATTGCCTGGCTAGAAAAAAGGAGAAGAAAGACAAGAAGGATAAAGTGTTCAAGCAAGTACAACACGCCCTCAAAGATACATAGAGCGATTCCGAAGGAGGCGAGTTCGATGTTGACTCTAGCGACAAAGAAACGACAAATCTTTGTCTTATGGCAAAAGATGATGATGTAGACTCTAACTATGATTCGTTTAATGATAATGATGCTTCTATTAATAATGATGCACAAAATGAGAATGACCATGATGAACTATATGAGATGTTTGAGGAATTGCATAGCGAATTTGAAATTTTTTCTAAGAAAGATGTAAGCCTCAACTAGGACAACTCAATAATTTCTAGCAAGTGTGAAAGTTTAGGAAAGGAAAATGTTGTTTTGAAAAATGAGATCAAAACTTTGAACATGAAAAAAGGAAAACAATTTCCAAACACACTTGTAGTAGAAAATGCAAAGTTGAAAGATTAAGTGGATGATTTGACTAATAATCTAACCAAGTTCACAAATGAAAGGGATAACTTGGATAAACTATTAAGAATGCAAATGTGTGTTTTTGACAAAGCCGGTTTGAGTTACAACCAAATTCACAATTAAAAGGATTACAAAAACTTTTTCAAAACATACACACCTCATGGTCCTACTTATCTTTGCTCATATTGTGGTAGAAATACTCACTATGTGGATTCTTGTTTTTATAGAAATTAGGGTTTTCTAAAGAGGAAACTTGCTTGGGTTCTAAAAGGAACCATTATGTTTGCTAACCCAAAAGAACCCAACACATTTTGGGTACCAAAGGATAAATTATTTAAAGTTATGATGTAGGTGTGCTTGAAAGCCAAAGGTAGAAAAACCAAATGGTTCTTGGATAGTGGATGCTCAAAGCACATGCCAGAAGAAAAAAACAACTTCTTAAGTCTCATTTCCAAGCGAGAAGGGAATGTAACTTTTGGAGATAACGTAAGGGCAAGATCATCGGTATAGATAAAGTTGGTAAGAATTTTACTTGTATTGATAATGTTCTTTTAGTTGATGGTTTAGAACATAATTTACTTAGTATCAGTCAATTGTGTGATAAAGGTTATAAAGTTATTTTTAAATCCGATCGTTGCATTATTAAGAATGTTAGTGGTGATTCTATCTTACTCGTTGCTTATAGAACTAACAATGTGTATACTTTTGAACTTGATGATTTGTCTCAATAAGATGTTAAGTGCTTATTCGCCATTAATGATGTTTCTTGGTTGTAGCATAGAAGATTAGGACATGCTAATATGTACTTCATTCACATGTTGTCTGAGAAAGAATTAGTTAAAAGATTGCCTAAAACCAAATTTGTTAAGGATAAAATTTGTGATGCATGTCAACTTGGTAAACAACACAAGTCTTCATTTAAGTCTAAGAAGGATATTACTATAGCTAGACCTCTTAATATGTTACATCTTGATTTATTTGATCCTAATTCGGTTGCAAGTTTATGTGGCAAATTGTATGGTTTTGTTATTGTTGATGATTATTCTAAATTTACTTGGGTGTGCTTTATTTCTCACAAAAGTGAAACTCCACATGTTTTTTCTAAATTTTGTAAAAAGGTTTAAAATAAAAAAAAAGTGTTTCTATGTGCATGTTAGGAGTGATAGAGCTAAATAATTTAATAATATTGATATTGAGAACTTTTGTGATGAGCATGATATTGATCATAATTTTTTGGCTTCTAAAACTCTTCAACAAAATGGTATTGTTGAAAGAAAAAATAGATTTCTTCAAGAGATGTTTAGAACTATGTTAAATGAACATTATTTGCTGGAGTATTTTTGGGCGGAAGCCGTTAACACCGTATGTTATGTGATTAATCGTGTTATTATTTGTAAAAAATTAGATAAGATACCTTATGAGCTATGGAATGACACGAAACCAAATATTGCATATTTTAAATTTTTTTTGTTATAAGTGCTTTATTTTGAATGATCGTAATCACTTAAAAAATTTTGATGCTAAATTCGATGAAAAACAAATTCTTGGGTATGCTACTAATAAAGCATATAGAGTTTATAACAAGAAAAGTTTGGTTGTTCAAGAATCTATACATGTTGTATTTGATGAGTCTAATCCTTTTACACCCATAGTGCGTTCTGATGACGATGTTGAAATTATCCAAAAAGTCTTGAATATTTAAATTAATGATACATCTAAGGAAGAAACATCGAGTGCTCAAACTCCGTCTAAAGAGTTAGAAAATAAAATCGAGCAAAACTTGAATGATTTGATTAGGAGTTGAAAATTTGTGTCAAACCACCATATTGATCAAATTCTTAAAGAGCTATCTAGTAAGGTTATGACTCGATCATCCTTAAGAAATGTATCAATAATGTGGCTTTCGTTTCTCAATATGAGCCTAAGAACATAAATGAAGCTGAACAAGATGAAGCTTGAATGAAAGCTATGCAAGGAGAGCTTAATCAATTTGAGAGAAACAAAATGTGGACACTTGTTCCTAAACCCAATGATCACACCATTATAGGCACCAAATGGGTTTTCGGAATAAAAAGGATGAAAGTTGTATAATTGTTAGAAATAAAGTTAAACTTGTTGCCCAATGATACAATAAAGAGGAGGCCATTGATTATGAGAAAACATATATACCCGTTGCACGTTTAGAAGCCATTCGTATGTTACTTGCTTATTCATGTTTTAAGAATTTTAAGTTGTATCAAATGGATGTGAAAAGTGCTTTCTTAAATGGTTTTATTGAAGATCAAGTTTATGTGAAACAACCTCCTGGTTTTGAAAATCATGTCTATCCGAATTATGTGTTTAAATTGTCAAAAGCATTGTATGGTTTAAAACAAGCACTTAGAGCATGGTATGATAGATTAAGTTCATTTTTGCTTAATAATGAATTTGTTAGAGGCAAGATCGATACTACTCTATTCATTAAGAATCATACTAATGTTATACTACTTGTGCAAACATATGTTGATAATATTATTTTCGATTCTACTAACGAGAATCTTTGCAAGAATTTTTTCACTTGTATGTAAAAGGAATTCGAAATGAGTATGATGGGAGATATGAACTACTTTCTCGGATTACAAGTAAAGCAATGCAAAGATGGGATTTTTGTCAATCAAGATAAGTATGTGAAGGAACTCTTGAAGAAATTCAACATGGAAGGGGCTAAATCAATGAGTACGCTTATGAGTTCAACGTTGAAACTCGACAAAGACAAAAGTGGTAAGAGTGTCGACATCTAAAAATATCAAGGTATGATCGGTAGCTTACTTTATTTGACGGCTAGTTGGCCGGACATCATGTTTAGTGTTTGTTTATGCGCATGTTTTCAAGTGGATCCTAAAGAATTTCACATACATGCCGTAAAACGTACATTCTGTTATCTTTTCGGTACTAGTTCTTTGGGTTTATGATATTCTAGATAGAACACTTTTGACTTAATAAATTATTTCGGCAAATTTTACCGGTTGCTCAATTGATAAAACAATGCACTAGTGAGACATGTCATTTTTTAGGACACGCACTAGTATCTTGGTCAAGTAAGAAACAAAATTCGGTAGCCCTTTCAACAACCGAAGCCGAATATGTGGCAACCGAAAGTTATTGTACACAAACTTTATATATATATTAAATAACAACTAGAAGACTTTGGTATAAGTCTAAGCTACATTCCCATTAAATGTGATAACATAAGTGCTATAAGTTTGACCAAGAACCCCATACAACATTCACATACTAAGCACATTGGGATAAGATATCATTTTATTCGTGATCATGTGCAAAAAGGTGATGTTGATATTGAATTCGTTAGCACCAAATCGCAATTTGCGGATATTTTCACAAAATCACTTCCCGATGATCGCTTTTGCACCATTCGATTTGAACTTGCTATAACTAGAACATGTGATATCTAGTTAACCAAAATATTTGTGTATATTGAACATTAATGCTTATTTAAAAAACATATAAAATTTATGAAATTATTTGATTAATGTTTAAACTAAATATGTATTTACGTTGCTTGCATTTAATTTATATATTATTGTGCGTACTAATATTATTTTTGTAGTACAAAAGTGATCAAAGATGAAAATTCTAGCTTCATATGGGATTAGGAGCAAAAACTGTGAAAATAGACAAAATTTGCTTAATCAGTCGACTAAGCCTTTTTACTCAATCGACTGATGCTTGGCTGAGAGCAGTGAATTTATTCCCTGTTTTTCCCTTGGTTCTCTCATTCTCTCTTTTTCTCAAATTTGTAGCCTACACTCTCCAAACACCACCAAACCTCCATAAACATTACATACACTCAAATTTCATCACCAAAATCCTTCCTAAACCTAAAATCATTATCATTTAACACCAAATCCACAACAAATCTCACATATTTCATCCAAAATCTCATACACCCATATCCTTCTCTCTCTAACCCTAACCCTAACCCTAACCCTAACCTCCATTCACAAAATTCCCTTTCAACCTCCAAATTTCTTTAAATTTCTTTATTAAATCATCACACATTATTTATTTTCACTAATTCCAATAGTTTTTATCCATCAAAAATAACTTTTTCACCCAAAAATCAAAATTTTACCTTAAACCCTAGTTTTTTTTAAACCTAGCCTTTTTATCCCCAACAACTCAATATGGCCCCAGGCTCTCGTTCTCATCGTCCAAGGAGGAATCTGGTTCCCGATAATGTACCAAAAGAGATTCCACCACAAGTTCCTCTACTACCGTTGTTCATATCTAATGAAGTTAAGGAGAGCTTTCAACAACGACTACTTAACTCGCACTATTGTTGAAGGTAAATAATTTAATGTCAAGTTATTTTCATCAAACGAACTTAATATTGCTGCACTCTTTCGTCGCCATGGGTTAATAAATTTCTTATTTATTCATGAGAATGTCTATCCGTGCTTGGTTAGACTATTTTTTGCCAATTTGCACCATCTTATGCTTGAAAATGGTCGTTTTAATAAGGGCTGTTTAGTTACCCTTTTGAATGGCCGAAGGATTGGCTTCAACAAGGCCGAGCTCGCTAAATTTTTTTGTTTCCATTCCAACACTGTGACGGAGGTTCCATCCAACTTTGGAAACTTTCTTGGCTTTTGAGAGAAACGCAGCCAAAGGCATTTTACTTAAAGGGAGATATCGTGCTACCGGTGATGAAATTAAGGGATCGAAGCTTAAACTCCAAAGCCGACTTATTCATTCAATCCTTGGGTATTTGATTGTTCTGAGACGGGGTAGCTGGTCGTCGGTTAATGCTTTGGACTTATTTCTTATATGGGCTATAACTTTGGGACACAAATTTGATTATTCATCTATTATGTTCCATCACCTATTTGAGATCACAAACTACAAAAAGCAAGGATTAGTATATAGTATGGCACTCACCTGGTTGTTCAAATACTATGACATTCGCTTTGAGAATGAAATTGATATTATCGTCTCGATCGCTGAGGAAACTTATAGGGCCAAAACCATTCGATTGATGCAATATAGCTTGGTGAATGGCACATGGTTAGCCAATGACCCTTTTGATTAAGACGACGGCGATGATGAGGATGAAGACATTGATGAGGATGAGGACATGTCTCCAATCGAAGAATATGCACCTCCACAACAAGCCACTTCATTTCAAGGACCTCGAAGATCTCGTGCCACACCTAACGAGCGTTCCAACATGGCTATGCTTCAAGCTATCCAAGGTCTTTTGGCTCAAGTGCAATCCCTCTTTGTGACTATGAATAACCGCTTCGACCAGATTGATGATCGCTAAAGGGCTCATGCGGCGGCATTTTTTTACTACCACCCTAATTATGTGTTTCCGGCATGGACTCCGTGGCAAGGTAATCAAGGATAGGGACAATGGCCACACGATCCCCACGAGCTGCAAGAGTGAGTCTCTCTTTTTTGTTGATGACAAAATGGGAGAAATATATGTGTGTTACTATTATGAGTGATTGGTAAACACTCTTCGTTTATGTTTTGGTTTAAGTACTTATGCTTGTTGGTTCTATTATTATGGTTTTAAACTCTATTACTTCTTGTATGGTGATTGGTATGCTTGGTTTGAACTTAAAGTTTTATTATGATATTATTATGCAATGGTTTGAATTAATATTATGCATGCTTGTTAAATTTTATCTTATGCACAATTTGAAGGGGATCTTTCCTCAATTTTAATTCTTTTTATAATCTTAATTGCAAAGATACATTAATTTATTGTCATCATCAAAAAATGAGAGATTGTTGACCTGAAAGTCAATAATCTTATTTTGATAATAACAATAATATTAATCTTCTGTAATTTAACTATTGAGATGTTTTTAATATAGCCACAAAACCAACATTATCATACGTGGATAAAACCGACAAACCGATAAAGAGATCAAACTATTTCAAGTATACAAGTATACCATTGGATCTCTTCACTTTACAATTAATCAAAGCATATGTGACATTGCATATCTATGAAGATCAAGGGCTCAAGAAAGGAAAGAAATGGAGAAATAAGCTAAGCTCTAGAAGACTCATTAATTCATTTTTGAGTGAGTGCTTAAGTTCTTTATGTAAAGTTTCTCGTTTGATAATCAAAATAGCTCATATACATTGTTATTACATTATTAGATTGATCATAACCAAGTTTGAAACTTGTTTGAATTAAAATAACTTTAAAATTTCATTGTTACAAAACCGGTTTTTGAAATAAATTCAAATGGCCTTATTTTGAGCTCTCCCGAAAATATGTCTTTTAGGAACTTATTTTTGAGGTCTCTAAAGCATTAAAATTGATTTTGGAGTTTAAATAAAAAAGTCCAAATTTTAGAATTTTGGCTGGCAGATTAGTGCTGCTCAGTCCACTGATGCCTTGTGACTCAGTCGACCGAGGCTTCAGAAACTAGCCGTTGGTGACCTAATTTTTTACCATTTTTGGCACCAAACCTTCACTCACTCCCTCCAAACGGCCATATATTGTCCTATACTATATATACTCATTATAGACACTATTCAAACTACCTTGAATTATTCTAACTCTCTATTCTTCATCTACATTTAATATTCAAGATTCAAGAATATAGTTTTGATCAATTATTATTCTTTTAAGTTATAAATTGTGATCAAACTTAATATCTCTTAGTGTGAGCTTTATTTGTAATCCTTCAAACACTTGAGAGCTATTGTATATTGTGTTAGCCACTAAAACTTATTCAAATCATAGTTTTTGAATAAGTTTTAAGAAGTGTATCTCATAGTTTAGCAAGAGTGATTTCTTGTGTGAGTATTGTGAGTGAATCAATACTTGTAAGAGTGTGTGAGAAGAATACACTTGTAGATGTTTGATTTTCACTCGGAAGAAAATTGAAATTAGTGGAATTTCTTGAGGGTACTACTCAAGCGTGGACGTAGGGTCTAATTAACTGAACCGCGTGAACAAAATGTCTTAGGCTCATTCGGTTGAACCATTCTATCTCTAAGCCTTTTACATTATTGCTATATTATTGTTTGTGATTGGGATTGCTTACTTGTTTAACTTGATATAAACATTTCTTTTTGAAACATTTTTAATAACCAGATTAAGTTTCAAAAACCCTATTTACCGCCCCTCTAGGGTAATTTTCGACCTACAGGGACATCACATTATGAGTCCGAAATTTCATATTTTGAACTTATAATGTGAAATTCCGATCCATGAAAATTTAACTGGCCAAACTTTTAATGAAAACCTGATTTTCTTATAATCCCGTGTTCTTGAAATGTCATATTAATGTGTATCCTAGGGGCACATGTTAATAACCCATTTATAAGAAGTTTAAATACAAAAGCAAGAAATAAGTTATTTATTAAATACACATTTTATATCAGTTGACTAAGAAGATCTCCATTATTCTCTTCTCTCTATTATTTCGATTTCTAATATTCTTTGGCCTTTGTTACAAGATAAGTCTATATTTGTATTGGATGTAATTAATTTCTTTTTCGAAAAACGAATAGTCTTAGTTACAAGTGTTTTTAAAAAAAAAATAAATTCTTTAAATATAGAAATAGTTGGCCCACTTAAAATAGTGTGAATATTTTTACATAATGTTGGGGATATTGAAAAATAGGGCTTATATGAATGGTGGTGTTATTTATATCCATCAAATCTGTCAAAAACACCCAACTCCAAAATTTAGCTGAAAACATATTTTAACACCACCTTATTTGTCATAAACACCCTCTCCATTGCCTGATGTTAAGTAAGTGCTTAGCAATTAACTCTCCTCAAATAGGGCGAGTGTGTGCATCTGCACTCACCTCTCATTAGGTGAGTCTTGGGAGGTGTTAGTTATTATAAATTTACCTTTGGGGGTGGGGGGGAGTGTTTGTGACAGATTTAGTGAGTGTAAATAACGACACCATATATAAAATGGTTTTTCACAAAAAATACCAAGGAATAATATTTTTGTAAATTAAGGGCCCATATTTAATCAAATTCTAAAAGGAGTGTAAAGTTAACTTCGCAGTAGATTTTTCAATTATATTTTCTTATGGAATCATGCAAAATTATGTTTGCACTATATGTTTTTTAGCATATTATTATACATAAGTGTTTAATTGACAGTACTTTAGAACAATTTTAACAAATTACATATTCAAAGCCTATTTATTAATAAAATACACATAATAATTTTTTTAGAATTATGCAAAGTTAAGTTTGCACTCCTTATTTTCTAAAACATTATTATGTATTTGTGTTTATTTGACGTTGTTTTAAAGTTTTATGAGTAAAATATAAGAATATACTTGTTAAAAATATAAATACATCATGCAAAAAATATTTGCATTAAATTTTTTTAATTGCAAAGTTAAGTTTACACTCAACCTAATTTTATGCAAAGTTAAATTTGTACTCGGTCAAAACCCTTATTTTAAAACATAATTGGTAAACAAGCCTTTATTTTAGAATGATACTGATATCTAAGCTTTTAATTTTTTAAAATATTATTCGTTGAATTTTTTATGAAAAAGATTGTCACGAAAGAGCTTTTACCAATTTTTCAGTTTTACATAATGTTCAAATAAAAGTTCCTCTTATTTTTCTGTTTTCGCTTGAGCACATGGATATCAAATGTCAGTGCAAATGAATCGGCAAGAGATACAAATTCCATTTTCAACCAATTTTTATGTAATTACACACACACACACACATATATATATATATGTCTATCTCTATGTAAAAGGAAAAAACATAATGAAAATGATTAATCCAAAACTCATACAACCCTATAAAACTTATTTTAATATGAAAATTAATAGACCAACCTATTTTACATGATGGTTTAGATGTAAGCATTAATTATTTAATTTTTATGTAGTACATATAATCGGCTTATTTAATATTTGGTAATTTATTAAAATAAATAAATAAATAATGAGAAATGGTCATTCTTGTACTTTACGATTGATTAAGATAATTACATATATAATTAATTAGTAATAAATCTACATTAGTTAGAAATAAGTGACCTATAATCCATTTTGATGTAATGTAGGAGTTATAGATAGACAGGGAATTGTGTCATCTCTCTGTCTATTAAAATAATGTGTTATGATACAACACATAATAGTATATGCTAAGAGAGAGAAACTTATTACTGGTGTTTTTGAGTTGTACTCTTGAAAATCTATCAATAGATTCGTCACTTACGGTTATCATCACTTCTGGTTAGTGAATCTTTTTAATTAAATTATATACGTAAAATTATGTTAGTTCAAGATTCATATGCTAATTTGTACAAACGCATGAATGTTATATGCAATTATTTCTATATTAAGATCTATACAAAATTTAACTTATATATGACACCTTGAACTCATAACTTTTGAGTTAGTATGTGAATTTTTATTTGCTGAATTAATAACATTCTTTTTTTAAATTTTATTTTAAATATATATATGCAAAGAAAATAATTGTACACACGTTATATATGCTTTCGTATGTAGTATAAAAGAAGAAAAACACATTTTAAATATTTCTTTCAATGTTAAGAACTCAACATATTAAATTATTAATGCAATAAAAAAAGGAAAAAAAAAGCCCCATAATTATAAGACTTAATACGTGGTGTCAGAAACCACACACTACTTCTCTCCCTCGTATCCCAAAAATGTTGTGAAAGTAATAATATTGATAGAATAGAATATGTAGAGCCATTTTTTTTCTTCTCAAAATATTAGTTTATTAATTCTGTCATAATTAGTAATATAAATGTTTGCTAAAAAAAATGTTAATAAATGTTGCAATAGGGTGTAAGACTATTATTATTGATACAGTTTTGAGGTCAACTGAATTTGTTTTCTAAAGTTAATTTTTGAGATTATCAAAGTAATACTTTCTTAACAAGTAAATTACGAATTGAGATTAGTTAAAATGCTCAAAAGTTAAGCGAACCCCTTAATAAGACTAAAAATAAAATAAAATAAAATAAAATGTTGGAACAGAAAATTATGAAAATTTTTAGGTGCGAACTAATCCGTATGAATTAGTCATTTTTACGAGAGTTTTGCGTCATAAAAAATACTATTATAATATTTTTATGACAACAAACTATTGTAAAAAGAATTGATCTGTATTAGAAACGGATTCCAGAAAAATATATTATATTTTGTGTGTTATTTTAACAAGTAATATGAAAAGTATGCATGTGTAGAGAAATTGACTAATTCAGTTCAGTCTGATATGGGGGGTCCAGGAAGGTTGAAGCGATGAGGTCAAAGAAGAGGCCCATGCCCATGCCGTCCAACTCACGAGAGACGTGCATTTTTGGATGATTAGGTGTTGTCTACTGTACTCCTACTACACTATTTATTATTACTATTTCATTATTAATTATGTTTCTTTGTTGACTTAAATAGTTCCTATTTTGCCTTTTTATTATTAGATTTAGGAATCTAATTTCCCTTTTCCATAATTTCCTCTCATTTTATTCCACACGTTTAATCACACATCGATTTTCTTTCCGTACCCTCTCTTTCAAATGCCTACCCGAATCTACATAAATGTCTTCTAATATAATGTGGCCAAATGACTTTAGTTTGATGCGGTTTAACGGGCTTTTGCTACAAAGAAACTAATAATAAATATTTTAGCTAATTTTGTCAAGAATAATGTTTTTTGTACTTGAGTTATGCTTATCCTCCTATTTTTTATGCTTTTTTTTAGTTAACAGAGGAAAGAAAACAAACAAAATAAACAAAGAAAACAGGGAGATCAGTCTCCGCGCTGATATGCAACACCTTGCATATCAACTTTCAGAAATTGCAAGAGTTTGATAGACAGAACCATTACACGCATGTATTGCTCGCCTTGGTGATGCTCTATTTGTATGCTTGGTAAATTAGAGGATCGCATAAGCTTAGTTAATATTAGCTTCTCTCTTTTTTTTTTGGTTTAATTTTAAAAAAATAAGGTCAAAATAAATATACCTAAAATTTCTTGGATGTCCAAATCTTGAATTTGACGTATGCAGTACAATATATTCTTTAATTCTTATATATATATATATATATATATTATATTTTAGATAGAATTTTCAATTTTATGAACTTAATTAGAATAAAATTATTCATAAAAAGAGTGGAAATATGCAAGTAAATTTCTCTAAAGGTTGATTGTAAATTTAAAATTAGACCATCATTAGATTGTTAGACTGAGTCAAATACTTTCATAAAAAATTAAGCATCTGAGCTTCCCAAAATTTCTAGATGTGCACGGAGAATGTGATTCTATCCTTGTCCAACACTGCATGTGCGCCAATTGCGGCCATTGTTAGACTTTAGCTCAACGGATTAATTCCCTTTTCTCTCTCTCTTTTTTTTTTAATATATATATATATATATATTATTTGTCACACGATATCTAGATCAATTTCTACGTACATCGACTAATTCTCTATACTTAGAAAGTTCCTAATCAAATTCAGAGTTGAACCAAGTAAACTTGAGAAAATATATCATCCCCTAGACAGATTGAGACTTGATATGGAGCTTAGTGTACGTTGTAGTAATTAAAATGTCAACAATTTTAAAGAAACTGAATATTATGATATTGTCACTTAAAAAGGTTAATGGGACAAGTCGTGTGCGTATATAGATATGATTAGGGTTCTTATGTGTTTCATTTATCAACCAATAACGTATGACATATTATTTGAGTTGAAATTGAGTCTAAAATTGCGCAGGTGTCATTGTAATAAAGTATTGATGTTATAAAAGCCTAGAGTTTGAGTCTCCTCGCCAAGTATTTATTTTTACGGGATATTAAAAATTAGGGTTTGTATGAAAAAGTTTTAAGATATTTTAACAAAAAATGTGTTACTCTATTAGTTTCAGAAAAATAGTCTCACTTTCTTTTTGACATTGTTTAAAATTAATATGTTTAGTTCTTTTAGGGCATAACATATAATATACCAAATCTCACATGAAATTGTAGTATTGACTTACGATTAAGTTAATATTAGTGTTTCTTTAAAAATACTAATATCAAATTGAAATTATCTTTTTGAGACAAAGGAGGGTAAAATATATGAAAAAATTATTTCAACTCATCTAATTTTAAATTCGTTGTTGATCATCATGCTTAAGTATTGATTATCTTTTTGTGATGAAGGGGCGTGCTTTATGGATATTTATTTTTGTTGTTCCTCAGTTTTTTTTTAAAATTTCTTATTATATTATAAGAACATTGATTGTTGTCGTTTATGTTTTTACTGCATTTATAAACTCTTTAAAATATTTTTTTATTATCATTGTAACATTGTTCGAAGTTTATTAATAATAATATTATATTCTTATTTTTAAAAAATGTTTTGAAAAGCAACAAATAGTTTTTGACACCTTGAATGAAAAATATTGGAAAACAACAAAATTTTACAGCGTTTTTGTTTGAGTAGTTTATAATGTCAATAATTTATATCGATCTATAAAAATATAATATACAAACAGTATGTCACGTCAAAACTTTGATCATAATATTGTTTCTTTTTCTTATCTTTTATTTCAAATTTTCACTGACCCTCTCTTTTTTATACTTATTCTAAAACATTTAGGTATAATCTACCTAGTTTAGAGTTAGGTCATATTACAAGACTTTCCAAGCAACTTTGGTCTAAATTAAAATATGTTACAAGATTGAGTGACAACTTATAGTATATGAATTTTATAGATGACACCTGCCACGAGGGATTGGGAGCATAACTCAAATCTAAATTTTACGAGCGAAATACTTAAATACTTAAATTCTTATGAACTTAACCAACTTTCGTTTTTAATGACCACTTTGTCATGTTTGGATAAGTGTTTAAATAGTTTATTGGCGCCGATCAATCTTAGCATTTGAATTTTTTTTTTCCATAAAATGATTATACTTGCTAATGGGTTGGCTAATTGTATCGGTTTTGCGTCGGGTCTTAACAAGCGTGAGTAATTTTTTGTTTTCACCTGAACACGACTTGATAAGTTGTAGGGTAATATCTTCCGAATTAGTAATCAACTCAATTTGTTATCCGATCATGACACGACATGGTTCGATAATACTTGTTAAGGGGATACTTTAAAAACAAAACAAAAGATAATTCTCTAAATTTTTTTTTTGAAATAAAATGAGCGAAGAACTAAAAAAGTAGTGATACATTTTGTAAATCTCATAGTAGATAAAAATTATTTCTTTATTTAATAACTATTAGTTTTATTAAAAAAAAAATGGGTCTTACAAGTGACCCGAATATATTAAAGATAAAACTATAATTGATTTATTATTAGTTCATGTTAAACATGTGAATTCGATTATCATTTAAATTCTTTAAAAATTCATTCATTAACTTATAATTTTACGTAAATTTCGTTTATATTATTGTATAACAAGTGCTTTTAATGGGTCTAACGATAATCAATTGGTACATATTGAATCATTTTTTCCACTCATACACCCTTTAATATTTTAATAATAAAAGAAGGAAAGAATATAGTAAATGAGTAGGGAGACAAAGGTAGGAACAAAAGTCAAATAAGAGGTGTAGACAAATTAAAGGCATGACATCTCGATAAAAGAAAAAGAAAAAGAAAGAGAGTCGTGTTGGATTCCCACTTCCCTCTTGACTTCTCACTCACCCAAATTTTAGTCATCTTTTTTTATTGATTCCTGTAGGAATTTTGTGTCATGTATAATATAATAATAATGTATTTAAGAATTAAGAATTGATCCACCAACATAATAACTTATAGCTCTGGTTGATTGAGACAGTAATTATTCACAATAGATAATACTAAATATGGACAGACCTTATTTTAAATATTAATTTTGTCAAGCACGCGAATCTGGGCCTATTTTTTAACTTGGACAGTGAAGTAGGTATAAGTTAGTGATATCAATCGAATTTCATGAATCATAAATAAATCATGAGTTGGAAGTTTTAAGAGAGGTAAATATTGAACCCACATTATAAGTATGGTTTGTGAACAACAGAGTTTTACGTGAATGATTTAGTTTTAACCGGGCAAAGTTTATATTAGTCGAGATATACATAAGTTACTCCAAAACACTCTTGCCATTAAAATAAAAATGGATATAACAATTCAACTCAAGAAATGAATTTGCGCGCATAACAAAATTATGTAGTATTTTACCAAAATATAAGGAGTTTGAGAGTAATTGGTATAAACTTTCCCATGTGGAATATAAGGAGTGAGTGAGTGGATTACCTTAATTGTAAAGACGTCCTTCTCGATTCGGAAGATCCCCGGTTCAAATTTTAATCGAGACGCAGAGTATTTCTTTGTTATTTGTAGTCATATAAAGAGATTTAGACCTTTATTTTAAAAAAGAAAAAAGAGTTTACCGACATTACTTTAATTTTGTACGTGTTGTATTTTGTTGCGTTTGGGGTTCACATTAAGATTCGGGCATGTCACAAATTGCTCCGCTAGTCCATTACTTATTTACATATGAATCCTTATTTCTTTTTTGATAAAAATGATAAATTTATCTGGGTGGTTTACTAAAAAAGGGAAGGGGGACGGATATTGAACCAATGCGCTTCCAATCACTTTAATTCAAACCCAATTCTCATATGAATCATTAAGAATTGTACCTTATCAATTTTGTAGCATGTTTACACACATATATACATATATATATATATATATATATATCTTCCGACTCTGTTGGAAATGGGTAAAAACGCACTCCATTGGAATATTTTTTGAGGAAAATCTAAGAATTAATAATTTTCTAAAATAAGGGCTTGCTTTTTAATTTTATTAGCGTAAGCTCATTTGTGTTTTAAAATGAGGAATTTGACCAAAAAATTATTATTTGTGTTTTTATCAATAAATAGGTTTGAATTTTTAACTTGTTAAAATTTAAAAAGTAAAATAACTCAAAAGCAATATCAATTAAATACTTAGACATAGTTATTTTGCTAAAAAAAATACAGTGCAAACTAAATTTTGTATAATGCCATAAAAAATTAAAATCTAAAAGCAGACTGCAAAGTTGATGTTGCACTCCTTTTAAAGTTTGGTCAAATATAAACTTTTAATTTACAAATATAACATTATCTAATTCTTTTACATAAAACTTATTCGGACAAACTCCACTTTCCAATATCTCACTTACTTTATAACATGATTACATGAATAACCAAGTTAATTTGTTCCCCATTGCAATAACTAGCTTTTAACCCGCCCGGCCAACGGGCGGGCGATTTACAATTTTTGTACATAACAATTTTTTTTTTTTGTATAGTTGATTTACAAACCTTGGTTAATACATATTTCACACAGTTGATTAACTACCAAATGAGATTCTAGTAATTTCATGTAGCAATTGATTATTTTATGGTTCTAGCTTAATTGATACAAAAGGTGACTTAGTTTTGTAAACAAGGAATAGTCTGAATCTATTGATTATTTCATCCTCGAGATCGGCATGACTTTGTTTTTCAATTCTTCCAGTTTTCTTTTATCCTTGAAATCGGCATGAATTCGTGTTTCATCCTTGAACATAATTAAATTTAACGTTTATGCAATATTATAAGACTCATAAGCTTTGCATTATGCAATGGAATATGTTCAAGATTTATATTGTTTGAACTACTTTCTTACATATCAGTACAATCTGTGCATCCTTATAAATACATTTAATCACATTGAACAAAATACACTTTGAGAAAGTTTTTTCAAGAAACATTTTATCAAACACTTTATGGGTCTCAACCTGAATCTAGAGATTCAAAAGAAACTGCAAAATTGAAAGGAAGTACGTCCCTTAATGCAAATGATGCACAACCACTTGGATCAACACAAACTCACAAAGGGGAAGGAAAAAAAAAATCTAAAACAAAAGACTAAATCAAATAATTGAATCCTCATAGAAGGAGGGCAACTTAAAATGCAAATCAATCGGAAGCGGCGAATGAGTAATTTAGGATAAATAAACGAATAGATGAAATGGGAAAAGAATGGGAACGCATATAACTCTTGCTGATTAGAATTCCAAAACTGAAGCAGCAACTGGAGGAGGCAGAGAAATCCATGAAAATTCAGATTAATCTATCTCGATTGCTGATACTAATCAAATAAAATTGTAACCCTCGCTTGTTAAATTATAGATTAAATACAAATCCAAAGATATTTGAATTCGGATCAAAATTCATCCCACAATATACGTAAGACCTAATTAAGAAAGAAGCAAAATGAAGAACTATCGTATGAGTGATCCCAGAAGCAAACCTCTTCAATAAAAAACGACATAAACACTAAAAACATCGTTAGTGTATTTCATCATTGCACATATGACACTAATCCATCACAAATATGAAAATCATATCTTTCTCGCATCCCAAATGATAATAACATGCGTTTCAACTCAAAAATCATTCATACTGTCAACGCTTAAACTCTTTTGAAATAGTGTACTATATATATAAGAAAGAATTTGAGAATGAATGATTGAAGGATTATATGTACTCCCGGTAAAGAGAAAAAGAAGTCAAATTTTGCAAGCCTTTATAATAAGCACACCTTCAACCTTCACAGCTTCTTTAATACAAAATAATATATGAAGATGGATGGAATTATAGGCATGAAGAACTTAATGTGTGTGTTTCCTCTTTCCCTTCATGTTTCATCAAAATAGATAGCACGCACATTACCACTTGTTAGGATCAGCCAACTTTGATTAAACGTACACCACTGTTTCGAGAAACCAAATCTCAAATTTAGTAGGATCAACATATAGAATCAAAAAAAGAAAACACCATCTTTGAATAAAACTCAATAGTCCGAATCAAATTCAACAAAACAAAAGAATTAGAACAAAATGAATACAATTAGAAGGCTCGCAACCTTAGAAGCATAAATAATATAATATATGTAGTCGAAATACACCTTGCTAAAGTTTGAAAGTTCCATGAAAACTATTGAATCACTTTTTGCCTTTTCTTCTTTGGTCATTAGCTACATATTGGTAGTTGAAAATATGAGACTTTAGACGAATTAGTTAAGGCAGATTGTGAACTAATCCTATGTTAGCTAAGCTAACCTTAACTTTGATTCTATGTCAGAGATTCTTCATATCACTTTTTTTTTAACCAAAACTGTGTGTAAGAGTGCCAAACTTTAAACTATCAATCTATCATCATATATGTACTGACGCTTCAGTTCTCATCAGAAATACAAGGTAGCATTCCATTAAACTCAATTAGGCATTAAATCAAACATGTGGAAAGCAAGATACCTTTTGGCCTCGTTTGATTAAGGTATTAGGGTCAGTGGGATTAATAATACCAATATTAATAGTACTGGACTATTAATCCTGGTATTAATTTAATACCAATACCCTGTTTGATTCATGCAGTATTAATACTAGGACATCTCACGCTGATGTTAATATCATGTTTGATTATGTAACTTGTATATGGGATTATATTTTGGACTAAAAAAAAAATTTAAAAGGAATTTTTTTTTAAAAAAAAAAAGTTAAAATTTTTTTTAAATTTAAATAATATAGTAGTAGTAGTAGTAGTAGTGGCATTTTTGAAAATATTATAGTAGTAGTGGCATTTTTGAAAATATTATAGTAGTAATGGCATTTTTGAAAATATATGGTTCATTTTTCTTAATCTTGGATAAACAATACCACATCCTCCCTGGTATTAAATTATACCACAAAGTATTATAAAAAAAGTGGTATTAACAATTTCATCACACTTTTTAATACCCGAATCAAACGAGACCTTTAGGCTTTACAAAACAATGAATATGAACCCAAATAAAGAGAATATACCGTAAAAATGCAGATGCCCAGGGGAAAGAAATGCTGAAAATACTGGAAAGCTTACCTTTATGCGCACTTGTCAGTGCAATGTTGTATTATATATTTGTATGATATGAAGATAAAATTGAAAAATTAATATAGGGAGGATAAAGATCTGGAGTGCATTAAGGCTACACCTGAATATTCGTCCTAGACGTTAAAAGAACCACTGCCTAAACTGCGCGTAATGGCAAAATCGCCATTATAAATTGATACTCAATATATAGTGAGAAATGCGTCTCTCTTTAAAAATCTATGTCTTTCTTATATGTTCTACTCTTTTCATTCAAATTACGTGTCCACTTTCCTTTTTAACATGACTCAAATTTATAGTCCCATTCCCTATTTGATGCGCATAATTAAGAAAATTTATTATTGAGTTGACAATTGGCGAGGTTGAAATTATTGTTTTATTAATTATTAATAAAAGTGGAATTATCAATTTAAGACATGGGGAATATCTTGTTGCAAAATAATCAAAGATTTAGACATTTTTGTAAATTTTTTTACCTAAATAGCTAGACAAACGTGGGAGATCCAGACGATGAAAACAAATGGTTCACAAAGGCATATGTTCTAATACCATAGAAAATGGATAGTCCTTCACTGACACAAATGAATCAGGAAACAATCATAAAGATGACACACAAAAATAATTAATTACTTACGATTTTTTTTTAAAACTAAAGAAATAGAGACATTAATCAACAGTTGAGAAAATGAACATAAATTTAGCAATCTCAAACCTAATTAAACAATTAGTTGAAATAATTAATATTGTATACTACAAATTATCAATTTAGGGTTGGAAGGTAGGGGTGTGCACGGTCCAGTTGACCGGACCGTTGACCATTGGACCGGACCGGACCAAGCACTTCGGTCCTAGGAATTTTGGGACTGGACCGGACCGAATAGCTAGCTAAGACTGGATTGGACCGGACCAATTTAAACGGTCCGGTTTCGGTCAATCCAATCGGTCTGAGCTTTTTTAATGGGCCAATTTAATTTGGGCTTTTTATCTATTTTCACACTTATTCAGCCCATTTTTCATAACATATTTATATATATGTGAAGTCAATTTTAATGGACCAATGCTTTCTATACATACAAATAAAAATACATAGGTCCAAATTTCAAAAGTCTTGATACCAAAATATATAGGCCCAAAATATAATAAACTCATGTATAGTTTGGTCCAGTCCGGTTTTTGGGTATTTTTTTTGAGTCGGACTGTAGACTGGATCGAATAGTAATGGTCCAACATTTTTCGGATCAGACTGGACTATTGTATTTATAAAATCCAAAAAAAATTCTATATTTCGGTTCGGTCCATTCGTTCCGGGTCGATTTATGCACACCCCTATTGAAAGGTATGGGAGAATAAAGCAAGATGGAGAGAGACGTAACCTGTCAAAGAGAAAGCAAATGACCATATTGCAGCCCATTGGGTATAATGTAGCAGCCTAATCCAGGTGGACATTTAGTATGTAACCTATATTGCAGCCCATTGGGTATTTTTTGGGTCAAAGCCCCATTGGGTTTTCCCCTTTCACAAAGCTTGGGTCAAGTAGAATATCACATAGGTATACAAATTTCAACAGCTTTTTTGATTTTGAGTTCCAATTTTGTTCTTATAATTTTTTATTTTATTTTTATTTTATTTTAAACAAAAATGCTTCCAACAAAAATTGAACCTTTCCTGTTAAGCAACTTGAACTCATATTTAATTACCGAGTTACGTATCATTTTCGTAACATTATTCTCAAATATAATTATATATATGCAAGTTGCAAAACTAAACCTTTTGTTTAAAAAGAGACTGAATTCGAATAATACTCTGGGAGACCAGGGAGGAGTCTTATTTGTTAGTAACTATGCTACCTACAAAACTGAACCATTGCAGCATTTGTAGGATAAAAACATCCCCTTATCTTACTTATGTGCTCAATGTAGATGCTCTTATAATACCCAATCAAATATTTCTATTTTTTTTTCTCCATACTTTGTTATTGCGAATTTTTTAATACTGTCACCTCTAACTCTGAACTAAGACTAGATTTTTGCACACAAGTGATACGTGTGAGACGTCAAATTCGGAGCTTGAACCGGAAACTCAATTATTTTTTCCCATGCTTTAGGGCTTTGATGGAGATATAAGCCTATATAACTTTCTAATTACAACCACTAATTAAGGGTGTTTTTTTTGGATTTAAAATTTACTTTTGAAGTTTACTTTTGCACTTTAATCCATGAAATTTAATTTGCATAACTCCCATCCTTAAAGAAAGCTTCTCGAGTGAGATAATAGAGAATATCTCGTCGGAGGATTTTTAACTGATGGTGAAGATGTGTGTGGACAGAAAGAGAGAGAAATAAAGAGAGATGGGTTCTCGATAATGGGGGCAGTGGTGTTGATGGTGTGAGGTGGCTGAGAAAGGAGGTGGTAATGGAGGAGCGAGGGGGTGTTGTGGTGGAGGGATGCAATATTGTTATTGGATGGTTTTGCCCTTGCTACAGTTGCAATGTGCAAGGCACATGGCTGTTTCCGTCCAAAAGGTTAACGGTGTACGGGGTTTTAGACTAAAGTGAAATCAGATTCAAACTTTAAGGATGTGAGTTATGCAAATTAAACTTCATGGATTAAAGTGCAAAAGCGGGTAAACATCAAGGGGATAAATTTTTAATAACTCTTTTTATTGGTATCCGTTGAATATCTTCTTGCCCACCTCCATAATACCCAACTATTAAGCAATCAAAATAAACTTAATTATATTCTCAATGGGTTTCAAATTAATAAATAAAAACTTAAAAATTGGTGCATATGGATAGCTTGTTTTCATGAAATATTAGACATATTTTAATTTATTATTTCCTATATTTAAACTTAATTCATGATAAAAGACCCCCACTAAATCTAGATCGATGTCCAAGTTCAAATCGTACCAGAGTTTTATGTAATAGTTCAATTCAAGAAAAAAAAAAGGAACAATTTAATTGAGACCTCATGGGTAATGTTAAAGCTATAATTTTTTGCATATATACAAAATTAGAAATGTCAACGAGAATCTAATTTTGGTTACCAGAAATCCATCACACCATGATCATACTTTGGTTTGGGAGTCTCTATCGGTTCACAAGGTGATTTATTAATTAGCTATATATATGGGAAAACCTTTGCTACCATTTTTAATTCATATAAATTACTTGCTTTATTATTCTGTCACCAAACTATTACCTTAAATCCTAAGCATACAAGATTTGTTTTATGTTTATTCCTAGATTGGTCATAAGGAAATTTAGGTGCTTCAACACGAAAGAAAAGGCAACAAATTTACAAGACAACCAAAAAGAACATTTCCAATGGTTTTGTAATTTTTTGTTTTGTGTAAATATAAATTGACATATATGATTTACACTTCAACTTTTACATTGACGCTCCTAGTTGTTTTAACAGGGCAATCGAAAAATGTGGACTTTTGGCTCCCCTTCCCTTTTTTTTTTTTCGGAATTTCAATTCGGGAAAACAATCTACAATGTGACATGTTATGTAATGAAGACATGTTAGCAAATCTATGTTATCAATTTAGTGCCAAAATTGGTAGGATTTCTCAGGTTGAACTAGTTTAATTGTAGAAAACAATCAAATCATCATTCTAACCCAGTTTAAATCCCAAATCACCGGTTCACTGAATCAACTCGCTGGACCTCATAACCATGGAACTATTCAATAATTTTAGTAGATACTTTCAATGTCATTAACAATTTTCTTGAATAGCTAGTGTAGCAATGCACCTAGTCACATTTAAATAAGAAACATAATCTAATTTAAAACGATAGATTTGATTATTAATTATTTTAATTAGATTTCTTCCCCTAAAAAAGAGTTGGTCTGTAGTGGTTTAATCATTTAGGAATAGTTTAAGCTTTACACTGAATTTAACCAGTTAAAAACATTGCTTGTTTATGTTGCCTCTTATAATTCGTACAGAGGTAATATTGCCTCATAATCTATGTACTACCTTAAATATATGCACATTAATTCTACACCAAAAAATTAATATCACATTTGGTTTTACAACCCATAAGACACATAACATTCCATTTAAACAAAATAAATGCACATTAGAAGGCAATTTTATTTGCATGATAAACAATGTAAAATTAAACTATAGGATTTTTACTTACAACACCAACTAAATTATAGAATAATAATATGGTAAAATGATTGAAAAAATAATTACTTTTATAAAAAATTAAAGATGAAATAAGTAATTTAACGAGATATTTCTTGTCTCGTATTTATTTTTATGAGAAGTTGGATGTTCATCTTTACTTTATTTTTGTGAATTTTTTACCGCTTAAAGAATTTTATTCCATAAAAAAGTTAAAAAGTTACACAATATTTTACTGCATCACTCAACTTATTTTCAGTTCTCAACAATCTACTGCATCACTCAACTGATTTTCACTCCACAACATTTCATTGCTATTTATACACTAAAATTCCATTTGATAATAACATAAATAATAATAATAAAAATAATTAATTTATATGAGAAGTTAAAAAATGAAATTAGGCATTTTATAAGATACTCTCTATCCTTCTTTATTCTTGTGGACAATATTATTTAATCCTAAGAAAATTTTTTAAAGAGAAAAGACAAAAAATAAAAACTAATTTCACTACATATTTTAATTTATTTTTTATATTAATTATTATTATTATTATATAATTTTTCATGTTACCTCGACAGCCCCAGATACCGGTTTTCACTCCACTATGTATACGGTTTTACTCCCGCACGGATATGTCAGACTGTCGGATGAGAGAATATGGAAATGCCGGAAGAAAAAAGAAAGAAGAAAGACAACCATCAATCGACAGTTAAACCATCGAATTCAGTCGTAAATTCGAAGAAATCTCTCTCTCTTGATTAAACAACACATTAACTCCCAACAGCTACTCTCCATCCCTTTCCTTCAACAAATACCCCACACGCTCTCACCAATAATCTCACCATCCAAACTCCTCTCTACTTTCTCTCTCTACAACAGTAGTAGTAGTAGTAGTAGTAGAGAGAGAAAACAAACCAAACGAAAAAACATGAAACTCCCTATCTCCACACGCCGGAGCAACAGCTTTAGAACAATTTCACCTACCGACAACTCCGGAGATGCTGCCAGATCACCGGCATCAATTTTCTGGCTAGTCATCCATGGCATCTGCTGCTTAATTAGCCTTATTCTCGGCTTTCGATTCTCCAGACTAGTATTCTTCCTTTTCTTCACTTCAGACTCAACCAATAATTTATACAGTACCTCGACTTTCCGTACTGCAGCTGATATTGCCGAAACCATCGCTACTCAAACGGCAATGTCATTCTCTACATCTCTGCTCAACTTTGATTCGCCTGCCAATTCAACGGATGTTCAAAGCAGCAGCCACGTGGTGGTTGGCAGGCACGGGATATTGATCAGGCCGTGGCCGCATCCGAATCCGGAGGAGGTAATGAAGGCTCATAGGATAATTGAGAGAGTTCAGAAGGAACAGATAGTTCAGTACGGTGTGAAGAATGCGAAAACTGTGATTGTTGTTACTCCGACGTATGTTAGGACTTTTCAGGCTCTGCATTTGACAGGAGTGATGCATTGCCTGATGAATGTGCCGTATGATTTGGTGTGGATTGTCGTTGAAGCCGGTGGAAAGACGAATGAAACTGCTTCTTTGATTGCTAAGTCGGGGATTAGGACTATGCATATTGGATATAAGGAGAAGATGCCTGTTTCGTGGGAGGATAGACACAAGGTTGAAGCTCGAATGCGAATGCAGGCTTTGAGGTAATAAATTTTGTTCTCTTGTTCTTGGATTTTCCGCATCTGTGCTAAGTGCGAAAGTTGTTAGAGCATCCGCATAGCAGTGTACGATCCTAGGATAAGTAGGATAAATCTGTCATGTTATATTGTTTTGTGTATTAGACAAATGATAAAATTAAGTTTGGCTACACGAGTATGTAAAATTGGAGAAAATAGCCTTTTCATCTCAAATGGCATAACTAAAATTGGACAAGATAGATTTTGATTATTTATTTAGCAGGTTGTTAATGTTAATAATGCCGGGCTCCAAAATTGTTATCTTTTTTAAACAACCAAAGAAAAAAGTTAAAATTGTCGGATTCACTAGTTTGATTGGCCATAAGCTATTTAGTTTAAAAGTTGAAAAAAGAGAACGGGGTGAAAGAAAATCTGAAAATATTATCTTTATCGTTTCTTCTTACCAATAAAATTAGTGGACTATCGTTTTGATTATTGAGAAATGTTGTTAATTTTGATTATAGAGGATGTAGATTTGATTATTGGTTAAGTGATCACTAAAATTGATTATGCCATTAGTATTTTAGGCAAACGTTACTAGTATTGGTCATAATTGCTAATGAGATTATACCATTTGAGATGCTCCAAATTCCTTATGATATGGACAATTGTTGCATGTTTAGGACTCAAATGAACATCAGATGTATGTTTAGGATGCACATGAACATCGGATGTCTGCTTGGGTCACAAACACATACCTAGTGAGATTCAAACCCACATCGGTAGTCTGTTTGATGTATGCTGGCTGGCTGTTTCAACTTGGCAGGATGTTTAATTTATTTTTTCATGCTCAACTATTGTAGAATACACAAAGTGAGTTGTATGTCTTTATACTACTTACTATATAGAAATAAGACTACTGTAGATGCTCTTGTGTTATTGAAATTGAAATTGAAATTGAAGTACTTTGTGTGATGGAGCAGAGTTGTGAGAGAAGAGAAGCTAGATGGGATTGTGATGTTTGGGGATGATAGTAATATGCATAGCATGGAGCTTTTTGATGAAATTCAAAAGGTGAAATGGTTTGGTGCCTTTTCGGTTGGGATTCTTGCTCATTTTGGTCATTCTGATAAAGAACAAAAGAAGGGGAATAAGAATAAGTCGCCAGTGCCGGTTCAAGGTCCGGCTTGTAATTCATCGGACCATTTGGTGGGTTGGCATACCTTTAACTCGCTCCCTTACAAGGAACAGAACTCCAGTTACATTGGTGATAAGGGGATTGTGCTGCCCAGGAAGATGGAATGGGCTGGGTTTGCATTGAATTCCAGATTGGTTTGGGATGAGGATGAAGATTTGCCAGAGTGGTTTAAGGATTTGGACGCAGTTGATAGGGATCGAGAGGATGTTGAGAGTCCATTGTCTCTGCTGGTGGACTCTTCTGTGGTGGAGCCGCTTGGGAGTTGTGGGCGCAAAGTTCTGCTGTGGTGGCTCCGTGTTGAAGCTCGTTCAGATAGCAAATTCCCTTCCGGGTTAGTCTTGGTTCTTCTTCAGTCACTTCTGCTATTTTATTGTGTGAATTCTTCATGATGCTTATCACCACTGGTACTATACATGCGTTCGTTGTTATTTTGGTTATCTTTATGCTAAAGACTTGTGGTTTTTCGCTGAAAAGTTTTTAAGTTTGTGAAAAGTTGACTTTGATAGGCGAATGTTGGTTTGTAGAGATATGAAATCCAACATATAGCCAGATTGATCTTAACTTGCATGAGCCAAAGCAACTTGATATTAGTTTACACATCAATCTTGCTTAAGCTTACTAAAATGTCTTTCATTGTCTCAATGTTGTATTGGGCTCCTCTAGAGTGATGAGATAATTCTATAGGATAGTTGAAAAAATATGAACCGTTAGTTTAATATTATACGAACAGTCCAGGTTTGAGCGACAGCATTGCTAATAGTAAGGATACAGTTACGACTTCCTACTAGAGCGCGAATTAGAGCACCACAGAGTGAGTGTGATGTTGGCGCTTCACACTCCCTCCCAAAATTCTTTGATCGTGTAGAAGCTTTAAATACATGTTCAACATCTTGTTCATTATTTCCTTATGGGTTATGGTTGCAAGTTACGATTGTCCAGTGTCCACTAATTACTAAGCTCACATTTTTCACTTGCTAATATTGTTAGTGTAAAACAATATATGCACCTCTAAATTGCATCAGATAGATGCATGCATATATATACAGGGAGGCTCTAAAGTAGACTGTCTGCTCGTGGAACAAGCCTTTACTGACAATTTTTCATCGCAATGGAAAAGTGTCACAAAAGGCCACGTCCACTTATAGAGACGTGTTATACGTATATATGTACACATTTACATCTTCATGATGACTTTTTTGAGTAATACCTGTTGATTCATGCAGATGGATAATTAACCCTCCATTAGAGGTAACCGTCCCAGCAAAACGCTCATCATGGCCAGATGCTCCTCCTGAGCTCCCATCAAATGAAAACATGATGAGCATCCAAGAGAAATTCGAGAAGCGTGCTGAAACTCGTTCCCTTAGATTAAGACACACTTCTCGAAACAAGAGAAAAAACAAAGCCAAAAGTAGCGTAGAGTCGCAAGTTTCCATGAAGCATTCTGAAGAGAAGTGAAACTCCATTACTTTTTGGGATCTGAAAAGTGCGATTTAGCTTCGACAAATTCGAAGACTAGTGAATATTCTTACACGAGTAAATATAAGGCATCTATTACAGTTGGTGAGTATATAGGTGCATTTCCACTCAAGTTCATGATTTTCTTTTTATATTCAGCTTCTTCTTTTTGGGTGATTGGATTCTCTAGTTTTGTGAAAAGGGTATATTTTCTTGCTGCATTCAGTGTTTGGAGTAAACTCAGAATAGAAAATTCTACAGTTTTTTTTTTCCTTTTATACGTAAAGTTTCAATAGAAATCATTGATTTGTGTTTTCACTTGCTGAATTAGAAACTATTGATATTGTATTGAAGCAACATGGGCAATGGGAAACCAATGCTTTCCTTTTCCCCAGAAATCCATGCCGGTTTGGTTAGGGATCATAATGATTTTCCTTGAATAAAGTTATGAAATTTGCTCATTCCATAAGTATGCGATTTAAGATCAAAACCACAACAAAGTATGATGTGCCAAAAGTGAGAAATATTTTAGCCCGAAGCAAAGAAACCTAAAGTGTGAAAAGGAAGCAAAAAAGTAAAGTATGTAACCCTGATGTATAGAAAACATTTCATCTTTATTGAATCTGTCAAGTAACAGCTAAAGTTTACGTATAAGCGAGTAGGCTAGTTTGGATGGAAAAAGCGCTCTCTCTTGAACCCTGGGAGATCCTGAATTTGCATTTCATCTTTGCTAGTATTGTACTCTCTCCGTTAGTTTATTTGATGTTTGTTGGGGTAACCAACTTAACATTACTACATCAAGGAGAGAGTAATTGACTGATTGTTGTAAATGCAATGAGTGAGACTTGAACTTGCAATTTTAAATTCTGGTGAGGCTCATTTACAACTGGACCAAGCTTGCTCTTGCGAATATTATATTTTTTGCTTAATAGAAATGAAAATTGACAAATTCATACCTCGGTTTATCTTTTATCAATGATTATGCTCGAAAGAAGCCCAGGGCTATTGCTTAGTGTATGCCTGCAGGCTAATTGTATGTTCAAAACCCATTTGTTTCAAGGTAAATTAATCTTTACCTAAAATGAAATAATACCTTATTCGCTACAATAACTCTAGATAAACATAAATATCTGACATATCAAATGTGGCTATCATATATTAGTTAAAATAACTACTCACATTTCATTTTAAGTAATGAGTAATTGACACATTGATATGTCAATTTTTATGTTAGATTTTTATTATATCCATGTAGAATTACTCTATTCACTATCTTTGTGTAAATATTGCATATGAATGCAGGTGCTTCTTTTGTTCACAACATCATATACACAAACAAGCTAGTTATATGGTGTATAAAATAAATTTGAATAATCAAGAATTGAACCAAAGAGAAAGTAGAAATGAAAAAGTTTTGCCGGATGATCCACTTCCTAATAAAATTCAGTATCCCAATTCGTTTAATTTTTTAATTACACTATCTTTACCCAGGTTATTTTAAACTTTTAACATGTAGCGGTGTCGTTATCCTCGTGGATGAGAATATCATCCCTTTGCTAGTTATGGTTGTCTAAATGATTAGTATACAGTAAAAGCTTCACCTTCTTTAACTCGGTAAAAATAAGACTACATTCATTACTTATATAAAAAATATTATATTAAAACGATATGAAATGATATTGGAACTTGAGAAGTCATATTCGTGTTTTAAATTTTTGTCACGTGTTCAAATTCTTACATAAATTGGAGTGCTATCGTGTTTATTATGTCTTGACATGTCAATCCTGCTCAAATTATGGAAATTCCCCTCTTCACTTGTGTCGGCATATTTACAATAGCTTAAAAATTGTAATGTTCTGTTTGAGTTCCATAAAAATGACAAAAAAATAAAAATAAAAAATTGTTCTTTGTCATGTTAAAAATTTGTGCTTTTTTAAATTGATCACATGGACTTAATATATATATATATATATATATATAATAGCAAAACATGTTTGAGAGTGGACCCCTTTTTTAGTATTCTTTATATACCTTTTAAAAGGTGGAGTGGGTTTGTAGTAGAAGGGATGAAAGTTGGCACAACCATATTGTATCAAAGTTCTATAATGGTTGAGGCGAGAGAAAGAGAGAGAAAATGTTGGGTACATTGGGAGTACCATATTTCGCTACACCGGCTTTAATAATTGTTTGTTGTTTTTATTGATCAACACCTAAAAAAACGTTTCAAGTCATATAATAGAAAATGTTTAGTACACGATAATATGTCACTAGTTTACTCTAAGAAGTGTATCTAATGTAAGATGTTTCGGAACACTATATTGTTTTTTTCCTATCATGAAAGAACGTCAATAAATGCATTTTTTTTTTGTCACAAACACCCCTTTGTTATTTAAGCCCTCATCTTTTTACTCTTTTTTTTTGTTGTTTTTTTCAGAAACACACCATTCTACTTGCCCCTTTATTTAAAATTGAATGAAGTTGTTAATTAAACACACTTGGCTTTTGTTAGCCGAGCTTCTTAAGGTGCACTCGTTGCCCAATTCAAAAATTCAATACACTCTGCCAATGTAGACGGAGTATGCTTGCATATACCTCGCTTAAAGCTCACCGAGTGAGCATTCTTGATCAATAGTTTTATTTGGCTTACTTGAACCAAGTAGAGAGCTATAAACTCGATTGTAATGGACCAAGTAATATTCGGGTTTCAAAGTTTCGAACTTTGTTCTGTTTTATTTTTTCTTCTTTGTTTTCAATAGAATCATATGAGAGTTAAAGAAAACAAAAACATTAAGGTAACAATGAAGCAAATATACCTCTTTTAGCTTATATTTATCTTCTAAATCACCACCAAAACCATCTTTTTTTCCATTTTCTAAGTTCTTCTCCATCTTCAAAATACCTACATCTCTCTCAGTGCACTCACTATTTGTGATTCTTGATACTTTATCAACTTAAACAATGTTGTTTGTGTTTGATTTCTTTTTTCAAACAGTCATTTTTGGGGAGTGATGAAAGTAGGAGTGAGAGAGGTGGTGGATTTGTTTTGTTGATTGTTAAGGGTTAATTAGTTAAATTAATTAATTTATTAATTAAAGGGTTAATTATTTTAACTATTTGGTAAAAAGGTAAAGGGAGGAGAGTAGTAGAAGTAACATTTTAATTTAATAATATAAAAATATTCAAGAAGTGTTTGTAATAAAAAAAGGAAAGTGTATTTATCAGCACACTTTATAAAAAGACCCAATATCTTATGGGTGGGACATATCACTCATATTTCCAGCTGTAGATAGCCCACTCTTCCTCATTATCTCATGTGACCATAATAGTTCTCTGCCTATCTTTTAAAATTCTTGCATGTGCAGAATTCAATATATATATTAGTAGGCAGGTCAATGAGAAATTGGGCAGATCTGAACTTTTGGAAGAAGCTTAATCATTTATGTGATAAATGGCTCCTTCTATTTGATAAAAAAAAATGCTAAATAAACTTACTTAATGTTCTCTAATTAATATTGAACCAATATCGTATCCAATTTTCAGCTAAATAAACTTCACTACGAAAAGTTATATAGATTACTAAAGTATTTAGACTAAGGAAAAAAGTAACTGCACTTTAGAATTATAATTCTTAATTTGAGACGGATAGAGTGTTTGTTAAATAAACGTATCGTTATCCAATTATTTGATACAACTTACAAGTATACCTAAAAAGATGACTAATTACACGGTTAAAGGTTTAAGTACGCGATCTAAAAGAAAAATCCTTAATTTCCAAGACTATAAAAGGGCCCATGGGGTTGGATTAGGTCCAATTTCAACATCACAAGATATTATCATCTCACTCCAAATATTTTGTAAGATTTTAATGTAAAGCAGTATTCTCAAAGCATAGAATATAAATAAAGCTACTAAGCTTAAGAAGAATCAACCCAAAGGAACAGCAAATCTCAACAGAAATGGTTGCTGTATTCAACAAAGAGCTATTGAGTTGGTACCTCATTACCCTCAAGCTCAAAGAAACTGTAGATGCCGGAATTACAAACTTACAAAGCTCAACGTCAACCCGTCCAATCAAATTGCTCGAGAACACTCCCCACAACCGTGACGACCGCCAGCAGCAATCTGATCCCCGGGAAATCACGATCAAGGACGAAACCGACACAGAAGAAGGCCCAAAGTCTCCAAACTCCGAGTGGGTAATCGCCATTAGAGGAAAACTCGAACAAGCAAAACAAGATGATGTAGCCAGTTTATGGGGAAAACTATGCATCTATAGAGTCCCTCAATATCTAAGAGAAGGTGACGACAAAGCTTACATCCCTCAAACTGTGTCATTGGGTCCTTACCACCACGGCAGGCGGAGGCTCCGCCCCATGGACCGCCACAAGTGGCGGTCCGTTTACCAAATGTTGAAGCGCAATAACCACCAAATTAAGCTTTATCTTGATTCTATCAAAGAACTTGAAGAAAAAGCACGTGCGTGTTATGAAGGAAATATTACACTAGGCAGCAATGAGTTTGTGGAAATGATGGTACTAGATGGCTGTTTTATCCTTGAGCTTTTTCGAGGCGCTGCTGGTGGATTCAAGCACCTCGGGTACTCTTGGAATGACCCAATATTTGCCATGCGTGGGTTCATGCACTCAATCCAACGAGACATGATAATGCTCGAGAATCAGATTCCTCTGTTCATACTTGAGCGGTTGCTAGGGCTTCAGTATGGAAACCCAGACCAGAAAGGTTTGGTAGGAAAGCTCGTACTTCAGTTCTTCGACCCTCTAACGCCGACGGACGAGCCATTAACAAAGAGCGATAGAAACAAATTAGAATCATCAATTGAATTTTCAAACGCATTCGATCCGCTATCGGACCAGGGAGGCCTTCACTGTCTCAATGTTTTTAGACACAGTTTGTTGCGTAGAGGGCCTCAACCAGAACCAAGGATTTGGATCAAGAGACGGTCCCACGCAAGCCGGGTAGCAGACAAGCGTAGGCAACAATTGATTCATTGTGTAACAGAGCTAAGAGAATCTGGGATTAAATTCAAGAAGAGGAAAACAGACCGTTTCTGGGATGTTAAATTCAAGAATGGAATTCTGAGGATACCTAGGCTCTTGATTCATGACGGCACAAAGTCGCTTTTCTTGAATCTCATTGCCTTTGAGCAGTGTCACCTTGATAGTAGCAACGAAATAACGTCTTATGTTATTTTCATGGATAACTTGATAAACTCACCTGAGGATGTGAGCTACCTTCATTATTGTGGGATCATCGAGCATTGGCTGGGGAGTGATGGTGAAGTAGCTGACCTCTTTAACAGGCTTTGTCAAGAGGTGGTTTTTGACAGTAATAACAGTTATCTTTCAAGATTATCGGAGGAGGTGAACAGATATCACGACCATAGGTGGAACGCTTGGAAAGCGAGCTTGAAGCATAACTATTTTATTAATCCATGGGCTATAATTTCTTTTGCTGCTGCTGTGGTCTTGTTGGTGCTCACTCTTGTGCAGACATTTTATGGGATCTATGGCTATTACAGGCCGCTTTCTTGAGGCTAATGGAAATAAAAGCCAATTATTCCTTTTTCTTTTTGGGGTTACAAAAGAAATCAAAACTTACGATTTTGATACGTTTGGCCGGTTGTTGCTTATATTTGATTTCTTTACATATGGATTTGTATTTGATTTACAAGGTGAGTTATTGCAAGGACTAAGGAGTGAGGATGTTTTTGCATGACTGTACATTGATTTTTACATAAATTTACAAGATAATTTGTTTTGTTTCCTCTTCTTTCCTACTAAATTTCCAAGAAGACAAAGGGGAAGAAATGCAATCTAAATATTAGTTCCACATGTTCAGAATTTCAGAAGTCTAAATTCATGTATCAATCTATCATTACTACTAAAAATGGCACTGAATAGCACTTACTGCTTACTAGATCAATATGAAAGAAGCAAGAATGTAATCTGTTCCTTATCTATACAGAGTAAGAGCTTAACAATAAACCAGAACGTTTGGAAAAAGCCCATCCAAGGGAAAGTATGCATACCACCTTTCTCAAAAAGCTCTGGCCGCTGAAAGAAAAAGGACGCTGGCCAAATACATGTGATTAAAGAAGGAAATCAATCTCTTGGAAGAAGGTTGTCAGTTTCAGTTGAAGGTGCCTTCTTTCTGTCGTAGCGCTGAAAACAGACGGAATTATAAGCATTGATAAATATGATGACAGTATAAATAACATAAAACTAGAACTCGTAGCACACTTGATTTCTATGCATAACTATACCTTGTAATTTGATATTATGTAGATAAAACATTTTCAAGACTATGTGAATGCTTTTGGTCAAGTGGTTATAGCACATGTTATCTATACTAGAGGCCATGGATTCAAATCTCATTGCTAGTGGTATTTGTTTCTCCAAATCAATGAAAACGGTTATTTGGTAATTTCAAGCCCATAACAAAATGTAATCGCCTTCTCTTACTCATGCTTAATATAATAGAATAGATACAATGATAAATATATGAGAGTGGGTAAGGGGGTACCTGCTTCCCAAAGGAAAATGGGACGTATTTATATTTGATCATATGAGAAATCTGCCTCCTCATGGTAAGAGCAAACAATACAATCCAATAGAAAAGTAGTATTGGCCAAAACACGGGCACGTCAAATATCCTGAAGAATGTAATCACAAAAGCAATGCAGAAGGCTTTTGTGATAGAGTACCTTCCAGTAAGAAAAACATAGACTTAAAATAATGTAAGCAACGGAATTGGATTTTGTTTATAGAGCAGAATTTTAGACAAGATTTGGCAGATGATAAAATAGTATGTCATAGTATGACAAAGAGAGAAATAAAAATGCTAAAACATAAAGTGACAACTATAAGTGGCTTATTTACCTTCCAGCACCAAGAACATTCACAATGTAAATGGAAGGAAGAAACAAACAATATTGCTGAACAAAAAATTTTCTTTATACCCTTGTGAATACTGGCATGGACAGACAGTGCTTGGAACTCAAAAAAGATGAAGAGAAATTTTTATTTCATATGGTTAACTATTGGTTATGTCACAATTTACACAAAATTGGATTGATTTCTAAAATACAAGGCCTGCAGATAAATAAAGAAGTTAAAATTTGCAATGAATGGCAAATGACCAGAAAATGAATGTTAGAAATAACAGCAGTGGTACTGAGAGCAAAGAAGCAAGCATGTATAAGATGGTCACTACGGAATACAACAAGCCTGTAAAGCATAATTCAAGCAAATTTTGCTGTTGACCTGCAAAATATCATAACTTTCATCTTCAATAATAATAAGCTAAAAAGAAATGAATACTGCTCATGCTTACAAATTGTGAAAATAGTCGTGGTGTCCAATGAGAGGGGGAAAAGGAAAGAGAAAACACTGAGAGTGTTCACTTCAGTAGTTCAGTTACATAACACACTAGCCATCTATTTTCATGGTTCAACTCTTTGATAAGATTAAGAAACGGTTTACTAACGCACTAACTAAAACCATGGGCAGAGCTACATGTTACCGGGGGTGGGGCTGCAATTGCCCCCCTTTAATTTTAAAAATTAGGTATTTTAGTGTCAAATTATTCTTGTACAATAAATAAATTAAAAAAAATAAAAAATTGGCCCCCTTTGAACTTCTTTTCAGAGCTATAGTTCTGCCTGACCCGCCCCCCCAAAACATCCACACCCAAACCCCTCCCCCACCACCATAGTTAAACTCCTGGATCCGTCCCTGGCTACAACGCCGCACAAGTAATGTATTCGAAATCATCATATTAACTCACCAAACAAACATGGAAACATAGCCACAAAACTTCCTGCACCGATATAAGCCTCCTCCAAACTCTAGCCCCTAACCAAGACTTTGCATGCTGTAATCAGGGCCGGACTGGTCCTAAGGGTGTACGTGGTGGGCAATCACACAAGGCCCTTATTAAAATCAAGGCTTTTATAGCTTGTAAGGGGTCTAGTATTGTAAACGCTGCATTAATATACGGGTTCAAAAAGCATCGTATGGAAAATGGCTCATCTGTTTCAATTTTTAAACAGGACCCTATATATTTCAGGGCCGGCCCAGGATGTAATCCAAGAATGCAAAGTTCACCAGCTTTCAGCATCCCATGAGTGTGACTAAAACTTCCAGTCTTACACACAAGTAGTCAACAAACAAACTATATGATCTACTGTTTACTTATAAACATTAAAATGCCCTCGACTCTCCAAACTATCATCCCAAATTTACAACCATTAACCCTCTCTCTAACGCCCATTGTTACGCATTCTAATAAGCTCCTCTTCATTACCATTATAACTACTCACTCAAGAATAAAATAGAAATGCCCCCTCTAAAACTTCCTCTCCATAACAAATACAATATCAATCCAATTTTAAAACCACTTCAAAGCAAAACCAAAATATGTTCCAAAAAAAAATCCCTTAAACCCACTTAAATTCCTGAAATAAGTCCACCCCCCTTCTCCTCCACATCAAGTTAATTGCAAAATTCTTGAGCTATGCCAGTATATTCTCATTAATAAATATATATATACACAAAAGATTAAACTTAACAAAGTGTCTCACACTCTTCTAGTCCAGACAATATTTTCCCTTATAAAAGTGAATTTCACCAGCAGAATGCGGAAATTGGATATTGAGATAAAATAGTTCTTGAATCAATTCTTTAAAAGCAATGATACATGTACCAAGTTAAATGATCGAGCTAATACATGATCAGACGAAGGCACTTTTTGACAGTTAATTCGATCATCGTTACTCGTTCACCTTTTTCAATGTTTGATTAATGAAATTAACGGCACCGTACCAGAATTTGAATTCAGGAAGGCGACGAACGAAGGGGCGGAACTCGTCGGATCCTCGGGTGGGCAAACCCGGGCCATCGTCGGCAAGGTCTTGTAATTCCGGGTCAACCTGAGGAGAGAGAAAGCCGATGAGGAGGTTGAGGATGTAGATTCCGACGGCGTAAGAGACCACGTAGAAGCCTTGCACAAAGTAGACGCGTACGACGTAGATTAAAGCAATTGACAAGCAAGCGATCCAACGGTAGAGAACAAAGGGGGTTGACTTGTCGAGGAGGTGTTGGTACTTCTGTGACGCGGCGAATGTCCACCGCGACGCGACGGCTGTCCACCGCGACGCGACGGCTGCCGGAGTTGTTGAGGAGAGATCGTCGGTTGAGCCACCGGCCGGAGTGGATTCCATTTTGGGTTTTTTTGTTTTTTCAAGATACTGTAATTATCTTTTATAAATTGTGTGTGTAATGCGTAAACAAGTGATTGAGAGAGAAAGAGGGACGGAATGGGAGTCTGCCACTCCGCAATTGTCATGCTCTCTCTGTCTATAGACTCTTCTTCTTCTATGTGTGAGGATTCGACAGCCCGTTGTGTAATCGGGTCAGGCGGGTGTGTCATTGGATCTTGACATTCCACACACTTTTTTTGCATTTTAAATTTAATAATTAAATTAAGCCACTTTTTAATATATTTGTCAAAATAATACACTTTTTAAAATATTAAAAAAAAAATGAGTGATTTTGAATCACGTTTTTAGGTTGGATAACTATTTTAAGGAAAAAATAGCTAATCAAAATCACTATTTTTAAAAATGCGCTAGTTTAGCAAATATATTAAAAAATAGCTTAATTTAGTTATTAAATTTAAAAAGTGACTTACTTTGACAAAAAAAATCGATATTTCAAACATTCTTTGTTTTTTCTTGCGTATTGCTATTTAAAGTTTAAACTACAATATTTAGGATTTGGTGTTTTAATTTAAAGATTGATAATTGATTTTGATTTTTGAAGTTTTGAAAACTAAATAAAAAAAAATTTGTTTGTTTTGTTTCTTAATATCATATTTGAATAGATTATGTTTGCTTGAATAAATCTACTGAATAAATATTATTTAGACAATGTTGCGCTTATCCTATTATTTTATAAAAATGAATATATTAAAACAATAATATTTTTTTTATAAATTATACAATAAAATAAAATTTGAAGAAATTAATTATTATCATTATCATGATCAAAACCTAGAGAAAGAAGAAAAAATGCACCATATCTGTATATATATATAGAGAGAGAGAATGGGGAAGGGGGCATCGACACTGTCTTGGACGAGCATCGTTGAACGAAGAAGTAATTTAGTTAAAAGAGTATGGGTGAAATAGCATTTAACATATTTAAGTAATAAGTGTTAAGAGGCAATGGAGCCTCTTAAAAATTGAAGCTTATTTTGACGAAAAATTCAAACTTCAGAAGTATTTAATGGACAAAACAAAAAGCTTTTATAACATATGAAATTTGAATGGACTAGGGCTATGCACGGTTATGTTAATCGAATCGTGTGGTTTTAGCGTAAACTGAACTGACAAGTAGGTTTTCAGATAGTAGTTAACCGAGCAGAACCGGTGAAGGCTTAAAACTGGTTAGGGTTGGTTTGGTCAAAGTCGATTCAGTTAATCGATTTTTGTCGATTTTAGGTTTGGGCAATTGGGCTTATTTTATATTGTTGGGCTATGGCTTAAAAATTAATTTCATATTGTTGGGCCATGACTTAAAGTCATTTTTGATAGAAAATTTAGCTTGTTTTTAATTAATTAAGCACTTTCCTTCTTAAATCATTTTTGACAAAAAAAAAGAAAAATATTTTAATATTTTTCTTCTTTAGCATTTTTTTTATAAAACACCTTTTGATTCGGTTCAGTTTTTACCGGTTCTATAACATCGGCAACCGACAACCGAACCAACCCCTTTCAATTTTTATATTCTCCAATCGAATCGGGATCAAAAACCTTAAAAATCAGCTAGTTCGAGATGGTTTTTTGGTTTTATTGTACGCCCTTGGAATGGATTATTCAAATTTCATATGTCTCAAACAAACAACCCCTTACTTGGTTGGAGTTTATAAGATATTTTGAAATTCTCAATTTCCTTCCATTCAAGATTATTTTGTTTGATTAGCGTTTTAGCTCAGAATCTCAAATTTTTGGCAACCCATGATTCCAAGTATCATCTCATATATTTCTAAAAGGACAATTATAGCCTTCTCGCTTTTAGTAAATTAAATATTTATTCTATTCTCACTTTTATTTGGGCCAAACAATAGAAAAAAAAATCCTCCATTCCAAGAAAAACGGTTTCTTGGAATATAAAATTCCAATTCTTTTCCCAAATCTCCTGCAAAACGAGCCCCGAATGTTTTATTCATATATTATATTTTTTTGTGATATTATTAAATTGCCATCCACCCAAATTAAAACTTATCTTTTATGATATTATTAAATTGCAATATTTCAACCATTTTTTGTCTTTTGCATAACAAAAATATAAAGGGTATACATCATTTGCTTAATTAGGAGCAACAACAATTTTATTAATCATGATAAGTCAATTATATGTAACATCAAAGTTGTTCAATATTATTGACGCAGTGCCTTTTTTACAAGTTCCTCTTCCATCCCATGTCACTTCAGCAGCCATCAAAGTTAGTTTGTCTGCACCACAATTAAAAAGATACAAAGATAAGATGCAATAGAATAAACCTTTTTTTCCAATGATACGTTGTAATGACGAATTAGATATAAAGACATATGTAGATACAATAAGCTAGTAATTGTCGGTGGAGAATTAACTCTAGAAGAAGGTGAATAAAGTTTATGGTAAATATTGCGGAATTAAAAATATGTTTTAAGAAATAAGAAAATATGCTAGAAACAATAAACTCAAATAATCAAGTAAGTTTGCAATAAGTAAATGAGTTTGAGTTTAGAGAGATTTAACCACAATACCAAATGTTTTGTTCACATGGTTCAGATTTTTCACTATACATCAACATTTGAGATCTCTTGCTCAAGAAATTCCACTATGACCTTCTTACCAATGAAGATCAAACCTCTTTCAAGTGTGATATTACTCCCACTCTTACAAGAGTTCTTTCTTGCTATTCTATGAGAACACCTCTCATAAGTTTGAATAAAAGGGATTTCGTGTAGCACACCTCAATACAATAACTCTCAAGTATAGAAGATACAATTTGAAACTCATACTAGAGTTATCAAATTATTGAACAAATATGGCTCAATATGGTGGTTAAATCTATATATATGAGAAAAAAACTCTCAAAAGATAAATGTTTAAATGTTAAATGAGATTTTTCAAAACAAGTGCTAAACTTAAAACTTTAGAAACACAAGTAAAACTTGATGGACAATGGAGATTGCTTTTTTATTTTTGCTCAAGATGATAACAAGTTGTGTTGTGTTGTGTATATTTACAAGCTAAAGATTTGTAACAAAAATCACCATTTGAATTCGAATTTTCATAAAGTCTTTGAGTAGCCTTAAATAAGCATAACCTAAATTATGCTATATAGGGAACAATGATATGATTTATGGAAGTTATAAGTTGCTCATTTGGACTTCTTTGCACAAATAAAAGACTTTTGTGTAAAGAGTTCAAAATACATTTAGTAACTAGTGAAAAACATTTCCAAAAAGAAAATTTTGTTACTAAGATGTTTTTGTATAATGTGATAGTTGAGATTGAGTACAATGTAGGTGGGAAAGTTTGAAACCAAAATCAACAATTTCATGCTCAAGATAAAAATTAAATAAATTATTTTTTTTGTTGAGCTGGTAGATTGTTTTCACTTGGTTGTTATCTTAATATCTCACAATACAACCATTAGATGATGTTAGACTTTTGATATGATGTTTTATAAGATGTTATCTAGCTACTGTCAAAATTTCAAAACGATCGGATATTGGAAAGGAATACATCGATCTAACCGTTAGATTAAAACTGCGCCAAAAAAGGACGAATTGATAACATGCTTCAAAAACTATTTTTGTTTGAACATTTGAGAATGCTAAGTTATCAACTCCTAATGTTTTTGAGAATGTAAAAATAATATCTTAAGCCTCTAATATAATATAGAGTTTATTTCGATAAAAATTAAACTCTAAAAATAATTTTGTTAAAGACAATGAAAAATGGATGCATGAATAATTCCTATTGAGGCAAATTTATTCAAGCACTTTAAATAACTTCAACAATAATTCTAACACTCATACTAGTCTTCATTTATGTTTTGTGTTTGAATTTCTTATAGCTTTCTTCAATTGAATATTCCCTGAAGTTCTTGTTCTTCAATATGCGTTGTTAGCATTTTGTTGGATATTTGAATACTGATATTAGCACGATCAATAATATTGGTGTTCATTGGATGCTTGATAGGTTTCTTTCTTAAAGTTTGTGATAGCATGATATATTATAGTGTGTTTTTTATGCTTGAGATATGTGTTAGCTAAAATCACTTTAACACATGTTAAATACCAAATCTTAATATATTGCAATAGTCAAAATAAAGATTAAAATTATTTATTAAAAGCATTAGTTCAATAGTAACATTAGTTATTACTACACAAAATGGGGAAGAATTTTTTATCTTCTTAGCATAAAAAAAGGTAAAAACATAATTTGAGAAAAAAATATCTTTAAGGAGATATTAGGTGTTTCTTGAAACATAATGTGAATCTTACAAACTTCTTCAATATTTTGACATGAATTCGAGGGAAATGAGAGAAGGCAATACTACTTTTTAATTCAAAAAAAAACCTAAACCAAATTAACAAATAGGCTGATAATAGCTATAACTATAATGCATTGCATTAAATATAGCTAGAATAATAGAATAATATGATAAACAACTTTCAATTCAAGAATGAATTAAATAGGTCAAAGTTAAGAGTACCTAAATGGAGAAAATATTGAACACAACGGTTATAACGTCACATATTATCAATTCAATCATATTGTAGAAAAGTGTGCATTTCTCTCTTCAATCACATGAGTCATTAATTTTCTGCAATCTGATTGGATATCTGATAACATGTGGCGTTATAACTACTGTATTGAATATTTTCTCAACAAAATAATGACATGAGCATGTTTAGATATAAATCTTCATATGCTGAGGATACATGTAAAGAACAATTGGGTTATTGGTTTAATCACTACTCATTAATGGGACATATTTTTTTACTCCCCAATATTCTTAAGCATGTGTAAGTATACTCAACACATGAATGAGATAATCAAGTGCATTATTTTCAGCTTTTGTATGCTTTTCTACATAAATTTGACGAGACAAAATCAAAACAAATCAATATAATTTTTCAGATAATCTAGAATAAATAAAATTTAAATGTTTCAGTGAATGATTTGCAAGTGAATAATATTAATTTTTTACCTTTAACATAATATAATGGCCGACTTGATGCCCATTCTAATTTAGAGGATCCAATAATAACTGAATTAGTTGGGTGCAATTTTTACTCTCCCTTGACTTTGTTTTCTCCAAGTGCAAATGCTAAGGTAAATGCAAATGTACTTAAGGTAACATTAGGCTAACCAAGACTTAATTTTACCAAATCCGTGAAGCATTTGTAAAATTGTTAATGTAGAGTAAACTCTTATGAAATATTTAACAAAAGAAGTGGATAAAATTAAACAAAGGATTTAAGAAAGGCAGTAACTTATATTTGTATATCTCCTAATATCTACAAATTTTTCTTTGACCTCGTCACCGCCTGATTCATAATATCACATTATGGCTTAGACGTTTAATCAAACATGTGAAATAGAAAATAAACTACCTTTTATTATGATTTTTTTATCTAGCAAGGTTAAAGGAAGCCACAAACTAGAAGCAAAAATGTAATAGATAAAGACGCAACATAGATAAGGGAGAATAAATGAGATTAAGCCTGCAATTAATAATTATATTTACGGAGGAACTTCCTTCGTAATACATATATGTAATAGATATATAATGTGTAAATGATATATATGTATATAAAAGAGATGGGGTGGTGCACACACAGTATGTTAATTCGATGGTGATGGGTTAGGCGCTACTTGGCTGTGGGTGCTGCATGTGTTGGGTTTGGAGGCTACTGGATTACGGGTGGCATGTTTAGGGGTGTGAGGTGTCGGGGTGGGGTGGAGATGGGATGAGTGGTGGTGATTGATGATGTGAGTTCTTTTTTTTTATATATATATATATATATAATTTATGATAAGCGTAATTACAAAATTATACTTTTCATATAGGATTCAATCATGGAATTCTCATTAAAAAAATGCAAAATTATACCCCAATTTTAATTCTATGGTATAGAATTTAGGTTGCTAATCACACCTAATGTTTAGGTGTTGTTTGTTTGCACATCTTATATTTAAATCCAAATTTTTTTATTTTGCCTTCTAAAAATAAAGAGGCTCCTACTTTTTAACATTATATTTTTAAAGAGGTGAAATACCTCTTTCGCCCTTTAAGTCATTCTACAAAATAAGAAGACAACAATCATTTAGTATTCAGATATGATACGCTTAAAAAAACAATACATGTTCAAATGTGATATTCAAAAAGAAAACAAAGAGATTTTTCAAATTAAGTTTTCAGGCTTTAGAACTAGTTTATAGTCTCCAAATTCCACCATTAAGATTCAAACAATTAAACACGTAACCTTAAATTCAGTTTTTTTCAGGTACTAACTACTTTCATTCTAAATAAGTCTTCAGTGTTCTAAAATTTAAGAAAATTGTAACTAAAAATCATATTTATTTATTTTTTGAAGTGAATCATATTTATTTTGAACACTAAAAGCATAATAAGAACCAAGACACACACACACAAAAGATGAGACGTATTTTTTTTTGTTATAGATGGTTTTTTCAGCCAATAGATAATAGGTTTGGTGTAAATCCATCCTTTGAGGATATCTTTTTCTTATACTAAATTAAAGAACTGGTGGATGTGTATATGAAGGATTTGATATTGGGATCCTTTATGATGGTGTACTCCTCTCCTATTTATAAGTATATAATTAAGGTTTATAAGTTTGTATATATGAATGTTTTATTAGGAAAAAAAATTATAATATGGTAAGTTTGACTAATGGGATATCTCCTATAAGTTAGGAGCTATCAGTCGTAGGTTCCCTAAATCAGGGGATTGTTAGAGCATCTTCAATGCATCCATGAATTGAAAAAAAAAATGGAGTACCACAAAGCATATATGGTGGTTAAAAGTTGACCAAACCCAATTAGATAAGAGTTAGCCTAAATTTAGATGATTGGCAACCAAAAATGTTAAAGGAACAGTGATAAAACACTTTATCAGCAATCAAGCAGTGGATGGAAACAACAATAATTAAACATTATTTAAAGGAGATACAAAATATGAATTTGAGGGTAGGTTACTCCGGTGGCTTTTATACCCAATCCAGTAGTACGTCATTCCTTATGTGTGAGTTGATTATATTAACTTAAAGGTTAGTAACAATGGTGATATTGTAGAGGAATTGGGAGCTAGTTTGGGAAGAAGAAGAAGATAGTGAGCGTAGAGAGAATAATCATGATTATCTTGAGTTAAGGTTATCCTTTCATATTTCTAAGTATATGATATGATTACATTTGAGTTTATGAGTTATGGAAATCACTATAAACGGTAAACTTGGTTACTACTCTAAGATAACAATTATCCCGAACTTTATTCACACTTGTATAAAATGGTTATTTTCCATCACTTATCTTCTAGCTCAACTTTCCTATGTTAGTTGGTTGATGAACCATGGTCGATTTTCATTATCTCTACATGCTTTGTTTATTCTACTAGGCTAAGTAACTTTGATCGGTTATTGTATAAGTATCATTTGGTCTGCTAAGACGTTCCCTTTGGGGAGTTATATATTCTTTGAGTCAATACATGTAGTGGGCTAAAGGCCGACCATGGCATGAGTTATCGAAGCTGTGCCTGAATAAAGGCCCACTTATAATTTTACCTTCTACATGATATATAGATAATGACCATGTAGGTAATGTGAGAAAAAGAAATGAAGATATTTTGAAGGTGACCCTCTACATCTAAAAGGTCTCTTAGATAATGTTTAGATGTTACGTCATCATTTTTACTTTAATATTTTAACTTCTAAACTTTGAAATATTTTAATTTTAATTCTATTTTTAATAAAATTTATATTGTTGAAAAATATTCACTAAGATTTATCAAACAAGAATTATATTCTTTATAATTTTTCATTAAAAAAATTGATGAATAATGTCAATAGTATTTTTATTGACAACATCATTGGAGAAGGCATTTTTAGAACTTGACTATGAATAAGATTTTTAGTGCCACGTACGAACTATATCTGTAGGCATGCTTACGTGTCCATATTTTTGGTAAATCCAATCCTTATTAGCATTGGAGATGCTCTAAATATCTATTATAACATATTTGAATTAAATATGCTATCCTTATCTAATTTACCACCTTTTGGAGATTTGGCCAACCTCACATAATGTGGGTTTACTCAGTGTGGTCGTGACCTTTGAGGGAGGTTGGCACTGGTAGATTTAATTGGACATTTACTTTTTGCCTCCCTCAACAAGCTTAAAGTGAAATTTACAAAATTTATTACATATTTGTAATAAAATTTGATGCATAAAAAGTATTAAATCTACTAATGATTTGTTGGAAAAAAGAATTATGTCAAAAATTTAGAAGTTGATTACAAATTTGCAAAATTAAAATAATGCAACAAAATTTACAAGTTTAGCGACAACTAATTGTATGTAGCCTTAAAGAAGGTTTTTGTTTTTTGGAAAGAAGGGAATAGCCAATGTTATTTTATTATATTTTAAAATTTGAAAAGTGAAAATAGTGGTCATTTTTTTTCTTTAAAAATTTTGAGTTGGCAATAGGCATGTCCACATGTCAGTCTCGTGTCGGGTCTTAATGAATGCGTATAAATTTTGCCTCCATCCGAACAAGACCCGATAAATTATCAAGTGAATTTTCTAAATCTGTATACAATTCGATTTGTTATCATGTGGTACAACATGACTTGATAATATTTGTTAAAAGAGGTAATATTTTTTTTTAAAAAAATATATTAAAAGTAATTTTCTATATATTTTTTTAATAGAAAAGGACGAGTGAATAAAAAAATTACAAAAAAGGGATAAACATCAATAAATACTAAAATAGACAAAAATAATTTTTTAAATTTAATTAACATTAGTTTTATTAAAAAAAATCACGAATTTAATGTAAATTCGTTAAGGTTAAAACAGTTATCATGGACGCACCCATGTGATCTCGAGGGGGTATGGTCATACCACCTTAATTTTCGTTTATATATATATATATATAAATAGTAGGATGCATTTACGCATAAATTAATTATAATGTATTCCTTCCTCCTTCAAATTAAGACTAAGGGTGCTTTTGTTTTTTTTAACCTTTGAATGCTGAATGCGAAATGCTAAGTGTTGAATGATGAATGCAAGTTCTGAAAATATTGTTTGTTTTTATTCTGAATGAGCCTCTGAATATTAGGTGTTCGTTTAAATCAAATTGGTTCTAAATGCTAAATGAAAACACTTTTGACAATTATACCCTTGTGAAAGTATATAATGTTTTAAACCATACAAAAAATACTCAAATTAATTCAATAATTATAACGACATAGTTCTAAATAAAACACTACATCAAACTAATACAAAAGATAAAGTTGCCAACACTATAAACGAAAAACATAAATATGATCAATAATTTGACTTAGCAATTGATTTGCAATTTGGTCACGTAAGATGATCATATTCTGTTGCGACTCAAATTCAAATATTTGATTATAATTATGAGGAAGTTCTGCAAAATCACTATCAATTGAAGGACCGTCTGGAATAACCACATCTTCATCTTCTTATTTCTTGAACAACTCATCATGGAGTGAAAAGCGACAAAAGAAGTTGAGTATTGCCATGCATGCAACAACAATATGCACTTGAGTATGAAAAGGATATGATGGCATATTATCTAAGATCCTAAACCTTGCCTAAAGACACCAAATGCTATCTCAATCACATTTCTTAGCCTCGCATGTCACATTTCTTAGCCTCGCATGTGAACAATTAAATATCTCCTCTTTACTTCTTGCATTACTAGCTCAGCGAAAATTAGCCAACCAACATCGTGTGTTTCTATAAGGACACATAAATCCCCTAGTGTGTGTATACGCAGCATCACATTGATAGTACATACCTACATAATAATAACAAAAATAACTTAAGTTTAATGTAAAAAAGAATGTGTATAAAAAACAAAATAAGGAAAATAACCTTCGGGGGCCATTGGAAATTTGTGATGAGGATGATGCAAGGTTTCATTTAACACCCTTGAATCATGTGCAATCCCTTCCCATCCAGCCATTACGTATAAAAAAATCATATCAAAGACGCATACGCCCATAACATTTTGAAAACATTTCTTCCCCCTCTTCCTCTAAAAGGAATTTGTTTATTGGTTGGAATATATGCATTTATGAGCGTGCCATCTAATGCACCTACAACCCCTTTAAATGGTCCATACCTAAGACGTCGATATGATCTAATTTCTCTGGTAGACCCATAAAATGTAGGTGGAACAATCATCTCTTGTGAGAAATGTAGCATTGCTCGTAATATTCATTAAAATATTTGCTAATGGTTTCTCTCGAATGTTGAAATCGATATTTTATGAATCGATTTTGACAATTATGGCTAATACTGAGCAAAAAAATTGCCATTTTTTCTTCGACATCTATATGTTTACTATTATAAAGCCATAATTTTTCTCGAAAATGATCACATAATAGAACAAATGCATTTTTTTTGCATCCTCAGTAATACGTACACATGTGTAGATGATCCATTCAAAAGTTCTTGCATATTTGCCTTGCCAGAAAGCGATGATGTACACAACCTTTGTTGAACACGCTTAGGTTGCTTTATAAGCTTGAGCAGTATAAGTAGTGCATACAAGTTCACTAACATCCATAGTCATTGTGTCATTTTCACTAAAAAAAGAGGAAAAATTATCAAGACAATGATTACGTAAGAATTATAACATTAAAAAAAATGAATGAGCCACGTAAAGTTTTATTTAAAATAGTAAAACTTATAAAGAAAAAATACCATAAAATATTGTCATAATAATTCTGAACCCCACAAATAAGAAAATGAAATTCATGACATAATTATGAAGAAAACAATAAATCTTCAAATAACCTAGGGAAAAATACCTACAATTATTTTAAAGGAAGCCTTATATAATCTAATGCAATCAAGTACGTCCCACTATGGTGTTGATAAAATCGGCTTTAAGCTCATTATCGGTAATCATCAAGAATAACTTTCTATATCCTTGATTATCACCAAAAGCTTTCATGGCGGTAAAATAAAGAGTGGTGTCCAAGATACCCAATGCCCTTAACTCATTCAAGACTGCAAGACATTCTTTAAGAGATTCTTCTTCTTTAACTTGACTTTTTATTACACTAATAAGATCGTGAACTTCCTTCACCAATGGATCCTCTAAACTATCTCTTTTGTGCCGCTTCCCCGAATAGCGAGAGGTACCTGCATCATTATTTCCTACTTAAGTAGGAGTATATTGCTTTTTTTGTTGTGAATCAAAAGTATTATGCACTTCCTGAAAGCTGTAACAGTAAAATATGAATCATAAACTGGTTGCTCTTCTTGTGGTATAGATGGGTCATCTTCACCTATGTTATCATATTTGTCAACCTGTGCATGATGAGTGCGAGGAATTTCTGGTGGCACAGGATGCATAAGGCTAAAACACTCATCTCCAGTATCCAGTAGCAAGAGTGCCCTTAAACAAAGTTTTTAGCAAATCTCTATCTTCCAATGGCTTGTCTCTATAGTTCTTTGTATTTGGATACTTCTGCTTGAAATAAAGTATTACAATGCTAAACGTCAAATGCATGCTAGAATTGTGTATGTTAATAATTAGTAAGTATAAAATAATAAGGGTTTATCTTGCCTTTATGATATCATTCCAAACATCGTTAGGCCAATCAAAGATTCATGTTTTTGGATTGTAGCTATGACCAGTCTTATTTTCTAGGATTCTCCAAGCTGCATAACACTTTGGTCATAAGTTATGTAATATCTTTTCTTGCATTCCTCAATTATTATATTCCAAGATACACTCTTTAAGGAAGTCCCACAATATCCTTCCCTGGCAACTTCTCTAAGGCACATCTCTATAAATTCTCTCTATAAATTCTCTCTTGAAATTAGTCCGAGCAACTTTAATTCTTGTAGTTGTTTTTGGACCTTTCAAAGCCATACTTGAAATACACATATATAGTATTTATGTATAAGGTATCAATGAAATAAGCAATAGACTTATAAAATATATACATACTATTAATCTTATAAATCTAAAAACATATATTCCTTTCGTCTCAAATCAGTGTATCTAGTATTCTTTTCAATGTCTTAAACTGATAGTCTTTTTAATTTATTTATTTAATTTATTTTTTGAGGAGACATAATTCAATGTTACCCAATTTCACAATTATATGTTGGTGTAAGTTTAATATATTAGTGTAAGTTAAACAATCTATGGTCAAAAAAGAGTGAAAAAAATTAAAGACACTTAGTACATAATGTTAACACACAAAATATAAATAAATAATTAAATAGAAAGTGATCCATAACAATGCAAAGAAATAGAAACAAAAAGCATCGAAATGGGCCACTTCTTCTTCACTTGCCCATTGTATATAAATACCTCCAGCTAGCTATTTAGATCTTATTTCTCCTTATATCATACTATATGTATACACACACATATATTGAAGTAGAAAAGGCCCGAAGCTCTTTTCCACTTGCTGTGTATGTGTGTATATATATCCGTATATAAATAAGTATATACATGTCTCAGTTCATTTGCCTATCTATATACATATAAAGAAAGAGAGAGAGAGAGAGAGAGAGAGAGAGTAATTTGTGAGACCTTAATTAATTCAATGTACTGAATTTTACAATAATATGTTTACGTAAGTTTCATATATTAGTGAAAGTTTAACAATCTACGGCCAAAAAAGAACGGAAAAAATTGAAGACACCTAGTATATAATGTTAACACACAAAATATAAATAAATAATTAAATAAAAGGTAATCCATAACAATCTATAAATAAAGGTGATCCGTCAGTTCAACATATTTATAATCTATATCATTGTAATATATGTAAAGCAAAGATCATCCACACACAATAATAATAATAACAACAACAACAACAATAACAATAATATATCAACTCACCTTTGTAGAGAAATCAATAGAAAAGAAAAAAGGAAAAGTAGATAAAAATGGTTGAATGAAATTGGCTAAATGATGGCTGTGAAAGTACATAATGAAAGCAAATGATGAGATGCAGATTTAAAAAGATTTGAAATAGGAGCCAGCAATGTGATGTAGATTTAAAAAGATAACTAACGTTGCAACCAACAAGGTTGTGTAATTAAATTAAAATTATAAGGGTAAAAGGAGAAAAGAAAATATTTTAAATTAAGCATTAAGCATTCAGCGGGATTGGGAGTGCTTAATGCTTAATTTTTTAAAAATGTGACCGTTAACCTCTTAACCATTAAAACAAACAAACATTATATACCTCTGAATGCTTAAAACACTCCTACTAAGCATTAAGAGGGAAAAACAAACACCCCCTAACTATAATACTGCTTTTAATTTAATATGTGCTCACTACAACTTATATTTTAATTTTACTGTTGATCCATTATTATGTGCCAAAAGGAATATGTGACTATTAATTTGAGATTTCTTGAAAAGGAAAGTGTCCCTCTTAATTTGAAATATTGTGAGTATGTTTTACCTACACTGACAATAATATTTAATCATGTGCATGCTGAAGTAGATAATTTCAATGGCTTTGTAACTTGTTGCCTTTTACCTTGTCCTCATAACAAAGAGGTCTATCATTGTGGTGGTTGTATGTCCTCATTTGTTCAATAATTTAATTAACATTTTTGTGCCCACAACACCAAAAAATTATTTTGGCAATAGGTGCAACTATTCACTTTTAATACTTCTTTAACTTAATTTGTTTTACTCTAAATGTTTTATCTTTGTTCTTGTGAAGGTAGACAGATATATAAATCCCAATGTTTTAAATTCGTGAAGACATATATATATAGAGTTTGTTTTTGATACGGACCAGTCCACACTTGGTAATTTTCGTGTATATATATATATATTTGGGTGACCAGAAATTTGAACTCACCCACAATGAGTTCTTAGCAAAATCAATTTGAGAATGGTTTAGTGAAATGATGAACACCAGATTTTTTTATAGGTAGGTTCTATGAGAATCCCGACGGGACAACCCCCCATCCCCCGGCGCCGTTCAGCGCGTGACACGGTTTTGAAAGGTTTTAAAGTCGCCAGTACGTTTTTCAGGAAAACAAACAAAAGTGTGTTTTTATACCCTTTTAGGGTGCAACGCTGTCTGTGCAACCATATTGAGTTTGGGAACTATGTTATGACTCGAGAAGGTGTTAGGCACCCGCATTGCCCTTTCGACTTTATTTTAGAAGATGCTTGATTATCATTTTTAATCTCTTTCCTACTGTTTTGGCCTAAATCTACATGTGTATTGATTTAATTAACATGCTAGAGATATGGAATGAATTACGATATAAAAATTGGAGAAAAACACCAAAGACTGATCGGTCATCACCAAAGACTGATTGGTCACTGCCTAAGACCCATACGTCTTCCTATAACAGTGTATTCATTTCATAAGTTTCGGTGCAAAGGAACATGCAGGGGTGATGGGAGCATGCAGGGGTGAATTGAAGTTATTTTAAGACTATATCAATGTATTTACAGTCCTATCTTACTTTTAAATTAATTTACTTGTCATACAAGCATTTTTATCCGATTTTGGATTTATTTAACATACATTAGATACATAGCAATAACAACAAATTATATACATACATGGATGCAATCAATAAATTAAAGATTGATTTAAAGAGATTAATAGAATATCGTATTTTCGAAGACAAAGCTTTTTATTTCGATTGATATTGAAAAAGGAATTACAATTGGTAACTAGTCTAAGAATTTCGAATATATCATTTTTTTACAATGTGTTTTTATCTTTAGATCTAATTCCTAACTATCTAAGTATGATTTTGAGCATTTGCTCTCTCTCAGGTATGTCCTGGCTCTGGTGGCTCTTTTGCTCCTCTTCGGCGCTCAGCACCTATTCGGAGGCTCCTTCTTATTTTTGTTGCTCAATTTGGATAATATAGGAGAAATTGTCCTCCTAGGATCGAAGACCGATCACCTGGTAGTGAAGACCGATCCGTGGCCTTTGAAGACCGACTAAATGTGGCTTAAGACCGATCGGTCTGTACAGTAGACCGATCCGAGTGTACGATAGACCGATCCATGGGCTCTCATGACTGATTAAGTGGACAGCAAAACTAGCTTATTTGGAGAAGACCGATCCGTTAACTTAAATGATCGATCCATGGAAAGGGATGACCAATGTATGACCAATCATACCCTAAGAAGACCGATCCGAGAAGCTTGAAAACCGATCCGTCTATATCAAATATCGCATAGTTTTTCCCTAAAGACCAATTGGTCTATACTCTATCACGATTGGCCATACATAAGACCGATCGGTCTTGTATGGTCCCAAGTTTCTCTGAGTCATTTCTCTTTATCTTTGGGTTTTGGTGCAATCGGAGCCCAACTATGTTCCTTTTTGTTGTTGTCTAAAGCCAGTGCTTGACTTTCGATTATTTCTAACTTTGACCATGTTTTGTTAGAGAATGAGCAGCGTCTTAGTCCAAGGGTTGTAAAATGGGGTGTCTACAAAAGCCCCTCGACGTTTGTACATTTTAGAAAAGTGTGCAACATCGAGAAAATACAAGTTAATGTGAGATTCGCATTTTGTAACTCTTGTTCGTTGAGCGCTTTTTTTTAGAGACTGGTGTTCGTCTTGCCTTTCGGGAGACTCGTCTGTCTGTTTACCTTGCCTTTTCGAGAGACGGATTAGTTTGTCTTGCCTTTTCGGGAAATTTGTCGTTCGTCTCGCCTTTTTGGGAGATGGATTGGTTTGTCTTGCCACTCCGAGAGACTAGGTTGTTTGTTTTGCCATTTTGGGAGATTAGGTTATTTGTCTTGCCACTTTAGGAGACTGTGATTGGTTCGTCTTGCCTTTTCGGGAGACTAAGTGTTTGTCTTGCCATTTTAGGAGACTAATTTGACTAAACTATCCTTGAAAGACAATGTTAGCATGAACTGGCTACCATTTAGGTAAAAAATTACCAAAACACCCCTTGAAAGGCAATGCTAGTATAAATGACTACCTGTTTAGTAGAAAAATTACTAAAAATACCCTTAAAAGACAAAGTTAGTTTTAAATGGCCACCTGTTCGGTAAAAAATTACTAAAATGCATCTGAAAGAATATTAGTATAAAATAGCTACCTATTCGGTAGAAAATTACTAGAATGTCCCTAAAAGACAATGTTAATATAAAATGGCTACCTGTTCGGTAAAAAATTACTAAAATGCCCCTGAAAGACAATTTTAATATAAATGCATGTATGATTTTACCTATTCTTTAGCACATGAACATACAAGTTATCTTTGAAAGGCAGTGTTAGTTAATTCACTTAACATGTCATATATTACAGGAGGATGGGGTTCGAGGCCGTGATGTGGCCATTTGGCCCGATGCAGTGTTTGACCGGCACGTTGATTGGCGATTTAGCCCAGTGCAGTGTCTGACTTGCACGTTGATTGGAGATTTAGCTCGGTGCAGTGTTTGACTTGCACGTTGATTGGTGATTGAGCCTAGTGCGGTGTTTGACTTACAGGGCTATTGTCATTGCAGTTGGTCACAGAAGAATGAGGGAAAGTACTGATTCTTTCATCTGCTGCATATGCGGTGTTTGACTGGTACATTGATTGACACAGTATTTTGGCTTGCAAAAGATGTTAGAAATGTGGCGTTGGGGCTCGGTTGAGGTTCTATGACTTACGAAAGATGTTATAAATAAAGTAAATGGAGCTCAGTTTGGTGTTTTGACACCCAAACGAAGAATGAATAGGGCGATGGAGCCAGGTTTGGTGTTTTAACACGCAAATGAAAAATTAATGGGGCGATGGAGCCCGGTTTGGTGTTTTGACCCTCAAACGATGAATGAATGGGGTGATAAACCCTGGTTTGGTGCTTGAGCATGCAAACGAAGAATGGATAGGGCAATTGAGCCCGATTAGGTGTTTTAGCACACAAACGATGAATGAATGGGGCGATAGAGCCTGGCTTGGTGTATTGACACGCAAATGATGAATGCATATAATGATTGAGCTCGGTTTGGTGCTTTGACACGCAAACAAAGAATGGATGGGGAAATTGTACCTAGTTTGGTGCTTTAGCACGCAAATGAAGAATAGATAGGGTGATTGAGCCCGGTTGGGTTTTGGGCTTGCAAAAGATGAATGAATGGGGTGATGGAGCCCGGCTTGGTGTTTTGACATCCAAATGATGAATGAATAGGGCGATTGAGCCTGATTTAGTCCTTTGATAAGCAAATGAAGAATGGATGGGGTGATTGTGCTCGATTTGATGCTTTGGTACTCAAATGAAGAATGGATAGGGCGATTAAGCCCGGTTGGGTGTTTTGGCACGCAAATGATGAATGAATGGGGTGATGGAGCCTGAGTTAGTGGTCTGACACGCAAATGATGAATGAATGGGGCGATTGAGCCCAATTTGGTGCTTTGGCACGCAAACGAAGAATGGATAAGGCGATTGTGCCCAGTTGGGTGTTTTAACTCGCAATCGATGAATGAATGGGGCGATGGAGCCCTGCTTGGTGTTTTAAGGGAAATATAGCTATTTGAAATCACTATTTTTAAAAGTGCGTTAGTTTGGCAAATATATTGAAAAATGGCTTAATTTAAAAAGTGGCTTACTTTGGCAAAAAAAAAACTTGACATTTCATTCATTCTTTATTTTTACTTGTGTATTGTTATTTAAAATTTAAACTACAATATTTAGGATTTGGTGTTTGAATTTAAATATTGAATTTAAAGATTGATATTTGATTTTGAAGTTTTGAAAACTAAGTTAAAAAAATATGTTTGTTTTGTTTCTTAATATCGTATCTGAATAGATTCTGTTTGCTTGAACAAATCTACTGAATAAATATTATTCAGACAATTTTACGCTTATCCTATTATTTTATAAAAATGAATATATCAAAACAATAATATTTTTTTTTATATAAATTATATAATAAAACAAAATTTGAAGAAATTAATTACTATCATTATTATGATCAAAACCTAGAGAAAAAAGAAAAAAGCACCGTATCTGTATAGAGAGAAAGAAAGAGAATGGGGAAGGGGGCATCGACATTGTCTCGGACGAGCATTGTCGAACGAAGAAGTAATTTAGTTAAAAGGGTAAGGGTGAAATAGACATTCAACATATTTAAGTAATAAGTGTTAAGCGTTAAGAGGCAATGGAGCCTATTTATAATTGAATGGACTGGGGCTGTGCACGGTTCGGTTAATAAACCAAACCGACAAGTCGGTTTTTAGACGGTGAAGGTTTAAAACCGGTCGGGGTCGGTTTGGTCGAAGTCAGTTCTATTAATCGGTTTTTTTCAGTTTCGGGTTTGGGCAATTGGGCCTATTTTATATTGTTGGGCCATGGATTAAGAATTATTTTTATATTGTTGGGCCATGACTTAAAGTCATTTTTGATAGAAAATTGGATGGTACCGGGCGAGAATCGACTTGATGTGAAGTTCAACAATCTTTTGAGGGATGGGAGTCCACTGACTGACAAGGATCTGACAGCAGGGGGAAAAGAGGAGTGAAACCATTCGACGAAGTTGGAAAGGACTTTGCTAATCATAAGAAGGTTGGTCTCATCTTCATCCGGGGACTCGAACGATGAGATCACTGATGCTGACCACCCTCTGTGTCTTTGTCATGGGCTTGTTTTTAATTAATTATGCATTTTCCTTCTTAAATCATTTTTAACCAAAAACAAACGATTTTAATATTTTTCTTCTTAATTTTTTTTATAAAACACCTTTTGGTCTGGTTCGGTTTTTACCGGTTCTATAACACCGACAACCGAACCGACCCCTTTCAGGTTTTATATTCTCCAACTGAATCGGGACCAAAAACCATAAAAAGAGGCTAATTCGGGCCGGTTTGGGTTAATTTTTCATTTTTTTTGCATACCCCTAGAATGGGCCATTTAGACTTCATATGTCTCAAACAAACAACCCCTTACATGGTTGGAGTTTATGAGATAATTTGAAATTCACAATGTCCTTCCATTCAAGATTATTTTGTTTAATTAGAGTTTTAGCTTAGAATCTCAAATTTTTGGCAACCCATGATTCTAGGTATCATCTCATATATTTTTAAAAGGAAAATTATAGCCTTCTCACTTTTAGTAAATTAAATATTTATTCTATTCTCACTTTTATTTGGGCCAAACAATAGAAAAAAAATCCTCCATTCCAAGAATAAAGGTTTCTTGGAATATAAAATTCATATTCTTTTCTCAAATCTCCTACAAAACGAGCCCTGGATGTTTTATTCATATATTATATTTTTTATGATATTATTAAATTGCCATCCACCTAAATTAAAACTTATCTTTTATGATATTGTTAAATTGCAATATTTCAACCATTTTTTGTCTTTTGCATAACAAAAATATAAATGGCATACATCATTGTGCTTAATTAGGAGCAACGACAATTTTATTAATCATGATAAGTCAATTATGTGTAACATCAAAGTTGTTTAGAATTATTGATGCAGTACCTTTTTTACAAGTTATTCTTCCATCCCATGTCACTTCAGCAGCCATCAAAGTTAATTTGTCTACACCACAATTAAAAAGATACAAAGATAAGTTGCAATATAATAAACATTTTTCCCAATGATACGTTGTAATGATGAATCAAAGATAATGACATATGTATATACAATAAGCTAGTAACTGTCGGCAGAGAAATAACTCTAGAAGGAGGTGAATAATGTTTATGGTAAATATTGCGGAATTAAAAATATGTTTTAAGAAATAAGAAAATATGCTACAAACAATATACTTAAATAATCAAGTAAGTTTGCAATAAGTAAATGAGTTTAGGTTTAGAGAGATTTAACCACAATACCAAATGTTTTGTTCACATGGTTCGGATTTTTCACTATACATCCACATTTGAGATCTCTTGCTCAAGAAATTCCATTATGACCTTTTTACTAATGAAGATCAAACCTCTTTCAAGTGTGATAATACTCCCACTCTTACCAGAGTTCTTTTTTGCTATTCTATGAGAACACTTTTCACAAGTTTGAATAAAAGGGATTTCGTGTAGTACACCTCAATACAATGACTCTTAAGTATATAAGATACAATTTGAAGCTCTGTACACTAGAGTTTTCACATTATTGAACAAATATGGCTCAATATGGTACAATTTATATATATGAAAAAAAAACTCTTAAAGGCTATATGTTTGTTGTGCATATTCACAAGCTAAAGATTTGTAACAAAAATCACCATTTGAATTTGAATTTTTATAAAGTCTTTGAATAGCCTTAAATAAGCATAACCTAAATTATGCTATATAGGGAACAATGATATGATTTATGGTAGTTATAAGTTGCTCATTTGGACTTCTTTGCACAAGATAAAAGACTTTTGTGTAAAGAGTTCAAAATACATTTAATAACTACTTGAAAAACATTTCCAAAAAGAAATTTTTGTTCCTAAGATGTTTTTGTAAAATTTATTAGTTGAGATTGAGTACAATGCATGTGGAAAAGTTTAAAACCAAAATCAACAATTTCATGCTCAAGATAAAAATTAAATAAATTGTTTTTTTTGTTGAGCTAGTCGATTGTTTTCACTTCGTTGTTATGTTAATATCTCACAATACAACTGTTCTTTTTATAAGATGTTATCTAGCTATTGTCAAAATTTCAAAACAATCAAATTTTGGAAAGGCATAGATCTAACCGTTAGATCAAAATTACGCCAAAGCGGGACAAGTAGATAACATTCTTCAGAAACTATTTTTGTTTGAACATGTGAGAATGCTAAGTTATCAACGTTTAATGTTTTTGAGAATGTAAAAACAATATCTTAAGCCTCTAATATAACATAGAGTTTATTTCGATAAAAAATAAACTCTAAAAATAATTTTATTAAAGACAATGAAAAATGGATGCATGAATAATTCACATTGTGTAACGTCCCGTATTTCGTTTTCGCGACAAATTTCCCTCCTGAGCTGCTTAAGGCCGAATCTCCATTGGTCGAGCCAATTTTGTTCTCGAGCTTTTGTATTCGATTCAACACTTCAAACAAGTCATTTTAATATTATTAAGTATTTGTGCATGGTTAGAAAGCAATTCGGGAAGCCGCGGTTGAATTTGGCGGCTAACGGCGAAAACTTTTGCCGAAATAAGTTTTTGGCAAACTTTGGAAGGCCATAACTTCTTCATATGAAGTCCAAATGAGTCCCCATTTGCAGCCATGGTTTCATATCATTCCCCTCTACAACTTTCGTTTAAAGGCCGAGTCAAATTGAAGTCATTTCAGGGGTCGAAACGGATCGCGAAAATTGAGATTTTTGTCGAAAAAGTTGAGTTTCAGTATTTGGGGCCTCTGATCGATCAGAGGGTGCCCAGCGGGTTTTTATACCCATTTTTCTTTTGTTTTGTTCATTTTCTTCTTCTTCTTCTTCTTCTTTCTTCTCCATTTGCTCATTTCTCTATATTAGCTTTAGAGAGAGATGAGAGAGAGCTAGTGAGGAATCTTATAAGGTCTTCCCTCCTTTACAAAACCCCCGCCACCATCTTTATCTTCTCCTTCAATCTATTCCACCATTTCTAGGGCTTGGAAGCTCAAATTGGGGATTTCAGAATTAATGCTTCGCCGGCTTGATCCAGCCTTTAAAAGCTTCGACTATCGGTTTAACTAAGGTGGAAACACTAGTACCTAAACTCAATTTTAACTATCATGTATTGCATCTTCATTTTCAAAGTAAATTGTTGGATTTTCCTTTAAGATAATTGTTGTATGCATGTATGGGGTAATGGGTTGTAATTTGTTATTATTTTACTTGGACTATACATGTATTTGTTGATATTTCACCTTATTGTGAAGTAATCTCATTATATACTAAATTATTATAAGTTTTAGTTGATACCAATCAGCGCGTATGCGCGTATACTCAACTTTGGACTATATACTTATTGTTACGATTTACAAAAGAGGTTACTTATAAGATTTACACCTAGCAATAAGTAAATTACATGTGTATTTGTTAGGATATATGTTTTGAGTTGTAAAGGGAATTATTTATTAATTATACAACTTCAAAGAGCATTATATATATATATATATATATATATGCTTAGTAAATGAGATGGAATTATATATAAGTTAGATTTGCTTGATGTAGATGATATACATATGCCATTGATTCCTTAGTATCATGACTTGGTGAAGACCCACTCTTTTGGCAATAATCATTTCTTTTAACTTAACTATACATTTGATAAATGGTGGGTTTGATATATATATATATACATATATATATATGCTTTCTCTACCAAAAATCATGATGATATTATATCCATGAGATACATCCACTATTGATTGATGTTTTATCAAGCCAAGGGTTTATTACAAACGGATTATCAGCCCACTTATTAAAGTTGTTCATCTCATGGATATATATAATCATGTGAAGGGTATTCGTTTCTTTAATGGCACATGTATATTAAATACATTATAAGTTAATATATCTATCTACCACATACACATATTTGGTGGTACATATAGTTTGTGTATATGAAAATATTTATATATGTGTGTGTGTACATGTATGTGTACTATGTATAAGTATATTCTTTGGAAGAATACGTTTTATTGATTTCCTAGTTTTGTAAGGTACTAATGGTCTATGGGATTGACCTAACTTTGGCGACTACATACCCTGATCTGTGTAGAAGGATTCCGCTTTCAAAGTAGCATACTCTATGGTCCGTATGGGGACCCCATAAGGCGGCATACCCTACACCATCTAGGTGGTCCATGGGGAGACCCAGACTTGGGGGCTGCATACCCTAGCCTTGGGGGCTTAGATCCGGATCGCAGTGCACTGTAGAGTAAATTCTAAATGTTAGATGTTGGATACGAGATGAGCAGTTGAATGAGATTAGTGCTTACGTTTGTTTTACGACTATACTTATTTTGTGAATAAACTTATAATGTTATTGAGATTTTAGATTAGTGCTTATACTTCTCTTATGCCCTTTATTAATATGATACACTTCCTTATTTTGGCTTAATATACGTTGAAGATGTATATACCTTGTTATTATGAATTACGTATATCTTGGTAATACCTTTGGATACATATTTTCTCGTATTTTAAAGGATGAGATCGCACTTGGTATGCATTGCATATAAAATGATTTTCATTATATCAATATATGTATAAATCTATAGATATTTATAAAGAGTCATAGAAATGACATATATATATATATACGCATGATAATAATAAAACTACTTTCATTATGATGCATCGCATGCATGGTTTTAAAAATTATTTTGTATACAAAACCTTATAGTTCCCATTGAGCCCATGTTTGGCTCACTTCTATTTTCTAATAGTTTTGCAGGTACTTCCTTGGGCGATATGAGTACGGATTAGAACCTCTGATGACCATAAATAATTGTAGTCGTCTGTGGACAACTAGTAACTTAAGAGCTATATGCATTAGTACCATTAGTATTGTTTGTATCATTAAATTGTATTTATTTCAATTCTTATGAGATGTAAGGCCTTATTATTTAACTATTAGGACCTCGTTGGAGGATTTATTTGATATAAAGATTGTTTACCTTATTGTGTTAATTAAGGACTTTGGAAAATGTGGAGTTAATATTCTAGAAATAAAATTTATCTTTTTATAATTTCACAGGTGTTGGTTTATTGAAAGTACAAACTCCACATGTCAAAATTTTCTAAAAAAGTGGCCTTATATGTAATTTTCTCTTATATTAGTTTTATGCTATGCATTTCAAACCCACCGTCGCGTACGGTATCGTGATTAACCGGGTTTTGGAGGTCTAAACCTCATAACGGGATTCGGAGCATCATATATTGAGCCAAATTTTTTCAAGCACTTTAAATAACTTTAACAATAATTCTAACACTCACACTAATCTTCATTTATACTTTGAGTTTGTTCTTTAATTGAATATTCCTTGAAGTTCTTGTTCTTCAATATGCATTGTTAGCATTTTGTTTGATATTTGAATATTGATAGTAGCACGATCAATATTAGTGGTGTTCACCGGATGTAACGATCCAGTCCCACCTCAATACGATATTGTCCGCTCTGGGTAGCGTCCAGCCTTGGAACATCTACCCTCATGGCTTTGTTTTTGAGAGCTCACGACCAGCTTCCCAGGGGGTCACCCATCCTGGGATTGCTCTGGTCCACTACTCGCTTAACTTCGGAGTTCTTATGGGATCCGAAGCCAATGAGCTCCCAAAAGGCCTCGTACTTAATTAGCGACCATTTCTTACTTATATGGGTCTCCAAGGATCCCCCATCTTCCGATGTGGGATGCCCCCTTTGAGCTACAATTCTTTCTCACAAGGGAGTACTCCTCGCTCGCAGGGTGTCACATCCTTCCCCCCAAGGGAATCTATTGTAACACCCGTAAGTTAAATGCATTGTATTATCTTTTATTTTGCAACTTTTCTGTTTTGGAAGCGGGAGAGCGTGCTCGGATAGTATCCGAATGTAGGGAATGTTTTCACCCTCTTTTATAGGTTTCATTACATTCGTCTTTTAGGTTAGAAATATCCATCTTAAGTGTTCCAGTTGAAATTCGCGAAATTTCACATTTGAAACTTACCCGATGAACCAACCTTTAGTCATTCGAAACATCATAAATTTTTCTTTTTATATCGGAATGGAACCCCGTTTATACCATTGGAAAGGTATTTCAATTTCCAAGAACTTTTGTGTTTGGCCCGGAACCTAATTCCCACCTCTCGTTGGTCAAAACAGGGGTACATGATCGGTTGGAGGCATAAACAAGCAATTCTGAGGATGAACCAACCTCTAGAACCATGTAGTCGACTAAATGGAATTGGGGAGTCGACTACATGAATAGTAATCCAGTCGACTACTTTGCCCTGTAGTGGTCAAAATCGTATTTTTCAAGCTTAGACCCAATTTTTATATAACCCACAACCCTCATTCTCCTTCATTTCGATTAGGGCAAGGGGAGAGAGTAGAGAGAAGTGAGAGATCATGGAGAAGGGTTCATGAGAGTGATTCTACCTCTTCATTTAACCCAAAACAAGAATCAAACACATCATCACCATCATCTTCTTCCTTGTACCACTTCCACCAAGCTAGGGCAAAGCGCAAGTAAAGTATCTTGTGCTTCGGTCGTCTAAAGCTTGATCCGCGGCTCAAGTTACGAAGGTTTAACGTTATCGAGGTAGGAACACTAGTATTAAAACCTATCTTAAGAGTTTAAGCACTCAATCACCATTTTTATACAAATTTAGGGATTTTCTCTCTCTCTCTCTCTCTATATATATATATATCTATTGCTGCGTATATATGAACTTTGGGTCTATAAATTATGATGGAAATAGTTGATTATTACTCAAAAATCGTAGTATATCATATTTCCCCATGTATATCTTTCATTTCATTGATTTACGACAAACCCTTGTTCCTGGCCTCTAGCGCGCGGGTACTTATTAGTCCGTATGGAAAAAATAAATCTTTGATATGCACTTTATCTTACATGGTATTCATGAAATAGACTATAATATGTTTTTACATGATGTATATGACCTCATATTTACTATTGGGATATTAACAGTTTTTCTTATAATGAGTAGTCAATACCGCTCGTACCAGGTAGATGGTTATTACCTGTAGTGTATAGCCTTGGTGGCTACGTGAGCTTATAATATTTCCTTGAGGGCATTTTTCATCTAGGTGAACCTGGTATGTGGTCCCTACCTTAGGGGCAGAAGAAATCGAGTTGCCGGCTATCTCTATGCACAGTATATGTGAAAATCCTAGATGCGATGTATACATATACTTGACAGTTGTGATAATAGACCTGGTTGCGGTGTCTTGACATCGTATATGTTACATTGTATACATATATTCATGACTTATGAACAAAGATTTCTCACAAACTCTTTTTTATAAAGGATTACTCTATACATACATGTTTTTCTTACAAAATCCTCTAGTTCCTACTGGGCCCGTTTGGCTCACAGTTTTTCCTACGCAGGTACTTCCAAGGATGGGACGGGAAGAGCTAATAAGGGAAAGGTTGACAAATCTTAGTCTCCTCTGATACTGTACTGTATGAGGGCCTTTCATCACAAAAAGGCTATGTTACCAAATTTTGTTGTAACATAACTAGACATGTATTAACTTAGGCTTGTATGTATAACCTATGTAGCTTACTTAAAGTCGTGGAGACTTTGCTACTTATGACTATCTTGTGACCTTTGTGTATTACCTATGTATGTATTTTGTGGACCTTTATAGTTCTTTGACCCTTTTTTTTGTTGTTAATGTATAGCAAAGTTGGAGGAACATGTTTATTGTTTAGTGCTATCCTGTTGTGGACGAATGACTTACATTTTAGTTAACCGGTGCGCAACGGTACAGACTGATTTGTAAGGCACGAGTTAACAGGAGGGTAAACTATAGTTCTAGCATGTTCCCTTTTTATGGTGTTATTGATGCTTGATCACTGCATATCCTCTTAGCTCATTAGAATCTTTTGATTTAAACTCACTTCTGCCGTCGCGTACGGCTCCATGACCAACCGTGTTCCGGAGGTTCTTCCTTTCAACGGAACTCGATGCCTCACACTGGATGCTTGATAGGTTTCTGTAACACCCTGTGTGTTTAATTAATCATTATCAAGCTAATCTCAATAATTAGCCTTACTTTAGCCCATTTAGCACTCCAGTGAAATTTCATCTCAATAGGATTCGAATTGGGTAAATTTGGAATGTTTTTGGTGAGTTTTAATCTCTTGGTCCAGGTTGGCACTGGACCGATATAGCAAATCTAGCATACCGGTCCGCAGGTGCAAAACCCTTAGAAACTTTGGCGTGGGACTGGTATTGCCCTTTTGGCATATTGGTCCGCTAGTCAAAAAATTGCAGAAACTTTGGCGTCGGACCGGTTCCCTAATTCTGCATACCGGTCCAGCATACGGAAAATTGTAACCTCCTTTTTAAGTTTTGACCTACGTTGACCCATTTTTAAGACATTTTCTTCTCCATTTCAGCTCATTCTCGAGGGTGAGAAAGCTCTGTACATTTCTATAGAGAGAATGTGTCACTCTTGATGTAATTTTGGTGATTCACAGCTCAAATCTTGGAGAATCAAATCAAAACTTCAGATTTTGGGGGTTCTTCGTGCTCTTATCTCATTTCTGGGCTTCCATGCATGTTTTGGTTAGTTTCTGGAGCCACCTAGGTCACTTGAGCTTTGTCCTTCTAGCTATTCAAGTGAGAACTTCCCTCTTCTCTTTTATTTTTGAAAGTTTGAGTTGGTTGAGTTGAAAACACTAGACTTTCGGTACCAAATTATATATTTCTTCCTGCATGCATGTTGTATCTCCATATATTGAGCTTCTGAGCCTTGTTATTGATAATATATGGGTTGTATTTGATGATGTTAGAGGCTGATTGTCCTGCATGTCCATATTTATGTACTCACATGAGAATTTGGTACCGAAATGGATAAAAACATCATATGTTTGTCTAATACTTCATATTTATGCTTAAATTGATAAATTTCCAGAATATAAAACACTTTTAACTTGTTATTAGACATACACTCAACGCTTGATGAAAATTCTAAATTGTCTAGTGATTTCTTCTCAACATTTGGTTTACGAGACTGTATAATTCATATTTATGAACGAATAGTGATATGATTTTGATATACGCTTTTCTAGAATCCTGATTATTAATTGGTTGATGTTATAATTGTAAAACAACCTTAAAAACACCCTTTTTATTATGTAATTAAACCAAAATACAGTGAAATATCGAGGCTGTTGGAACCGGATAAGCACTGGTATAGAAATGCTTGAGTTGATATTTATTGCACAGACCCATGGAAAGATGGGGGTATCGTAGAATCTGGTTACTAGTGCACTGACCCATAGAAAGATGGGGTGCATTTGTGGGTAGAATGTTCCGTCTAGTACCGGTATTAGGTCGAGGAGGAGGAGGAGGTGGATGGACGTTTGTACAGTTGTTGAGAGAGTTATACGTTGATAACAAATTTAAATAAAATTGTGTCAAATAAATGGTTTTCCTATTAATGGATATAATCTGGAAAATTTTGTCAGCGGTGGAAATTTATAATTCTTCATACTATGACATGTCCATGCATTGCATTTCCTTTTCCTGTTGGTTCCCACTGGGTCAGTTTTGGCTCATTCCCTCATTTATATTTCAGGTATACCTCGTTGTACGGGTAGAGGTCGTGAACCAGGTCCGAGTTCTTCTTGGAGCCACTCTGATGCCCTTTTAGATTTTAACTCTTGTATTTTCCATGTATGTGGGACTTGTAATTTATAATATGGTTTGGATACTTTGTGATATCTTTGGTTGTATTAGTTTGTATTTTTGAACTGAGGTTTTGTTTGGAATTCGGTGTGTCAGAGGATTATGCTTTGTATTATTATGTGGGACTATTTTATGTGTGGGTTGTAATCAGATTGTGAAGTACTCTGTGGTCATGTGATGTTTTAGTTGTTACAGGGCGGAGTTTTTTGGTATTTACGAATACTTCATGCCGAATTTTTGTTAGAACTCCTTGTTTTTGATTCATATTATTGATTCAAATCATCTATTTACTTGCTGTTAATTTAATACAGCATCCGTTAACACCTGTTTAATTAGGTGGTTTGTTACAGTTTCTTTCTTGAAGTTTGTGATATTCTTGTGTGTTTTTTATGCTTGAGATATGTATTAGCTAAAATAACTTTAACACACGTTAATTACCAAATCTTAATATATTGTAATAATCAAAATATAGATTAAAATTATTTATTAGAAGCATTAGTTCAACAGTAACATTAGTAGTACTACACAAAATAGGGAAGAATTGTTTATATTCTTAGCATAAAAAAAGGTACAAACATAATTTGAGAAACAAATAATCTTTAAGGAGATATTAGGTGTTTCTTGAAACATAATGTGAATCTTATAAACTCCTTCAACATTTTGACATGAATTCGAAGGAACTGAGAGAAAGCAATACTACTTTTTAATTCAAAAAGAGAAGACTAAAAAGTAATATGATAAACAACTTTCAATTAAAGAATGAATTAAAGAGGTCAAAGTTAATAGTAGCTAAATGGAGTAAATATTCAATACAACGGTTATCCCGCCATATATTATCACAATCCAATCATATTGTAGAAAAGTGTGTATTTCTCTTACCTCAATCACATGAGTCATTAATTTTTTGCAATCTGATTGGATATCTGATAACATGTGGCTTTATAACCGTTGTATTGAATATTTTCTTAGCTACATGATGACATAAGCATGCTTAGATATAAATCTTCATATGCTAGAGATACATGTAAAGAACAATTGTGTTATTGGTTCAATCGCTACTCATTAATGGGACGTATTTTTTAACTCCTCGACATTCTTAAGCATGTGTAAGTATACTTAATATATGAATGACATAATCAAGTGCATTATTTTCAGCTTTTGTATGTTTTCCTACATAAATTTGATGAGAAAAAATCAAAACAAATCACCATAATTTTTTAGACAATCTAGAATAAAGAAAATTTAAATGTTTTAGTGAATGATTTGCATGTAAATAATATTTCTTACCTTTTAACAAAATATGATGGCCGTTTTAATTTAGAGGATCCAATAATAACTGAATTAGTTGGGTGCAGTCTCTACTCTCCCTTGACTTTGTTTTCTCCAAGTGCAAATGGTAAGGTAAATGCAAATGTCCTTAAGGTAACATTAGGCTAACCAAGACTCAAGTTTACCAAATCTGCAAAGCATTTGTAAAATTGTTAATTTAGAGTAAACTTTTATGAAATATTTAACAAAAGAGGTGGATAAAATTAAACAAGGGATTTAAGAAAGGTAGTAACTTATATTTGTATATCGCCTAATATCTATAATATCACATTATGGCTTAGACGTTTAATCAAACATGTGAGATAGAAAATAAAGTACCCTTTATTATGATTTTTTTTTGTCTAGCACGGTTAATGGATGCCATAAACTACAAGCAAAAATGTAATAGATAAAGACGCAACATAGATAAGGGAGATGAAATGAGATTAAGTCTGCAATTAATAACTGTATTTACCAGGGAACTTCCTCCGTAATGCATGTATGTAATAGATATATAATGTGTAAATGATATATATGTATGTAAAAGAGATAGGGTGGCGCACACACAGTATATATGTTAATTCGATGGCGATGGGTTAGGTGCTACTTGGCTATGGGTACTGCATGTGTTGGGTTTGGGAACTATTGGATTAGTGGATTCTGGGTGGGATGTTTAGGGGTGTGAGGTGTTGGGAGTGGGGTGGAGATGAGATGAGTGGTGGTGTGTGTTCTTTTTTTTTTTTCAAGAATTTATGATAAGCGGAATTACAAAATTCTACTTTTCATATAGGATTCAATCATTTAAAATTTATGCCATGATTTTTAGTTCATCCAAAAAAATGGAATTCTCGTTAAAAAAATGCAAACAAACTATACCCCAATTTCAATTCTATGGTATAGAATTTAGGTTGCTAATCACACCTAAATGGTTCTCAGGGAACTTAACTCTAATGTTTAGGTGTTGTTTGTTTGCACATCTTACATTTAAATCCAAAAATATTTATTTTGCCTTCTAAAAATAAAGAGGCTCCTACTTTTTTAACATTATATTTTTAAAGAGGTGAAATACCTTTTTTAACATTATGATACGCTCAAAAAATACAACACATGTTCAAATGTGATATTCAAAAGGAAAACAAATAGATTTTTCAAATTAAGTTTTCAGGCTTTAGAACTAATTTCTAGTCTCCAAATTCTGCCATTAAGATTCAAATAGTTAAACATGTAACCTTAAATTCAGTTTTTTCAAGTACTAATTACTTTCATTCTAAATAAGTATTCAGCATTCTAAAATTTAAGAAAATTGTAACTAAAAATCGTATTTATTTATTGAAATGAATCATATTTATTTTGAACACTAAAAGTATAATAAGAACCAAGACACACACACACAGAGAAGATGAGACATATTTTTTTGTTATAGATGGTTTTTTCAGCCAATAGATAGTAGGTTTGGAGTAAATTCATCCTTTAAGGTTATCTTTTTCTTATACTAAATTAAAGAACCGATGGATGTGTATGGATTCGATATTGGGATCCTTTATGATGGTGTACTCCTCTCCTATTTATAAGTATATAATTAAGGTTTATAAGTTTGTCTATGTGACTGTTTTATTAGGAAAAAAATTATAATATGGTAAGTTTGACTAATGGGATATCTGCTATAAGTTAGGAGCTATTAGTCCTAGGTTCCCTAAATCGAGGGATTGTTAGAGCGCCTTCAGTGCATCCATGAATTGAAAAAAAATGGATTGCCACAAAGGATATATGGTGATTAAAAGTAGAGTAAACCCAGTTAGATGTGAATCAGCCTAAATTTAGATGATTGGCAACAAAAAATGTTGAAGGAACAGTGATAAAACACTTTACTAGCAATCAAGCAGTGGATGGACACAACAATAATTAAACATAATTGAAAGGATATACTAAATATGAATTTGAGGGTAGGTTCCTCCGATGGCTTTTATACCCAATTCGGCAGTACGTCATTTCTTATGTGTGAGTTGATTATATTAACTTAAAGGTCAGTAACAATGGTGAGATTATAGAGGAATTGGGAGCTGGTTTGAGGAAGAAGAGGAAGATGATTGTGAGTGTAGAGAGAATAATCGTGATTATCTTAATGAAGGTTATCCCTTCATATTTATAAGTATAGGATATGATTACTGACGCGATTCCTGATCGTCTTTCCTACCCAGACTAATGGATCCTTGACATGTAGTCTATAAACAGATTAGAACCTTGGAATTCATCGAAAGAGATGGAGGGTGGAAACCTCAACCCAACGCTGAAAGAAGCGTGAACCTTGGTATGATTAAAGACGCCACAATTGATTGTGAATGATCAATTGATAAGTAAAAAACAATACGAATAAATCAATTCGTAATCATTCAACAAATTCTTAAGTACTCAAAAGTGAAAACACTCTAATTTTATTAATTATCAATGTCTCTCTAATACCATGAAAAGAACTCCTTTAAATAAGATAAACAAAGCTATAGAATCCTATCACAAGAAGGAAACTAATTCTTACTTTGAAAAGGAAAATAACTTATAGAATAATCCTAATACAATAAAGAAACTAATAATAAAAATAATATGGAAACTTATTCAAAAAGAAAACTACTAATCTAATTCCTAATTGAATAATGAAACTCAAGAAGTCGAATTAATTTAAAAACAACTTAAATTAATATATTCTAGATTATTCCAATGGCCTCCTTATAGTTTTAACCTCTTAAACTTCACGCCCAATCTTTAGGAACCCTATGGAATGCATAATCATCGTTTAAGCTTCTTACAACAAGCATGTGACATTCTATGGAATTCTTTTTGAATTTTCATGCTCTGTCCTTGTAATTCATCATCTGTGGATCCATAGTAACTAGGATGGATATCTTGTATTCGAAAACTAGCAGTTCGCCCTGTCAATCCTCCAGGGAATAGAAACTGGAGCTAAACCGGATCATATCAATTACATTCGAGTTGATGAGTTATGGAAATCACTAAAAAGGGTAAACTTGGTTACTACTCTAAGATAATAGTTGTCCCTAACCCTATTCACACTTATATAAAATGGTTATTTTAAATCACTTATTGATTGAGCCCAGAAATTATATTTCTAATCTTATAAACAATGCTCAATTAGCTTCTAGTTACTACCTAAAATATGAAATTGCATGTAAATTCAGTTTAATCATGAAAAGAAGACATTGCATTGTATTCATGTGCTATTAAGCTATTTTACAGGCCTAAAGTGGTTAAGCAACTGATGTTGGAATGCAAGAAAGATGGTTGAATGCGGAAAAGTGCAAGAAGAAGACCCGAAGAAGAATTCATTATCCATTCCGAAGCCCAAGGCAAGGAAAACTCCGTAAAACACCCCTAAAGCACTTGCAAGAAGATAATAACAAGTATCTAAGCATGAATGAAGTGAATTCAAGTGTTCAAAAGTGATTCCAAGAGAAAAGACGCTCAATTAAATCGATTCCGGAAGTTTTCAAAAAAAACCGAGAATTACGGTAAAAAGCCCAAAGTTGTAGTTGATCAAAGTTTTTATATATTGAGAATTTGAAGAAATCTCTAGAAATAAAGTTGTAGAGCTTTGAATTACTTACGCGTAGGTGAAAATGGTGCATCAATCGGAGTTCGGAGCATAAAGTTATGAGTAAAAGAAGAAACCACCAGAAAAATGCATAAGGATCGATCCCCACCCTTTTTTTTGGCTCGTTTTTTATTTTTAGCTATTTGCAGCCCGTTTCTTCAAGGATTATTCAAACCACGGCTTAAGAAACTTGTGTACCATATCAAAGGTCATATATATATATATATATCATATTTTAGGGTACACAACAATTTAGAGTCAATTAACAGAGAGGCTAAGAGCACCATAACTTTTTGGGAGCTTTTGCATTGCATCTGATGGTCGAACTTAAGAGTTTTATCATTCAATTCCTTGAAAAAATTGTTAGACTAGTTAGTTTATGATCTTTTGAGGCTGTAACTTTACTGTAATCAACATTCAATTTATCATTCAATATAGTTTTCAATTCAAGTCTCAATCACGTTCCGGGTAAACCCTATTTTTCTGTTTTCTTTTAATTTAATTGCTTTTATTTGTTTGTTTACTTTGATATTCATAAATTAGTTACTTGAGGTCATATATATTCTGTAATCAACCTTAAACCCACATTTTTGGGGTTCGTTCTAGGGTTTATAGTTCTATTTTGTCGGATTTTTTCGATTTATGCTTGATTCTTGTTTTATATTCAAATAGTTTATAGTTTTTTCATGACATTCATGTGTGATGCATCCTTGATTATTAGAAATATGATTTTCCATAATTCTTAGGGTTTAGGTCGAGTTTGTTAAGTTTTTATCGGTTTTGAGTTTATTTCCTTTTTTGCTGTAAAATCTTCGTTTTAAATTAGAATTACAAAATTCTAAAGCCATGCATTTTCAAATATGTTATTCTAAATTATTAGGCATGTGATTACTTTTTTCCATGATTTCTAAGATTATTTGCATGTTTGCTTTGATTATGGCTAGCTAAATCCTTAGTTAAGGGTCTGTAGTGAAAGATGCGTAGTTAATCTTTGAATGTGATCTAACCTAGGTTTAAATCTCATTTTTTCATTGGTTATCGATCACCTACTGAATGAATGAGTATTTTCTTATATTTGCATGCATTAAAAACATGTTTCCATAAGTTAGCTCAAAGTTCTATTTGATTAAGAACCGTCAAAACGTCGATTCACGGATTTTTGCACCAAGACCCTAACGTAGCTGATTTGAGGAAGATCTTTATCTTCTAATTAGTTGAGTTAGTTTTCTAAGTGAATTGGTTGATTTGGCACTGTTTTGGTATTTATTCACATAACTGCTGAGAAAGTGCCAGTTTTGACTTTCGACATTCTTTTTTAGACGAATTTGCTTTGAATCATGTTCAAACCTATTCAAATCTTATAGGAGTGTTAGGCTACTGATTTTTCAGAAGTTTAATTAGCTTGGATTTTTTTGTCACGCACTAGCAATGCTAGGTTTTAAATTACGATTTTTCAATGTCACAAGCTTCACCATCGAATTCTATTGCTCAAAACTAGTCTATATAGTCTTTTTCACACATGAGCTATCATATATGTGTAATAGTAACATAGTTGGATGGTAGGAGAGTATGGGAGATAAAGAAAAATCTTGTTTAAACTTTAATTTGAATTATCCGATTGGACTAGGTTGTTATTCCCTAGCTACGGATACCCCTAACCTTTGTTTTCCATCGATTTAATTCCATTTAATATTTTATTTTATTTATTTTATTATGCTGATTTATTTATTTTTAGTTTATTTGCATGCTCCCTTAGTGCTTTTAGGAAGCCTTTTTGGCAGTTAATTTGTGCTTGTGGATTCCTTTTACTTTTATACCCTAGGATTCGATTTTCCTTTAGTTTTGGTTTAGTTAATTGGTTGTTTTAATTTAGTTTCAAATTCCCTTCTTATTCCCCAAGTCTATCATCTTTTCCTTTCATTTCCCTTCTTCCTTTTGAGAAAGATAGCTAGAGAAATAAATTCCTTGCCTTCCCTATGGTTTGACCCTGGATCTTTCCAAGTATACTATAACTTGGCCCCTTACGTTTGGGTGTAACAACTTGATCTTTTTGGGTGTAGTCTCTTATCCTCCAGCTCAATTTTCCTATATTAGTTGGTTAACGAACCATGGTCGATTTTTATTATCTCCGCATGCCTTGTTTATTCTACTAGGCTATGTAACTTTGATCGGCTATTGTATAAATATCATCTAGTCGGCTAAGACGTTCCTTTTGGGGACTTGTATATTCTTTGATTCAATACATATAGTGGGCTTAAGGCTGTCGCATGGCATGAGTTATCGAAGTTGTGCCTGAACAAAGACCCACTTATAATTTTTACCTTCCACAGGATATATAGATAATGACCATGTAGGTAATGTGAGAAAAAGAAATGAAGACATTTTGAAGGTGACCCTCTACATTTAAAGGGTCTCTTAGACAATGTTTAGGTGTTACGTCATTATTTTTACTTTAATATTTTAATTTTTAATTCTATTTTTAATAAAATTTATGTTGTTGAAAAATATTCACCAAGATTTATCAAACAAGAATCATATTCTTTATAATTTTTCATTAAAAAAGTTGATGAATAATGTTAATAGCAATTTTATTGACAACACCATTGGAGATGGCATTTTTAAAACTTGACCATGAATAAGATTTTTAGTGCCACGTAGGAACTATATCTGTAGGCATACTTACGTGTCCATATTTTTGGTAAATCCAATCCATATTAGCATTGGAGATGCTCTAAATATCTATTGTGGCATATTTGAATTCAAATGTTCTTTCCTTATCTAATTTACAGCCTTTTGGAGATTTGGCTAACCTCGCATAATGTGGGTTTACTCGGTGTGATCGTGACCCTTCAGGGAGGTTGGCATTAGCATATTTGATTGGACATTTACTTTTTGCCTCCCTCAACAAGCTTAAAGTGAAATTTACAAAATTCACTACATATTTGCAATAAAATTTTATGCATAAAAAGTATTAAATCTACTAATGATTTGTGGGGAAAAAGAAGGGAATAGCCAATGTTACTTTATTATATTTTAAAATTTGAAAAGTGAAAACAGTGGTCATTTTTTTCTATAAAAATGTTAAGTTGGCAATAGGCATGTCAACATTTCAGTCTCGTGTCGGGTCTTAACGAATGCGTGTAATTTTTGCCTCTATTCGAACACGACCCGATAAACTATCAAGTGAATTTTTTGAATCCGTATACAATTTTATTTGTTATCATGTGGTACAACATGACCTGGTAATATTTATTAAAGAGGTAATCTTTTTTAAAAAAAATATTAAAAACAATTTTCTATATATTCTTCTCATAGAAAAAGATGAGTGAATAAAAAAATTACAAAAAAGGGGATAAATATCAATAAACACTAAAATAGATACACATCATTTCTTTAATTTAATTGACATTAGTTTTATTAAAAAAATAACAAATTTAATGTAAATTTGTTATGGTTAAAATAGTTATCATGGACGCACCCATGTGATCCCGAGGGGGTACGATCATACCAACTTAATTTTTGTTTATATATATATATATATATATAAATGGTATGATGCATTTACGCATAAATTAATTATAATATACTCATTCCTCCCTCAAATTAAGACTAACTATGATACTGATTTTAATTTAATATGTGCTCACGGTTACAACTTCTATTTTAATTTTACTGTTAATCCATTATTATGTGCCAAAAGGAATATGTGACTCTTAATTTGAGATTTCTTGAAAAGGAAAGTGTCACTCTTAATTTGAAATATTGTGAGTATTTTTACCTATGCTGACAATACTACTTAATTTTGTCCATGCTGAAGTAGATATTTTCAATGGTTTCGCAACCTATTGCCTTTTACCTTGTCCTCGTAACAAAGAGGTCTATCATTGTGGTGGTTGTATGTCCTCATTTTTTCAATAATTTAATTAACATTTTTGTGCACACAACAGCAAAAATTTATTTTGGGAATAGGTACAACTATTCATTTTTAATACTTCTTTAACTTAATTTGTTTTACTCTAAATGTTTTATCATTGTTCTTGTGAAGGTAAAGACAGATGAATAAATCCCAATGTTTTAAGTTTGTGAAGACATATATATATATACAGAGTCTGTTTCTGGTACAGACCAATTAGCACTTGAAAATTTTCGTGTATATATATACTGTGGATGACCAGAAATTTAGACTCACCACAATGAGTTCTTAGCAAAATCAATTTGAGAATGGTTTAATGAAATGATGAACACCAGATTTTTGTTTATAGGTAGGTTCTTCCGAGGATTTTCATATCATTCTGGTAATATATCCTCCTTTTGTGTGTGTATTTTATTAATTTAACAATAATTGAAAAGGATACAAGCTATCAACTCTCTTTCTATTACTAGTTACCTCAAATTCAGGACCAAATCCCCTCTAATGAACCTTTCATTTTTTATTTATATATATATAATTAGGGTTACAATGCTTCATTAAGATAAATAGTAAAAAGACTATAAAAGGCAAAACTTAGGGACTACTTTAACATTTTACAGGTGAACTAATCCTTATCCATAATCAAATAACTTTACACGTTACACTTGTCGTCATCTCATTGATTATGATGACCATCTTAGCATAGTTGTATGCCCACATCGGCGGGTACAAATGTTCCATCCTTATTGGCAAAAATAACCACATTGGCATTTGTGATAATCTGGTTATATTATTGAATTCGGCAATTATGATTCTACTCAGCTGATAGGCTAGGGCCATTATGCTTTAGGACTTGTCCCTTTTCCTCATTCTTTTACTTGGTTTTGCCCAATACCTTAGGCCCAAACTAATTATTACTTTGGGCTCCCTCAATTACCCCTCAAGCATCTTAGTTCTTTCGATTAGACAAGCTCTAATGTTTAGACCTTATTAGGTGTAATCATTCTTCAGCAATTACCCTTGCCTACTAGAGGCCTTGTTCCCATCCTTGTGCAAATTTTGGCTTCTGAAAACAAGTTTCCTTTTTTGTGGTTAGGGGGCTCGCCACGTGTAATTTGTTCACTAGTTGATATTTCGTTTTTAGTTTTGGTGGGAGCAGCTATCACGCCTCAGTAATGAGGTGTGATCATTAAGCATTGATTCCGAGGCGAGAAACACCGTTTGCAGTGAGAGAGAATGGGTATAAAAAACTTTAAACCTCATTTTTCTTTCTTCTTTCACTTTTGCCTTCATCTTCTTTCTCAAGAACCCAAGTTTTATCCTCCATAGTCTACTCCTTTGCCTCCATTGTTAACTTAAACCTATTGATTTTAAATCGTATGTTTTAGGACCATTTTGAGTATTTCTTATCCAAATTTCTTTCAATTTCTATAAGTTTTCTTTTATTTCTCCCATTTTCTAGGTTTTCCCTTTCGTTCTTTGCGATTCCAGCAATTTCCTTTTTATTTACTTCCAAAAACTATTGATAAATATATAATGGGTAAGTGGACTCTCCAAAGTCAAGCCAAGAAATTGGCTTTTGAGGACAAATATATTCCATATGGGGTTATCTAGAGGGAGTGTGATAAAAGAGAGGATCCATTTAGGCTTATTGTTACCCGGTCCATGCCGGAAGGGCAATACTGCATATACACTTTGTAGGTCGGAAAACAACCCTACAAGGCGGTGAATAAGATTTTTGAAACTTAATGTAACTTAAAAATAGTTTCAAAGAAAGTTTAAGTCTATATCAAGAAACTAGCAAATCAAACAAGCAATCCCAAGAATAATCAATAATAGAGTAAGTAAATAAAGAGCTAGAGTTAGAAAGACGAAACCCAATGAGCCAAAGACATTTTGTTCTCGTGGTTCGGATGCTTAGACCATAAGCTCGCTTCTGAAGTTTCACTAACCGATTTTCTTACGAGTGAAAATCAAATATTTAACAAGTGTATCTTACTCACTACACTCACACAAGAATCACATTTCTATACTTATGAGAAAACCTCTCATAAATTGATGAATAAAGTTGGTTTGGTGATGAACACCAAAATACAATAACTCTTGAGTGTATTTAAATATTACAAATAAAGCTCACACTAGAGTTATCAAGTTTGATCAAGATTTATAGTTCAAATGATGAAGGATTAATCAAAATAATTTACTTGAATCTTTGAATATTGAAGAATGATGAAGAATAGATGTTGATAGTGATTCAAAATGGTTCAAATATGTCTTAGAAGTCATATATATAGTCTCAATCAAGATATTGCCATTTCGGATGGTTGGTATATGTTTGGTGCCAAAAATGATAAAAAATTAGAAATCCAATGACTATATTTTGAATCATCAATCGACTAAGAAAGGCCCATATATCAGTCGACGGAGCCAAGGCCTATCAGTCGACTGATGAACACTGCCCAACAGGCAAAAAACTCATTTTTTTGGACTTTCACAATTTTGCTCCAAATTCAATTTTAATGCTTGGGATATGTTAAAAACATGTTTTTAAGACATCTATTTTTATGAGAGCTCAAAATATGCTCGTTTGAATTTAAAGATGAATTTATTTTTAAAAACGATTTGTAAATAAATGTGTTTTCAAAAGAATTCAAGTGCAACTCTCTTTGAGTGTATCTTTAAATGATGTAAGATCTATAATAATGATCATTTAAGAAACTTTACAAGAACTTAAACACTCACTCAATTATAGACTTAATGACTATTCAAATGCTTAATTTGTTTCTTTATTCTTTTCATGTTCTTTGACTTGATCTTCAATGGAATGTTAATATTTGTTACTTGATCTACCTTGTCATATGAGGAAGGCTGCGAGCATAGTGAACTTGTGGAAGAATGATCTTGGTTTTGGATATGTCGGTTTCGATTCACATATGATGATGATTGAGATGTGGCTATACTTAATTCAACACACATGTTAAATTACACATGATTAATATATTATTATTATCAAATAAGATTAATGACATTTTCAGTAACACGCTTCATTTTTTATGGGAACTGGTCTAACCTTTCTTTTTCATTCACTATTAGTGGATTTCCTTAGAGTAAACTAGCTGCATATATGTTAGTTAACCCCTAGTACTGTCAAAGTCGTACTTTGTAATACCTCATACCCATTCTCCATGCATATTATCCTCTTAAGGACCGCTTAAGTTTTAACATCCGTTAGGCCATGAGTATTTTGTTCTAGACCCTTTATATTGAACCCAATGCTTCTAGCATGTAAGATAAGGTATATTAATTTTATGGAATCAATCGTTTCATTTTTCAGGTGGCCCGAATTGGAAATAGGAAGCTAATCACGCATTTTGAACTTTTCGAAAAACTTGATTTTGGCCAACTTTGAGAGGCCATAACTTATTCATCTGATCTCCAAATGACTCTCTGTTTGCGGCCAGATCTTCCTTTCATTCCCCTCTACAACTTTCGTGTTTGGGCCGAGTTGATATTCATCCATTTCAAGGCTCATTTTAGGCTCACAAAAGAGGGAAAAAATCCAGTTGATACCTAGATCATTTCAAGGCTCATTTTGGTTTGTAATCCTAACTGTGAATTTCTTAAAATGGATTCATAATGAACTCTCCAAGTCTCAGTTCCTGATAAGTATATTCTAGCAGACCAATGGTAAAGAAACCGAATTCCTTTTCTTCCTCGTTTGGTTAAGTCATATGGAATGACTTAATTTTGGATAAGTGACTTAGAAGTGCCAATAATGTTAGCAGAAGCGTGGACCTTAAATATCCTAAACTTGGTACTACCATTCTCTTAGAAAGGGGAAAGGCGTAACTCCTCTTCTTAGTAATGCGGTGCATGACGAACTGTGTTCGGTAGAACCAAAAAATATGAACCTCTTACCTCTTATAACACGGCTATCGATGTACACTCTTACACGAAAGTACTACCCGTGTCAAACTGTGCTAGAGATGGTCTAGACTATGGCTGTGAAATGGTTGCCCGTGTAAGTACAAGTGGATGATCCTTGATTGAATCTAACATTCTAATGGGTTTCCTGGAAGTCTTCCATCCATCGGAGGGATTGGGCATCGTCTTCTTAGATTTACTTTAAGTCATTTATACCATTAGTAAGATCCAAATTTATGTCAAACCATGTAGTCTAGTTCTTTCTGTATGAACTCTTTTGAGATAGGAGTATTCCCTAACATGATTCCAAATGTATGACTTTTAACCTTGAGGTGGTGATTAATCACCTTCCCTTAACGATACCACCTTAACTGAGTTTGGGATACATAAGATTCGTACGAAAGGAGATTTTACTCCTTACATGAATAATCATTGTAAGGTACAGTCTTTCTATAGAAAATTAGTGAAACCTCCCATTCTATTTTAATAGATGACTTAGAGTCAGTCAGTGGTGGAGTTGAGATCTTTCTTTCCTCATTATACGTAATTGTTGACCTTTAAGTCAATAATCTTGTTTTGATAATAACAATATATTTAATCTTGTGTAATTTAACGAAGTTGATGTTTTAAGTGATAGCCACTTTAATTGATCTCACGATGACATTATCAAAAAGCCGGAATATAGATCATTCACCTACACAAATGTGTTCTTTCAATGCCTCTACCTCACACAATTATGTGATCAATGCTCTACCAAAAGGGATCTATATACAAGAACAAAAAGCCAAAGAAGAAGAGAAATGAAGATACAAACAAAGCTTTCGAAGACTCATTAGTTCATATTTGAGTGAGTAGTTTTGTTGTAAAGATTCATATTTGATTTTCAATTATAGCTCTTACTCTTTATTTCTTTATTCAAATAGATTGATCAAAATCACATTGAATCAAAATCCTTTGAAAAACAAACATACTTGCAAAAACCGTTTTTCAAATAAATTCATATTAAATACAAATGATCATATTTTGTGTTTTCCCGAAAATAGAGACCTTGGGAACTTATTTTTGAAGTCCCCAAAGCATTATAATTGATTTTGAAGCTAAAATGCAAAAGCACAAAATTTGAATTTTTGGCCTGATGGACAGAGCCCATCAGTCGACTAAGCAAAGAGGCTCAGTCGACTGAGGCTCACTCAGTCGACTGATGGCCCAGAATATAGCCGTTGGAGTTCTAATTTTTTTTACCATTTTTGGCACCAAACTCTTACCAACTCCCTCCAAACGGCCATATGATGTCTTAGACTATATATACACCTTCTAAGACTTATTTAAACACTCTTGAATCATTCCTACACTATTCTCTTCATCTACATTCATTTTCAAAGATTCAAGAACATTGCTTTTGATCAATCATCTTTATTTTGAGCTATATTTTACTGATCAAATTTGATATTGTAGACACCCCAATCCGTGACCCCCGCAAGAATCCTAACGACCTTCGAGAACTACTGTTTTTGGAGTCCGGGACCCACTCGAGCACCCGAAACTACCCCAAAAGGGTTTGTTGGCCAACAAACCTATTTTTAAGTGGGATTGTCGCACGACAATCACTGGTATGTCGCGCGACAATCACTGGTATGTCGCGCGACAATCACTCCAATGTCGCACGACAAACCCCTCTGACCCCGATCATCCACTCTCTGACACATCAGTCTGTCAAAAAAATCACTTCAGCCATTTGTCGCGCGACATTGGACACATTGTCGCGCGACATAAGCCCCTTTTTGGCAAGTGTCGCGCGACAATCTTTCCCGAGCACTATAAATAGGCCAACACCCCCAAGGGTTCAAGACAGCAGCTTGGATTTGGAAAATTATTGGCTTATATCTGACTTTCTACTCTTTCGTCAAGTATTTTATGTTATAATCTTATTTCTGAAGAATTATCGAATCTATTCCCGACACTCGACGTATCCCGTCTCTAGAATCGCATTCTCGGAAATATCTGAAGAAGGAAAAGATCATTATCGCCAGAGATCTCTCTGCCGCATTATACTTTCTTTCTTATTATTATTATTCTCGACGGGAAGGTAAAGAAAATATGTTCTAGTATTTAAATTATATATCTATGTACTTGTTTTACTCCTGTTGTTTAGTCCATGTTTTATTTGAATAAACTTATTGCCAAGTTACAAAGTAGTCTACCGTTTTCAAAACAAAAGACCCCGATAAAACCATTTCCAAAATCAGAAGTATAAGTACATTATCATCCGGATAAAATTCTGTTTTCAAAACTCGGACTGATAAGACTTATCTAGGAATTAAAATCAACATATCCTGTCTTTTCTATAGACTGCGACGTGTCTGATAAAACTCCCCTCAAAGAGTTTTAGTTCCATATTAAATTAGTCCCGACACAAGATCCGAACTTTTACAAAAGTAATCACAACACGAGAAAACCGTCATTATCTGAGGAAATAATACGGGACACTCTTTCAAAATAAAAGGTTTTGTCATTTGTATTTACATCTTTCAATAATAAAACATCGAATCTCGGGACACAAAGGTTTTTATCCCTTTCCCCTCTTTTTCCCAGAAATTAGGGTTTTCTCACTTGGAAAGTAGTAGACTGTCAGTAAAAGCATCCAAGTTTTTCAACATAAAATAAACGTATAAGACCACTAGAGACCGAAAGGGCGGAATGGGTGCTTAACACCTTCCCAAACCGTAATATAGTTTTCGAACCCTATAGAATCCTGGTTTTGCAGACAAATGTGTAAAGAAAGGCTTATATGTAGCCTTTTCTCTTACACAACCCATTTTGTCCGTTTTCTTGTAAAACGTACTGGCGACTCTGAACGAACCCTCTCGTATCTAGGAATAGGATAGAGGGACACCCGATATGAATTATCAACACCGATCGAAGCAAATGGAGCGACGGGATCCGTTCCGATGTTCTAGACGCCCAACAACGGGAGCGAGACCCGGGGGTCGCATTTGCGGATTTTCACAGATATCTCTTAGTGTGAGCTTAAGTTGTAATCTTCATACACTATAGAGCTATTGTACATTGGTGTTAGTCACCAAATCATTTCTTTCAAACATTAAGAGAGGTTTATCTCTTAAGATAGCAAGAGTGAATTCTTGTGTGAGTATTAAGAGAGATTCAATACTTGTAAGAGTGTGTAAGAAGAATACACTTATAGAGGTTTGATCTTCACCCGGAAGGAGATCGGTTATAGTGGAATTTCTCGGGGTACTAACCGAGCGCGGAGTAGGGGCTAACAAGCCGAACCGTGTGGACAAAAAGTCTTCGACTTTGATCGGTTTAATCTTTCTATCTCTTGAATTCTTATATTGTGTTATTTGCACCTTGTAATTGGAATTATCTTTATTTCGTGTTTGCTTGATTGATATAGACATTAAATATTTTTAAATTAATTTTAAAAATCCCATTAAGTTTTAAAAACCCTATTCACCCCCCCTCTAGGGTATTTTTCGACCTACAATTGGTATCAGAAGTTGTACTCTTGTTTTGATTTTACAATCTTAAAGTTTACGATCATGTCTATCTATCAAGGAACCGGACTTAACGAAAGTTCTTCAACCACTAGGCCACCTCTATTTGATGGCAAAAATTATAGTTATTGGAAAAATCGCATGTGTACTTTTCTTCAAGCTAGTGATTTTGAACAATGGATGGTTACACTCATTGGACCCTATGAGATTACCAAAACCGATGAAAGGGGTAATGTCACTCCTAAATCAATTTCTGATTATGATGAGAATGACATTAAGAAAATTCAATTTAATGCTAAAGCCTTAAATTCTCTACATTGTGCATTAACTATGGATGAATACAACAAAATTTCTGGTTGTAAAACCGCAAAAGAAATATGGGACAAATTAGAGGTTGCTCATGAGGGAACCTCACAAGTCAAGGATGACAATATTGATATGCTTGTTCATGATTATGAGCTTTTCAAAATGGAACCTAATGAATCACTTGCTCAATATGCTTGTTCATGATTATGAGCTTTTCAAAATGGAACCTAATGAATCACTTGCTTCTATGTATAGTAGGTTCTCTATTATTACTAATGCTTTAGATCTCCTTGGAAAGGTTTACTCCAATGAAGACAAGATTCAAAAGATTCTTAGAACGCTTCCAAAGAAATGGAGACCTAAGGTGGCGGCTATTCAAGAAGCCAAGAACCTCAAGACGCTAAGCATGGACGAACTCTTGGGTTCACTTAAAACCCATGAGAAGGAATTGGAGAGAGAAGAAGAAGTTGATTCAAAAGCCAAGAAGACTCTTGCTCTCAAGGCAAGTCAACGAGAGGATGATGAAGAGTCAATGGGAGGTGACGATGACATGGCTCTCCTCTCTAGAAACTTCATGAAATTTCTAGCCAAGAAGAAGAAGTTTCAAGGAAAAGGAAACAACTTTGGTTCTTCATCAAAAAGGAACAATGATCGATCAATTCAACCAAGAGTTGAAAACGAATAAGTCAAGAAATGTTTCCATTGTCATGAACCGGGACATTTCAAAACCAATTGCCGGGTTAGAAGAAAGGAGAGAAGAGATAAAAGAGATAAAGCATTCAAACAAGTAAGGCATGCCCTCAAGGGGACTTGGAGTGATTCCGAAGAGGGTGAGTCCGATGCCGACTCTAGCGACGAGGAGACGGCAAATCTTTGCCTTATGGTAAGAGACGATGAGGTAGACTATATTTATGACTCATTTAGTGATGATAATATTTCTAATAATGATGACGCACATGATGAGAATGACTATGATGAATTGTATGAAATGTTTGAGGAATTACATAGCAAGTTTGAAAATTTATCTAAAAAGTATGCGAGCCTCAAAAAGGAGAATTTGATAATTTCTAACAAGTGTGAATTTTTTGAGAAAAAAAACATGGTTTTGAAGAGTGAAATCAATACTTTGAAGAAAGGAAAAGAAAAAGAAATTCCAAACACACTTGTAGTAGAAAATGTCAAATTAAAAGATCAAGTGGATGATCTAACTAATAGCTTAGCCAAATTCACTAATGGTAGGGATAATTTGGATAAACTATTAGGAATGCAAAGGTGTATATTTGACAAAGCTGGTTTGGGTTACAACCAAATTAACAACCAAAAGGATTACAAAAACTTTTTTAAAACATATACACCTCATGATCCCACTCATCTTTGCTCATATTGTGGTAGAAACACTCATTATGTGGATCATTGTTTCTATCGAAATGAAGGTTTCCCTAAGAGGAAGCTTGCTTGGGTTCCAAAAGGAACCATTATGTTTGCTAACCCAAAGGGACCCAACACATTTTGGGTACCAAAGGAGAAGTTACTCAAAGTCATGGTGTAGGTGTGCTTGAAAGCCAAGGGTAGCAAAACCAAGTGGTTCTTAGATAGTGGTTGCTCAAAATACATGACGGGAGACAAAAACAACTTCTTAAGTCTTATTCCCAAGCGAGGAGGGAATGTGATTTTCGGGGACAACGCTAAGGGAAAAATTATCGGTATAGGTAAGGTTGGTAAGCATTCTACATGCATTGATAATGTTCTATTAGTTGATAGCTTGAAGCATAATTTACTTAGCATTAGTCAATTATGTGATAAGGGTTATGAAGTTATTTTTAAATCCGATCGTTGCATTGTTAAAAATGTTAGTGATGATTCCATTCTACTTGTTGCATATAGAACTAACAATGTGTATACTCTTGAGCTTGATGATTTATCACAACAAGATGTTAAATGCTTATCCGCTATAAATGATGTATCTTGGTTATGGCATAGGAGACTAGGACATGCTAATATAGATTTAATTCATGCTTTGTCTAAGAAAGAGCTTGTTAAAGGATTGCCTAAAACCAAATTTGTCAAAGATAAAATTTGTGATGCATGTCAACTTGGTAAACAACACAAATCCTCTTTCAAGTCTAAAAAGGATATTACTACTTTTAGACCAGTTGATATGTTGCATCTTGATTTGTTTGGTCCTATTTCGGTTGCTAGCCTTGGTGGCAAATTGTACACTCTTGTTATTGTTGATAATTACACTAAACTCACTTGGGTGTTCTTTCTCACCCACAAAAGTGAAACTCCACTTGTCTTTGCTAAATTTTGTAGAAAAGTTCAAAATGAAAAAAGTGTCTCTATTGTGCATGTTCGTAGTGATAGAGGTAGAGAATTTGACAATGTTGATATTGAGAATTTTTGTGATGAGCATGGTATTGATCATAATTTTTCAGCACCTAGGACTCCTCAATAAAATGGTGTTGTTGAAAGGAAAAATAGATCTCTTCAAGAGATGTCAAGGATTATGCTTAATGAACATTCTTTGCCGGAATATTTGTGGGCGGAAGCCGTTAACACCGCATGCTATGTGATTAATCGTACTATCATTCGTAAAAAGTTAGATAAGACACCTTATGAGTTATGGAATGACAAGAAACCAAATATTTCTTATTTTAAAGTTTTTGGTTGCAAATGTTTTATTTTGAATGATCGTGATCACTTAGGTAAATTTGATGCTAAATCCGATGAAGGAATTTTTCTTGGGTATGCCACTAATAGTAAAGCATATAGAGTTTATAATAAAAAAAGTTTAGTAGTCCAAGAGTCTATGCATGTTGTATTTGATGAGTCAAATCCTTTCTCACCCATAGTACAATCCGATGATGATGTTGAAATTATCCAAAAAATCTCAGACATTCAAATTAATGATACATCTAAGGAAGAAACATCGAGTGCTCAAGCTTCTCCTAAGGAGTTAGAAAACAAAACCAAGCAAAACTCGAATGATTTGCCTAGGAGTTGGAAATTTTTGTCCAAACACCATATTGATCAAATTCTTTGAGAGCCATCTAGTAAAGTTATGACTAGATCTTCCTTAAGAAATGTATGCAATAATGTGGCATTTGTTTCTCAATATGAGCCTAAAAACATTATTGAAGCCGAACAAGATGAATCTTGGATGATGGCTATGCAAGAAGAGCTCAATCAATTCGAGAGAAACAAAGTGTGGACACTTGTTCCCAAACCTAGTGATCAAATAATTATAGGTACTAAATGGGTATTTCATAACAAAAAGGATGAAAGTGGTGTAATTGTTAGAAATAAAGCTAGATTTATTGCCCAAGGATACAATCAAGAGGAGGGCATTGATTATGAAGAAACATATGCACCCGTAGCTCGTTTAGAAGCCATTCGCATGCTACTTGCTTATTCATATTTTAAGAATTTTAAATTATATCAAATGGATGTGAAAAGTGTTTTCTTGAATGGTTTTATTGATGAGGAAGTTTATGTAAAACAACCTCCTAGTTTTGAAAATCATGTTTATCCGGATTATGTGTTTAAATTACCAAAAGCATTATATGGTTTAAAATAAGCACCTAGAGCATGGTATGATAGACTTAGCTCATTTTTTTATTAACAATGGTTTTGTTAGAGGTAAAATTGATACTACCTTATTTATCAAAAATCATGACAATGACATGCTACTTGTACAAATCTATGTTGATGATATTATATTTGGTTCTACTAACAAAAATCTTTGTAAGGACTTTTCCATATGTATGCAAAAGGAATTTGAAATGAGCATGATGGGAGAAATGAATTACTTCCTTGGATTACAAGTGAAGCAATGCAAAGAAGGCATCTTCATCAATCAAGAGAAGTACTGAAGAAATTCGACATGGAAGGTGCCAAGTCCATGAGCACTCCTATGAGTTCAACATTGAAGCTTGACAAAGACGAGATAGGTAAAAGCGTAGACATCAAGAAATATCGAAGTATGATCAGTAGTTTATTATATTTGATGGCCTCTAGGCCGGATATTATGTTTAGTGTATGTCTGTGTGCATGATTCCAAGCGGATCCTAAAGAGTCACATTTACTTGCCGTAAAACGGATTTTCCGTTATCTTTCCGGTACTAGTTCCTTGGGTTTGTGGTACCTAAGAGAGAACTCATTTGACTTGATTAGTTATTTCGATGCGGATTTTGTCGGTTGCAAAATCGATAGGAAAAGCACTAGTGGCACTTGTCATTTCCTATGACACGCACTAATATCTTGGTCAAGCAAGAAACAAAACTCAGTGGCCCTTTCAACGGCCGAAGCCGAATATGTGGCGGCCGGAAGTTGTTGTGATCAAACTTTATACATTAAACAACAACTAGAAGACTTCGGATTAAGTCTTAGCCACATTCCCATTAAGTGTGACAACACAAGTGCTATTAGCTTGACCAAGAACCCTATACAACATTCACGTACTAAGCACATTGAGATAAGATATCATTTTATTCGTGATCATGTGGAAAAAGGTGATGTTGATATTGAATTCGCTGGCACCGAATCGCAATTTGCGGATATTTTCACTAAACCACTTCCCGATGATCGTTTTTGCACTATTCGATGTGAACTTGGCATGACTAGAGCATGTGATATCTAGTTAACCAAAATATTCATGTATATTGATCAATTATGCTTGTTTACAAAGCTTATAATATTGTTTTGTTAATTAATTAATTTTTTTGTGTAACAAGCATCCTAGTTTCATGTATTTCATTTACATGTTATTATGTGTACTAATAATTTTATTATAGTACATATTTGGCCCACAATAGCACTTCAAAGTTCAATTTGGCATTAAGAGCAAAAATTAGCAAATCTGGGCTTGACAGACTCAATCAGTCGACTAAGGGATAACACTCAGTTAACTAAGCCTTCATCAGTCAACTGAAGGGCCTTCATCAGTTGACTGATGCTTGGCTGAGAGCTGTTCTCTTTATACCCTGTTTTTTCCCCTGTTTCATTCACTTCCCTCTCTATCAATTTCGAGCCTCCTCTCTCCACACACACCCAAAACCTTCACAAACCATCCTATATCTCTAGATTCTTCACCAAAACACATTCTAATCCATAAATCTTCTTCATTCTACATTAAATCACCTACAAATCACACCTATTTTACTTCAAATCCTTCAAACCTATCTTATTCCTTCTCAAACCCTAACCCTAGCCTCCATTTGAATCCTTTACCCAAAACTATACTTACACCCAATCTCTCTACTATCTCATCTAAATTCATCCATATTTACTACTCTTTTCCATCATCTAAACTAGTTTTGAAACCCAAAAATCTCAATTTCTCTTCAAACCCTAGTTTTTTCAAAGTCTATATCCTTTTCCCAATCTCTAAATATGTCTCAAGCACCTCGCTCTAGTCGCCCTCGCAAGTCTGTACCGCAAGTAGGTACATCTTCGCCCGCTCCTACACAAGTTCCACTGCCACCATTGTTCATCTCTGATGAAGTTCAGGCCAACTTCAACTCCGACTATGCCATTCGTACTATCATTGAAGGTAAACAATTCAACATCGAGCTATTCTCTTTATATGGTCTTAACATTACTGCTCTTTTTCGTAGACAAGGCATCATAAATTTCCTAACAATTCGTGAGAATGTTTATCCCCGTCTAGTTAGATTGTTTTATGCTAACCTTCATCACCCGGCACTTGATTCTGGTCATCCCAACAAGCTTTGTTTTAACACTCTCTTAAATGGACGAATGATTAGTTTTACTAAAATGGATCTCAGTTGGATCTTTGGTTTTCCAACTGAAAATGTGACGGACGTCCCGTCGAATTTTGGCAATCTCTTTGGTTTTGAGAAATTCGCGGCCTTATCTACCATTCTTAAGCGACGCCATCGATATCAAAACAGTGGTGCGGGACTTGAAATCAAAGCTTCTATGCTTACCCTGCAAAACCGACTTATCCATTCCATTATCGGGTATTCCATTATTCCAAGACGTGGTAGTCGGGCTTCCATCAATGCTTTGGACGTTTTCTTGGTATGGGCTATTTCTATGGGACACAAGCTTGACTTTGCCGATCTCATGTTCAATCATCTTCTTGGTATCACCAATCACAAGAAACAAGGATTAGTATATGATATGGCACTCACTCGACTATTTTAATTCTATGACATTCACCTTGAAGATGAGACGGAAATCATTGTTCCTACATCCGTTGAAACCTATAGTGCTAAGACTATTCGCCAAATGGGATATCACATTGAGAACGGGGAATGGATTTCAAATGATCCTCTTGATATTAATGAGGATGGTGATAGTGATGATGATGAGAACTTGGCCCAAACCGAGCCCATGGAGCAAGACATGCCATCTCAAGGACCTTCCACTCAAGCTCCCACTAGCTCTCTGTAATACCCCTAGCCTTATTTTGCTTTTAAAACTCTCATTGTATTTCGTGTAGTTGATAACTTGTATTACGGTTAGCGTTTCTATGGTGTAATGTACCTACTTGTAGTTTCAAGCCTTGGGCATGTTGTTATAGTGTAATTAAGTTTGAATAATCAATCGTTTCATCATTCGGGTGGTCCGAATTGAAAACGAGATCTTAAACGTGTGTTTTGATTCTACGCGATTTACTAAATTTTGGTCAATTTTGAAAGATCATAACTTCTTCATCCGATGTCCAAATGACTCCCCATTTTTGGCAAAATCTTCCTCTCATTCCCCTCTACAAGTTTCGTGTTTGGCCCGAGTCAAGATTCAGACGTTTCGAGGCTCATTCTAGGCTTTTAAGGTGACAGTTTGTTGCAGCAGTCACCATGATCGATCATGGTACACTCCATGATCGATCATGGGCACACTAGAGCACTCCAGAACACTTCAAGATCGATCATGGTAAGCTTGTAAGTCGTATTTGACCAATTTTGACCCGAAAACTCACCCTTTTAGCCCCATTTCTCCCACACCTTCGACATAACCATTCCAAGGGAGAGTGAGGGTCTTGAGAGCAACCCAAGGGAGGGTTCTTTGAAGCTTGGAAGTCATCCAATCTATTGAGCCACGCTTGGGCTTCCGAGCCATCTTCTTCTCCTTCGTCTTCAACCTTCCGCACCTCCATTAAAGCTTGGTGAAGCTTTAGGGTTTCAATTTCTTGGGGAGAAGACACCGCCACACCATCATTTTCGGAATTAGAGCTTCATAGAGGTGGGAATCTAGTATCAAAACTATTTTTCTAACTTGTTATGGTTTGATTCTCAATATACCATCTATTAGCTCAAAAACCCTAAGTTATCTACACATGCTTTGGGTGTATTATGAGATTGTGATGCAGTGTTTAAATTAATGATTCTAGTAGCCTATATATTGATTAAATAGCATGATTCAACTATGATTTCTTATCAAATACTTGCCCTTCACTGAAACCCAACTTGGACAAGATTGTATACTGATGATTTTTGCTACGCATATTTATATAAACTGATAATGGTCCAAGTGGTTGGATTTCTTCATAAAATACTTATTAAACGAGTTGTTCTACTTACTGAGATGGTTTATACTACAAATCTCATGTTGAAAACATTATGGGTTTTATGTGGATGATTGGGTTGCCTAAAGGCTTATTGCTAGCGCAAGTCCATGATAGGTCCCAGGTTCGTCTCTAACGATTGAGACTTAAGTTGGGACAGAGAGCCCCTGGGTGCAAGACCCGAAACCGTGCACGGAAAATAACAGGAGGCCCTGCTGCCGCGTGGTTGAAAGGCCACGAAATGCAGACCTGGTTGTACGCTTGGATAGACGCGGTTATCGTTGAGACTTGGGATTCATGAGTTCTGGGGTGAAACCCGTATCAGTTGTATTAAAAGGTTGTTGATATAAGCTACTTGCATATATATGAGGAGTAAAGAAGGTCCTGCTACTTTTTCTAAATTTAATTTATTATATGATTCCCACTGAGTCAGTTTGACTCACTCCTACTATTTTCTATATAGGTACTTCTACAGGTTCGTCAGGAAAGGGGAAAAGGAAGGACGACGCTTCTTAGACTGCCTCATTTCTTACCTTATAGTTAATTGAGGGTCCTTCGAATGGAAGGGCCATTGGTCTTAAAATTTTGTTTACACTTGTGATGTGATATGTAATATGTATGTTTCCTCTATGACTGATAAGTAAATTAAGGATTGTAGACTTATGTTTTGGAACCTCATTAGAGGCCTGTAACATATACTTGTATGATATGGTTATGGTGTGAATTTTAGTTTCATGGATATAATCATTGCTTATTGTTCTATGTTTATCTTATTTTGGATCGCCGTCGAGTACGGCTCCGTGATTAACCAGGTCCCGGAGGGTGCATCCTCTTAACGGGATTTGGGGCGTCACACTCTCAACAAGCCATTCACACGCCACATCCAAATGAAGCTATCTTGCAAGCCATCCAACATCTCTCGGTGACCATGGATAATAGGTTCAACCGCATTGAGGAAAGGCAAAGAGCACAAATGTGTTCTTTCAATGCCTCTACCTCACACAATTATGTGATCAATGCTCTACCAAAAGGGATCTATATAAAGAACAAAAAGCCAAAGAAGAAGAGAAATGAAGATACAAACAAAGCTTTCGAAGACTCATTAGTTCATATTTGAGTGAGTAGTTTTGTTGTAAAGATTCATATTTGATTTTCAATTATAGCTCTTACTCTTTATCTCTTTATTCAAATAGATTGATCAAAATCACATTGAATCAAAATCCTTTGAAAAACAAACATACTTGCAAAAACCGTTTTTCAAATAAATTCATATTAAATACAAATGATCATATTTTGTGTTTTCCCGAAAATAGAGACCTTGGGAACTTATTTTTGAAGTCCCCAAAGCATTATAATTGATTTTGAAGCTAAAATGCAAAAGCACAAAATTTGGATTTTTGGCCTGATGGACAGAGCCCATCAGTCGACTAAGCAAAGAGGCTCAGTCGACTGAGGCTCACTCAGTCGACTGATGGCCCAGAATATAGCCGTTGGAGTTCTAATTTTTTTTACCATTTTTGGCACCAAACTCTTATCAACTCCCTCCAAACGGCCATATGATGTCTTAGACTATATATACACCTTCTAAGACTTATTTAAACACTCTTGAATCATTCCTACACTATTCTCTTCATCTACATTCATTTTCAAAGATTCAAGAACATCGCTTTTGATCAATCATCTTTATTTTGAGCTATATTTTATTGATCAAATTTGATATCTCTTAGTGTGAGCTTAAGTTGTAATCTTCATACACTATAGAGCTATTGAACATTGGTGTTAGTCACCAAATCATTTCTTTCAAACATTAAGGGAGGTTTATCTCTTAAGATAGCAAGAGTGAATTCTTGTGTGAGTATTAAGAGAGATTCAATACTTGTAAGAGTGTGTGAGAAGAATACACTTATAGAGGTTTGATCTTCACCCGGAAGGAGATCGGTTATAGTGGAATTTCTCGGGGTACTAACTGAGCGCGGAGTAGGGGCTAACAAGCCAAACCGTGTGGACAAAAAGTCTTCGACTTTGATCGGTTTAATCTTTCTATCTCTTGAATTCTTATATTGTGTTATTTTCACCTTGTAATTGGAATTATCTTTGTTTCTTGTTTGCTTGATTGATATAGACATTAAATAATTTTAAATTAATTTTAAAAATCCCATTAAGTTTTAAAAACCCTATTCACCCCCCCCCCCCCCTCTAAGGTATTTTCCGACCTACAGTACTCATGTGGAATAATGTTCCTCTAAGCCTTATGACTAGAACCCTTGGAATTTCATTCACAATGTTCGATTACTATATGACGCTTAGTCCAACATGGCAAATTACAATTCCAAATCATGGTCATGTAATAGTTATATTTTGTTGACGAGATTGAGTGATTCTAGTAAAGTTTGTTGTTATTTTTAAATCTTTGATACTTTCCTCATTCAATGCATAGGCCATTTCATTGAAAGAATCTTCTTATGTATTCTGTGTGAGAAAGTGAAATCCTGCTCCATTACAAATTTTTTGATTTGAGTTTTTATGTTAGCCTTTTTAAGAGATACATTAGTTAACAAGTTACTTTGGTGTTTGGTTGGGTGAGATATGAAACATGGTGTTTGTCACATGAATCAATTACACTCAGTCTTTGGTAATTAGTGAATGCCGTAATATGTAGAACTCTCTCGTATCTGATCTTCTGGTACACTTTGGTAAAGAGTTTTCAATTTCCCCATAGTCCATTATTCAACTATACTTTTGGGAATGGGAGTTGTTTTGAAGCAATGGTTTCTGAACTATATCCTTCCGAAACCATTGTTACCCATTACGAGGGGGAGAACCTAAAAAGGTAGGTCGTCACATGTGTTATCATGTGACTAATCCTTCCCTATAAAATTCGAGGATGAAATTTCTTAAAGAGGGGAGATTGTAATACCCCATACCATTCTCCATGCATATTATCCTCTTAAGGCCTGTTTAAGTTTTAACCTCCATTAGGCCGTGAATATTTTTTTCTGGACCTTTTATTTTAAACCCAACACTTCTATCATTATATTAAGTTTATGGAATCAATCGTTTCATTTTTCGGGTGGCCTGAATCGAAAATGGGAAGCTAATCACGCAATTTGAACTTTTCAAAAAAGTTAATTTTTGGCCAAATTTGAGAGGCCATAACTTCTTCATCCGATGTCCAAAAGACTCCTCGTCTGAGGCCAGATCTTCCTTTCATTCCCCTCTACAACTTTTATGTTTGGATTGAGTGGAAATTCAACCATTTCAAAGCTCATTTTGGGCTCACAAAAGAGGGAAAAATTACAGCTGATACCTAGATCGATCTAGCCTTACCTGGATTGATCCAAATAGGCCATAACCTTCATTTTCATCCAGCTCTATGGGCCACGAATTTTCACTTATTTTTAGCCCTTTAAACACACCAAAACCTCCACTTTCAATCCATATACCACCAAGGGTGAAAGAGAGGTTTGAGATCTTAACATTGTGAGGTTATTTGGAGGTATTTCTCTTCATCTATCATCCTCAAATCAAGGATTCACCATCACCATCTTCATCTCATTCTCTCTCCTCCATTAACAAAGCTTCAAGCACCAAATTGGGGTTTTCTCGATCTAGCAACCTTCGGGTTGATTTGACACTTCATATTCGAGAACATAGCTCTAATAAAGTGAAAATCTAATCACAAAACTCATTTTCTAGCTTATTATAGTTTAATTTCCCTTTTATCACATGATCACACAAAAACCCTATCTTATCTAAGTGGGTCTATGAGTATATGTTGAGATTTTACGCTGGGGTCAAAATTGATGTTTCATATGAGCCTAGAATGACTTAAATTATGTGATTCGACAAGTAATTACAATTATCCACTTGATTCATACAACAACTCATTTGAATGCCCATTGTTTATGCAAAAACCTAGTTCTTCAAATGGGTATTGAGGATATGTTAGGGTTTTGTGGGATGTTGTTGGAATTGGTTATCCAGATGGTTTAAATATAATTTTAAATGCATAATTCAACTAGAAATGGTGACTCTTCATATTTACACTAAAACCCAATTGTAACCCTTATTCTTATTAACAATTCTTGTTGTAAACATTGGTATCCATCATCACAAATTGTTTAAGTGGCGGGTCTTTTTCCCAAAAATCTTTATTCACAATTTATTTTGCTAATCAGAACTATTAAAATGGATTTTTTCGTTGACTTCATGATTTAGGTTTTATATCATTGGTACACGAAAAATGTCTTGTAGGCCCTACTGCCGCGTGGTTGAAAGACCACGAAATGCAGACCTGTTAGACGTCTGGATAGTCGCGTAACTGACGAGATACCGGCTCGGGTTATGTGTTACAAATGGTTATAGATTGGAATGGGATTTCTATCTCACTAAAATAACTACTTACATTTCAAGAGGAAAGAGAAGTGTTTCATCCTTAAATTTATTATATTTGATTCCCACTGGGTCCATTTGACTCGGCCCATTATTTTCTACATAGGTACTTCAGTGGGTTCTATGGGCAAGGGAAAGGAAAGGTCGCATATTCTTAGATCGCCTCAATACCACAAACTGATCACAGGTCCTTCATGACCGAAGGACCTTTGTTCTCCAAGTTTATTTAACGATACATGCTTTACTCTTACTTTAGAATTTATACATATAGATGTTATATGTGGATATTATGTATCTTGTACTTGGGACCTCGTTGGAGGCTAGCTGTTGAATTGTAGTATTCCTTTTGCTTTCGTGGGCAAACATGAGATATGAAATCCAATCTTATTGTCTAGGTTGTGGATCCCTATATTTTGCACAGGAATTACGTTTGGTTAACCCACAGTCAGCGTACAGCATTGTGACAAACCGGGTTTCGAAGGAGGAATCCTCTCAACGGAATTCAGGGCATCACATACTCGGCATTGCTAAATTAAACATACAATTTCATCTAACTTTAGGACTTAACGAAAGAAAATACAGCTACTCCCTTGGTTTTTTAAAGATAAGTGGAACTTTAGGGCTAGACCAAATTCCCCTTCCCATATTGAGGGGGTTGTTTCTTTTCATATGGGCTATTACTTAGAAATAAAAATTACAATTGGTGCTGGGGAACCAAATCCTGTAAATAAACTAGTGCCAAAACAATTTGGCTCCCTTGATAGGTGACTTTATAATCGTCTTTTATGCACTTAGGTTTTTTCTTTAGCTTTTCTAACTACTATTTTTTTCCTTTGCAATTAGTGGTGTTAAAGAGGCCTTTGTTGAACCCACCTTAGACGAAAAAAGGTTAATCAATTGAACACTATTATCAACCACAAAAAGGCTAGGACATCGAACACCTTTCAACTATCAAAAATTGGCGCATATTCTTCTCAGCTATCCTCTCCCATATTGGTCCTTTTTTTCAAGGACAAACATAGTTACTTGGATATGGCCCACACCTAAAACCAGTGAGAAATATATACTTTTTAAATAATGAACCCTTGGAGGGCTTTGGAGGACCAAAGAAGGTTAGATCGTTAAGCTCGTGGTGAAACCAGTTAATGCAATCCCGGATCGTACTCCTAACCAGGTTGTTTTGTGAACCATTGACCTGTAGTCTATAGACAGACTAAAACCTTGGAATTGGACGATAAATGGAAGATAAACCTTGACCCAACACCTATAATAGAGGTGTGAGCCTTAGTATAGTCAAAGACGCCACAATTGATTGTGAATGATCAATTGATAAGTCAAGAACAATACAAACAAATCAATTCGTAATCATTCAACAAGTTCTTAAGAAATCAAAAGTAAAAATACTCTATTAGAATAATTATCAAAGTTCTTCTAATACCATGGAAAGAACTCCTTTAAATAGGAGATAAAGCAATTAATTAGTTTCCTAAAACAATATGGAAACTAATTCTTATTTAAAAAGGAATATAACATTTAAAATAATCCTAATGCAATAAGGAAACTAATAAACACTCTAAAATAAGCCTAATAAATTCCTAACATGACAATACTCTAAATAATAATAATCGTTGGGCTGTAAGAAATATAAAATAAACAAATAAACCTAATTAAATTATTCCACCAGCCGATCATGAGAACACACTAGAAAACAACTTCAGCGTACCCACGCTGAACTAAACACATATTCTAATTTATTGGCTAAGGTGGGCTAGGCTGGATCACATCATACCCATCCTCTTCAAGAAGATTTGTCCTTGAATCTGGCCTACCCAACCCTTGATTCAGCCAGTCTTTAACAACTTTGACATTTGGACGCAACTTTGGAACTTGGAATCTCCATGCCAATAGAACAAGTACTTCGAATACTTTTCACGCTTCATTCTCAACTTGAATTGAAACAGCTTGAATCTACCATGCCATGAAAATAAATACATACTTTGAATATTTACGATGCTTGACACTCTTTGCAAATCAAAACTCATCAAGCTTTATCCCATACGACATCTCAAATTTCCTCAATTTGTTGAAGAAATTAACTAGCTAGTAATTTGGATGAAAATCACACTTACATATGCCAATAAAATCAACGTGTTCAACCTCAACAATATTCCAAACCAAGCTTTTAACTTGAATATCTTCTTCTTTCTCGGTGATCATGCCGTTCGTGTCAATATCGATCTTTGGAGATTTACGCATGATGTTTCTACTTGAACGATATCTTCTTGCCGTACATCTTCTTGCACTTACACACATGGAACTATACTTGCATCTAACGATTCACATTGCACATAACTCACTTCATCTTCCAATGGTGGCATATAATTTCGGCTCATTCTCCAATAGTGGCTTAGATATGGTTACCTTTTCCTCCTCTTTACAATGATTTGATTCGCAAGAGGATGCATTTGGACTTGGCTCTTCGCTGCCTCTCATATGGAATTCAAGATAAGCCTCCATCATCTTCCCTAATTTGTGCCATTCTTCGGGATCATTCAAAGAAGTCTTCTTCTTAATACTACCCATATTATTGTCTCGAAACCAGCTTTCTCTAAGCCTACCACCATGTCTCCTATTGGCAATTCCCGGATCCCATTCATCTTAAAATTTAAGTTTACAAGGCTGACTTTTCAATTTTTCTTTAGGAGCTTTATTCAACCGCATGCACTGTTCAATCTCTAATTACTTTAATTGGGCACTATCACGTTTAATCTCCGCTTGTAAGTCATATTCAAAGTTTAGATAGGACATACTTGCTGCAAAACAAGGATTAGTGCAATAAAGATAATCCTCACCACACTCCCTTTCGTGTTTGGCTCAAAGATATGTCACTCTAATTTTACCGCTTGTGTTTAGCATTAAAAAAAATTTGGCAACCTCACAATTTCTCTTTGGAACTCTTTTAAACAAGTTGAACAATATGAATTTTATTGTAAGTTCTCAACACCCAATCACACACCCAACAATTTGGTTGGACGTATTCAACAATGTAATACAAAGGACTAAAGAAACCAAATTCTAGTAATATTAATGAGCCAAACGAATTCTAGAATTGCTAGAGTATGCAAGCAGACTTCTAAACGATAAGCAACAATCAATCCCTAATTTATGACATAAATTAAATATTCTATGACTTTTTAGATTTCACAACCAAAATAGAACAAAGCACAAAGAAAAATAAGAGTCCCGACTATAATAAACATGCAACAAGGATCAACAAACCTTAATGATTGAATATTATTCGTAATTTTCTAGGGTTCAACGGGAATCTTCAATTTCAACAATAGTGCAAAAGTTCACAGCAATCAAAATCTTATTCGATGAAGCATGAAAAAAAACCGAGGGTTTTCGTTTCAACAATTCAAACTTTAAAGTATTCTAATTCGAAACAACTCACCCTATACAATATTTTTTTCTAGGGCTTTCTTCAAGAAAATTCCAAATTCTATTTTTTTTCTCCAGGAATTACTGTTCACGCGGTTACTGTTCACCGCGCACTGTTCATCAATTACTGTTCACGGGTACTGTTTACGGCACCGTTCAATTTTTTTTTCTATAAACCCTAACACAAATTTAGAATAAAATTTACAAGAATAAATATATATGATTTCAAGAATCTACTACGAAATTGAAATAACAAGAAACTAAAAGATAAAAAACCTAGATAGAAAAGTTTCCTTTGATACCAATGACGCGATCCCGGATCGTACTCCTAACCAAGTTGTTTGTGAATCCTTGACCCCTAATCTATAAATAGACTAGAACATTGGAATTTGACGATAGATGGAAGATAAATCTTGACCCAACACCTAGGGGCGTAGCCAAGAATTAGAAATGACCCGGGCTAAGAATTAATCAATAACAACTTTAAAATATAACAAACCAAAATATAAATATAATATATTCAAATACATACAAAAGATACCAACTTTTTATATACGTTGAAATTGTAGATATGAAATATTCAAAAATATAATAATTTCCCCTTATATCTAGCTATGTACGCCATAAATACAAACAAAAAGACAATTGAAATTCGAAAAAGTGAAAAAAAAAGGGGGGTATTTGACATTTATTTTAGTTAATATTATTTAAATGAAGAGTGGTAAATGAATGGATAAAATTTTAATAGATGTAGAGTAATAATATTAAAAAAAATGAGGTGGGCTATACACATATATATACATATATATGTAAAAATAAAATTTAAGCCTATTACTAAAAAAATTTGAAAAAATTAGACCCGGGCTACAATCTGGGGTAGCCAAGGTATGGCTACGCCCCTGCCAACACCTATAATGGAGGTGTGAACTTTAGTATACTCGAAGACGTCACAATTGATTGTGAATGATCAATTGATAAGTTAAGAACAATACGAATAAATCAATTCGTAATCATTCAACAAGTTCTTAAGAACTCAAAAGTGAAAACACTCTATTAGAATAATTATCAAAGTCCTTCTAATACCATGAAAAGAACTACTTTAAATAGGAGATAAAGCAACTAATTAGTTTTCTAAAACAATATGGAAATTAATTCTTATTTAAAAAGGAAAATAACATCTAAAATAATCTTAATGCAATAAGGAAAATAATAAACACTCTAAAATAAGCCCAATACATTCCTAACATGACAATATTCTAAATAATAATAATCCTTGGGCTGTAAGAAATATAAAATAAATAAATAAAACTAATTAAATTATTCCACCAGCCGGTCATGAGAACACGCTAGAAAACAGCTTTAGCGTGCCCACGCTGACCGTAAACACCTTTTCAAATTTATTGGCTAAGGTGGGCAAAGCTGGATCACATCACCAGTGACTAGGACACTAACACTGAGACTGGGCCAAGTAGGAGGAGAAGGAAAGGCAAAGAGCGCCCATTAGAATTTTTGAACCTTCTAAGGGGGTGACTATAGCTAGCTTTCCCACCGCCTAACCAAGTTTCAGATGCAGAGGAAACGTTGTTCCTATTTTTTACGAAGAGGTTAAGAGGTCTCAAGTTGCTGATATAAAGGCTAAAGAATTTTATGAAGAAGCCACGAGCCTCCAGCTGAGGAGGATGAGGTTAAAAAGGAGAAGACCAACTCATCCCTAGAGTTTGATTTTTCACTTTAAGTTCCCCCCCCCCAAAGTCCAAGCATGGTGAGGTTATATATAATGAGACTCATTTGCCATGGGTTGATGACAATAGCAACCAACCCACTCAAGACATACAGCCAATCGGGTCCTCTATCGAACATCCGAATAAGAGGTAGAGGTTATCAACCCTACCCACTTTAGAGAGGACTCATCCCACCATCACCCCCTTTCCTGTACAACTCTAGTGGAGCCAATTTTATGGAAGGTGAAAATGCCATTGATGTCGATTAGGGAGACAAAAGCTGCCGCCTGCTCTTGGAGTTAGAGGATCTGCTGTTGTGGCCAAAGAATCTAGGGATGGATCCCTATATTATACTACTCGGCCTTTTGTCCTCATTAAAAAATACTGAGTAACTAAGATAGATTTAGTAATTGAGGATATGAGGGTTGCCATGGGGTTATCCAGCACTTTGATAACCCCAGAGACTCCGAAATAATGGACGGCCAATCCTCTACCAATCTGAGGATAGAGGGTTTTCAAGCTTTGGTAGTGATAATTGTCGAACCTTTCATTCTTTTGTCAATTCGGCTTAATCCTTTTATTTCCTTTAACACTGTGATATTTCCTAAGGGGCCCAAAAATTACTAGTTGTCGAGATAAGGTCGGCAGTTGAGTAAAGGAAGGAAAAATATGCTGCCAAATCTACTATAGCTGAGGCCAAAACACAAAAAGCTAGCACTAGCAAGTTTAAAGATGAGCTTGGGAAAGTCAAGAAGGACCTCAAGATCAGGGACAAAAAGCTGGTTAAGTCCAACAAGTACTTGGCCAAAACTGAAATTGATCTTGAGGCTGCCAGGACCCAGGTTAAAGACCTAGAAGCCGAGCTACAAAAGTACAAGGACTTAAAAGTTCAGGCTAGGGCTTATAGGGACCAAGCCCTACACGAAAAATAAGCCTTGGTGGATTAAAGGACCTCTGGATTTTATAAGATCTTTGAAGATAGCTAAAATGCTACCATTATCTCAGTCACTAATGAAATGCAAAACATTAAAAACATTATCTACTAGGCTGGTTTCAAGTACGGCCTGGAGAAAGCCTAGATCCCCATAGACCATGATCTACAGAGGATGAATGTGGCCTGCCCGAATAGAGTATTTGTGACGCCCTGAATCTCGTTCCGATAATTTCACCTCTGGGACCCGGTTAATCACGGTGCCTTACGCAATGGCGGGATTAAATTAAAACAATTTAAAAATATATCTAAAACATTTATTGTTTAAAATTCCAGTTCAAAATTTTTTTGGCATGTGGAGTCTATAAAGTTAATAATTCTAAAACCTGTATATAACAATGTAAGTTTCAAAAACCTTTGAAACAAACTCCACATTCACATAGACTCATATCCAACCATTTAATCACAAATGTTATACAATACAATTTCCTCTAACGAGGTCCCAAGCAATACTTTTAAATCCATGTATAAAATCATATATATGCGTATCATAGAGTATTGTTTACTATCGCACCAGTAATTGAGTGCTTAACATGGAACCTCTTCAATTCAACGTAGAAATCAAGGATTTTTGTATAATCCGTAGTTTATAATCATATCAAGTCTAAATCAAACAAAGAATCAAGAAGAATCATCCCAAAACGCCATGTACATGCAATTATTGATATTATATACAAAATAATCATTTTTGCTTGGATTTGAGATGAATAACTTTTAATAACTTCAAAATAAGTTGGAATACGATTGTTCCCACCTTTACAGGGTTAATCCCTCGAAGAATCTCAATGGAATTGAGCCGAAGAAGCACCAAATTCAAAATTCCCAATTCCTCGAAACCCTAGCCACGGTGGGTGTGATAAAAGAGATGATGAATAGTGATTTGGAGTTCAAATCTCGGATGGAGGACGAAAGATGCGCAAGAATCTCTCTATGGAACTCTCTAAATGTGGTCTTGGATTGTGTGGGTAGAAATTTGTGTTTGATGGTGATAAATGGTGAGAAAAATGGGTTAAAATGTGTTAAAATTTGGCACTCAGGTCTCTGGGATCGATCCTAGGTTTCTGGGACCGATCTCAGAAATATTCTACCCACTCTTTGTTTTTCGCTGTACTGACCACTGTTGGTATTCTGGCCATAATTCTTTGCTCGGAACTCGGATTAGGGTGATCTTTATGTCCACAAAAAGCTAATTCAAAGCTCTACAACTTCCTAAGAGGAAATTTTCCTAAATTATGGATAAGTAATTCCTAGAAATTCAAAGAAGACAGCTCTCTGCCATTATGCTACCAAATGACCAGATTTTAACGAATGGCCTACTTCGGGCACTATTTTGACCAACGAGGAGTATGAATTGGCTTTCGGTCAAAACACGAAAGTTGTAGAATGGTATGAAACCTAGAGATAGGAATAAATAGTGACTAAATAGGATAAGAGACGAAGAAGTTAAGAAGGCTCAAAGTTAGCGAAAAACAAGAAATCGCATAAGGCCAAAACTTAGGATTTACAAGCCGAAATCGATTCGGACCACCCGAATCACTAAATGATCACTCACACGAATCTAAGTAGATTAATATAACTAATACAAGATAATAGAACATTGAGAGACTCCATAAATTGAGTTTTCACCACTCGAGATGAAATGAACGGTTGAACGAAGTTGAATATGGTGAGATGAAAGTACGGGGTATTACAATCTCCCATTCTTAATTAATTTCGTCCTCGAAATTCACTAAGGAATAAATGAGGCACACAATGACACATGCACAATAACCTACCCATATGGTTTCTCCCGTCCTCAAGAGGTAACGAAGGTTCTCGAAGGGCTAAAGTTCGGGCTCAGGACACCTAAACAACTTCCAAAATCATAAAGTGACTAAGGAGTCGAAAAGTTAAATTTGTCAAATCAGGAACACAAGATAACTCTTCATCTAACACGGTCATGACACCCGTCACATTACAAGTTCAAAATCGGAACCGTACTTGGCCACATTAAGCTATAAAGCTTCCATACACAAGCATCATCTAGTAATTAGGGTTGAAGAATGTAGTTTCCTCTTCTTATTACCCTATGGGTTTTATTCGCAACAAGGAGACACGGTTTGTGGAATTCCAAGGATTCAAGTTACATGCTTGGAAAATACTACTCCATACTATTATAGATGGAAATAAAAGGGAAGGGTTCAACTTTATCCTAGACTGACTCTATATCATCCATCAAAATAAAATGGGAGGATTCTCCCTTGACTCTATAGAAACTTTCAATCATACAATGGTCGCCCACACAAGGAGTAAAATCTCCTTTCCTATGAATCCTTCTGGGGAAATGCTTAATCACCACCATATGGTTAAAGCCATACGCTTATACTTATATTGAAGGGAACACCTACCTCAGAAGAGCCCACACAAAATAATTTAAACTACAAGGCTTGAAATAAAGTTCGTATCTTGCTAACGGTATAAAATACTCAAGGTCAATCTAAGATGAGGTTGCCTAATCTCCCAAATAGATGGAGGATTTTTCGGAAGTTCATCGTACAACCGAACTCCTTCGAGGATCACCCACATGGACTTACGAGCACGTAACCACTTCATAACCAGAGTGTGAACCATCTCTCGTATAACTTGACATGTGTAGTACTATCACGTACAAGAGTGCGACAACAATCGGGCTATGGTAGGAAAGAGGTTCACGCTATACAATCATAAAACCCAGTTCGTCATCTGTCGCCCTTCTTTTTACGCCTAAGTTTCATGATCGGAATTGAGTTACTCCTTGTGACTCAACCAAACGAGGAAGAAAGAAACTTGGATTCTTATCCTAGGTTTGCTACAATTTACTTACGAGGGATGGTTATAATTATGAGCAGCTAGAAGGAAACATACTGACTAAAAGGAATCATAATGAAAATTAGGTTCCCCTCCTTGAAATTTTCGGAGCACCGCCTTGGCTTCCGAACTTGACTCACGAAAACGTCAAAGTTTTACTCAAAAAAAACGTAATCACACTTTGCCTCGGTTCTTAAGGAAGGTAGAATAATTCTCTTGGGATCTTCACACTAGTCTCCGATGCTCGAACATAAAAATATTCGACTCGAGAATTTCAGGCATGCATATTAATCTTCCCTATTGTGGTTTTCTATGCCATTAATCACACACCACCCTAAAAGGGTGTCCATATAGGAAAGTAAAAAGAATATTCTCACAATACTAATCTCAACTTCGTTAATCGTAAAGATTAACCAATGATCCGTCTAGCTTTTGGTGAGATCACGCTAACTTATTACAAGGTGAGTCCTAAAACCAAGGTCATCTAATCAAATGCTAACAAAATTATAAATCAAATCTCTATGACTATATACTAAGAGTACAAAAGTAACAACGGCTATGGTTTGCCCATCCCATGCTCATCCGCTGCGTCACTCTAATAAATCTTCCTAACTATAAGGGAATGAAACTATGCTTAAATTCAATGTGCAGTCAACTATTTCACCCTAAGTGAGTTCATGGAGAAATATTCATTCTTATAGAGATGAGCAAAAGGGACAGATGGGCTTATAGAGACTAAAGCATTAAACAAGTTTTGATCTCCCCTAAGGAGGAAATGTGACCGTTATAAACACACGCTGAATTGTTGGAATCACAAAAGGGCATACATCCCTTTCTTATTCAAATCCGAACTCTAAGGATTTGAAGGCTTAGTAAAACTCGGTCTTATGTTCTAATTTCTAATCCAACTCCAAGAAATTCCATAGTTTCACTAGAGATAAAGTACACGAATAAGACATGTGGTTCCTCACACAGAGCAAATTCTAGTACTCTAACCACTTTATTATAACACTTTAACCAAACTAGGATTAGCCGACTTATTCTCTCTCATAACACCAAATCTACATGCTTGATCACTACTATACTAGCTTGAAATCACGACGTTGATCATATATGAGGCTCACCACACATGAGAATCAAAAGAGAAATAATAGGGTGAACGCAAGGAATGGAACTTCAATGGTCACCTGGCATAGGTTTACCACGTTTTAATTCCCGTTGGCAACAGTAGACTGGCGACTTATAAGATAGTCAACCGTTGGCCGGCGGATGACTAAAATATAATCCATCAGTCACATATAGCTAATCATGAGGTAAAACTAGTTTCGAACACGGACAAGCATTTGAATAAAAAAGGAATAGGAGCCAAGGATTGAGTCATTTACAAAAGGAGGTCAAATTAAGTGAAGAGTAAAATTTTCGTGGATTGATGCTGCCAAGACAAGCTAACATCTCATTCCACTGTTCTCCCATTTCCCAAGTATTCCAACGGTAGAATTATCTATCGCACGAAAATGTATCGATATTGAGGGACACCGCCATGGTTCACCTCTCTAAAATAGGATCTACCCTATGAACCCCGCGAAGAAATATTGAACCTAAACCTCTTATACCAACTTGTGACGCCCCGAATCCCGTTCCGAGAATTTCACCTCCGAGACTCGGTTAATCACGGTGCCGTACGCGACGGCGGGATTAAATTAAAACAATTTAAAAATATATCTAAAACATTTATTGTGTAAAATTCCAATTCAGAAAAATTTTGGCATGTGGAGTGTGACGCCCCGAATCCCGTTTCGAGATTTTTACCTTTGGGACCCGGTTAATCACGGATGCCGTGCGCGACGGCGGGTTTAAAAAATAAAAATCACAACCTTTAAAAATCTTTTTCTTGGATAAAACTTAATCCGTTGAAAAACACGTTTTACAAAATTTCAGCACGAGGAGTTCGTTTAAACAACAATCCGCCCTGTAATTAAAAATAAAAAGAATAACCTATGTTCAATCATTTCACAATCAACCATTTAATAAAAATACTTCTCAACCTATTCACTTTATCAAAGTCTATTTAAGTATACAATTATACAACAGTCCCAAATCCTTTTAAATATATACAAATGTCTGAAAATATAATATAAAGGCCTCAATGGCATTGTCCTTGTATTAAGGATTACAAAGTAGTTCGAGGTCATCAGAGCTTCTACGGATGTACAGCGCGTGCCACCCTCGAGTATGGACCTTCAAAACTGTTGAGAAGGAAGGAATGAGCCAAATCTGGGCTCAGTGGAAACTATAGAGTTTTGATATAGAAAATACTTTACTTTAATATAATAGTTTGAAAACCATGCAACCCACACACTCAAGTGCATGCCAAACCCCTCTAGGATTTCTATCCTAGCTAGCTACCCGGAAGCACTGCCCGACTAACCAACTTTACCTCTAGGCATTCCATAGGATAAGCCCCTCACTTATTCTAATATCACTAGAGGACCGCTAGTCCAAGGCTATCTTATTTCAAACTCTAGCTTCCTAGGTTTTATCATACAAGGTCGACTCGCTTTAGAACGTGTAACAACACTACCAAGTACTATCCCGTGCTCATACCGAGAGTTGGTGACTAATGGCCAAGCATTTATCATTTCCTCTTTGTAATTTAGTTCATTATGAGTTTCGTGCTTGGCCAACTAATATGCATTGCCACTAAATCATTCAACTTAAGCACTACGTTACGGTGTCCTCCAATCTAGCCATTCATTTGCTATGCCCACCACTTTAATTGCTAATGTCCTATGTTTAACATGAACTGGTAGACTAATTTTATAACTACATGCGTCCATGCACTCGTATGTTATCTAAGGATCAATAGTATTAGAACTTTCCACATTAGGCATTAGTTCATTATGAATGGTCATATGATTCTTTAAGCAAATTATGGTCCGTACAATAAAATACGTATTCATTCTTACGTTATATGCAATATATCTAAAACAATACATATAACATAATACAAGATATACTATAATATCACTTATCAAAGTCACTATCACATTCGTCACTCATGACGTGCAAGTATCATCCGAGACATAGCCTCTTATTCTCAATAGTTAACCATGTCATCCGAGACATGTATCTCAATGGCCATCATAGCCTTGACAATCACAATAATATCTATAGTTTCCCAAGCGTCACCATGTCTGCATTTTGTGGCCTTTCACCCACACTGCAGCAGGGCCTCTCGCTCATTTCCGTGCACGGTTTCGGGTCTTTCACCTAGGGGCACTCTGTCCCAACTTAAGGTCCCAATCGTTAGAAACTAACCCAGGACCATCACTGGACTAATGTCATCTCATCATCACATTATACACATTTATATATATATATATATATATATATATTCAACCATGAATCGCACCATATACACATTACCACATTCATAGAACCCATTATTCGCAAAATACAATGAAATAATAAAAATGTATCATATGTGTACTCACGCCAATAAGGTAATTCACATTTAGGGCCTTATCATCAATCACCCACGTACATATATGTAACAAGCCCATATATATATGAATCAACATGTACGTATATATATATCTTGTTTCACTGTGCCGATAAGATAATTCGCATATTAGGCTTTATAGTCATTTATAAATATGTGTGTGCGTGTCTATTTATGTCAAGCCCACGCAACCGGCCAATTAGTGTGTTGTCGGGATTCACCTCTCATAGTGTATCATGTGCATAAAACTAAAGTCGCATGATCCTTACCCAAGTTCTTACGTCATTATATTAAGCCGAACAACAGGTCCTAAGTGCCTCGCCTAACCGGTAAGCTTACAGTACTTCTAGCCTCTTTTTTTTTGAATAAGACTACAACAGCTTATAACTCACCAATTGATGTTTTTGACATTCCTATAATGCACCAAAGCCACATTCTCACCACTAGTCACAACAAAGGTCTATATAAAGCGCTAAGCTCAAAGTTAGAATTTATCATTACTGCCTTAGTGGGTTCTTGGTTCAATACTCATGTAATAGGTTCAATACCTTTAACCAATAAAATATATGCATATATCTATCATTTACAATCTATAACCAATCATTCTATGCACACAAATCCCCAAAACCCAATTTTCTAGTCTATACACCTTACTACCGAATGGGTATGATATGTAGGAACAAGTTTATGGGTCATAGCATGATAAGAGTTAATAATACATGATATATATATATATGCGATATTCTACTCTTATGCACCATCAATTGATCCTCAAACCAACCAAACTCAGATACACATCATAACCTAGGGCTTTTCATCTAAATCACCATTTTTGTGTGAAATTGATACACAACACATGATAGTTTTAAAAATAAACAAATTTAAGGTTAATGTTCCCACCTAATCGAAGCCTTATCCTCGAATTGATGATGCTTAGCCCCAAATTTAGAGCCCCAATCCCGAGCTCAAGCAGCCATGGAGATGTGTAGGTGGAGAAGATGATGAATAGTGCATAGGAGGTTGCTTGGATGATTGAGGCTTTGATCTTTGGTGTAGAGGATGATAGATGAGTGGAAAAATCCTCACTTTCTCTTTCTAAAAGCTCTACAATGGTGTGATGAAGAATGAGGAAGAAGTAGCTCACGTGTGTATATATATCTGCTGCTCTAACTTTCGCGGGTACTGTTCACGCGTATGGGGTTTGCAGCGCTGAACTTTGGACGGCCATAACTTCGAACTCGGATGTCCGATTGAGGTGATCTTTAGGTCCATGGAAATCTTATTCGGAGCTCTACAACTTCCTAGTGTTATCGAATGAACAACTAATACTGATTGACCTTTTTCGCGCTCAGTTTTGACCCAGTAGAAGTTCGAATTTGCCTTTCACTGAAACACAAAAGTTGTAGATTGCCTAAAAATATAGGGTATTATGCAAACAAAAACTCAATATGACGAAGAACGAAGGAGTTATGCTTCCTCCAAGTTAGCCCAAAATCATGAAGTTGGGTAAATTAAAAACTTGAAATTTACATCCCGATTTCAACTCGAATCACCCGAAATGACTTACTGACATTTTACCAAGCTTAAATACACAAATATGACCTATCGGAAGTCTTCGAACCCTGTCTCTCCTTTTAAAACAGTATTTCACTATTCGGAGCTCGAAATCGCTTTACTCGCAATTTTTGAACACGCTAGGCTTGCGATTTAGGAACGGGGTGTTACATGGAGTCTATAAAGTTAATAATTCCAAAACATGTATATAACAATGTAAGTTTCAAAAATCTTTGAATCAAACTCCACATTCACATAGATTCATCTCCAACCATTTAATCACAAATGTTATACAATACAATTTCCTCCAACAAGATCCCAAGCAATACTTTTAAATCCATGTATAAAATCATATATATGTGTATCATAGAGTATTGTTTACTATCGCACCAGTAATTGAGTGCTTAACATGGAACCTCTTCAATTCAACGTAGAAATTAGGGATTCTTATATAATTCGTAGTTTATAATCATATCAAGTCTAAATCAAACAAAGAATTAAGAAGAATCATCCCAAAACCCCATGGACATGCAATTATTGGAACTATATACAAAATAATCATTTTTGCTTGGATTTGAGATGAATAACTTTTAATAACTTCAAAACAAGTTGGAATATTATTGTTCCCACCTTTATAGGGTTAATCCCTCAAAGAATCGCAACGAAATCGAGCCGAAAAAGCACCAAATTCGAAATTCCTAATTCCTTAAAACCCTAGCCATGGTGGGTGTGATGAAAGAGATGATGAACAGTGATTTAGAGCTCAAATCTCAGATAGAGGACGAAAGATGCGCAAGAATCTCTCTATGGAACTCTCTAGATGTGGTCTTGGGTTGTGTGGGTAGAAATTTGTGTTTGGTGGTGATAAATGGTGAGAAAAATGGGTTAAAATGTGTTAAAATTCGACACCCAGGTCTCTGGGATCGATCCTAGGTTTCTGGGACCGATCCCAGAAACATTCTGTCCACTCTTTGTTTTTCGCTGCACTGACCACTGTTGGTATTCTGGCCATAACTCCTTGCTCGGAACTTGGATTGGGGTGATCCTTATGTCTACGGAAAGCTAATTCAAATCTCTAAAAGTTCTTAAGAGGAAGTTTTCCTAAATTATGGATGAGTAATTCCCAGAAATTCAAAGAATATAGCTTTCTTCCACTATGCTACCAAATGACCAGATTTTAACGAATGGCCTACTTCAGGCACTGTTTTGACCAACAAGAAATATGAATTGGCTTTCAGTCAAAACACGAAAGTTGTAAAATGGTATGAAACCTAGAGATAGGCATAAACGGTGACTAAATCGGATAAGAGACGAAGAAGTTACGAAGGATCAAAGTTAGCGAAAAACTTGAAATCGCATAAGGCCGAAACTTAGGATTTGCAAGCCGAAATCGATTCAGACCACCCGAATCACTAAATGATCACTAACACGAATCTAAGTAGATTAATATAATTAATATAAGATGATAGAACACTGAAAGACTCCACAAATCGAGTTTTCACCACTCGAGATGAAATGAACGGTTGAACGAAGTTGAATACGGTGAGATGAAAGTATGGGGTATTACAGTATTTTAGGCCACTGTGGAGACTAGGGATGAAGCGAAAGTTATAGCCTCCATAAATGAAGCATCCGGGGATGGTGATGGTCAAAGGCAACAGCAGTGAACTTTCCTTCCTTTTTTTGTAATCATTGGATCTTGAAGCCCCTCTATGTGTAATATCTCTTTATGAATGATAATAGAGTTTTTGCTATACATGTTTGTATTTGACTATTTACTACATTGTCCAACTGTTTTACCAAACCAAGTAAACAATTGCATAATAACTCGTTCAATTTTTGGTAAATGTTGACATTTTGTTTGTTTTTTGACTTACCAAGTCTTGCAACTTTTTGTTGAAAATATAAACTTTATTCGGCTTACCAAGCCGTCACAATGCCTCCTTAGGCAATTGCATCATTATCAGCCTACCAGGCTCTTGGATTTTTTTAACAAGTTGTACGATTATGCCTACTCGACAATAACACTCATATCGGCCTACCAGGCTTGTAGTGCATTTAGCTTACCGATATTTATTAATCAATTTTCGTTAAAAGAATACAACATTGATATACTTTAACTAAATAAAGCACCAATCTGTGTAGTTGGCTTCTATGGCCTTGCCTACTAGGGGAATTGCACTTTGTGAAGTAGTCAGTGACAACTAATAAAAAAAATCTGGAACCATAAGCCTTTCGGAAGGAGGCCCAAAATATCCAATCCCCATTTTGTAAATGGCCAGGGACTAGTCAAAGGGAAAAGTTCAACCCTAATGTAACATCACGTATTTAATTATTTTGTATTAATCCCATTGTACACATGTGAATGATCGTTTAGTGATTCGAGTGGTCCAAATCGATTTCGGTTGGTAAATAGGAAGTTTTAGTTCTTTGCAATTCGTTGATTCTAGCTAACTTTGAGCTATCGTAATTTTTTCGTTTCTTGTCCGATTAAGATTCCGTTCGTGTACATTTCTAGCTTTTATACCATTCTGCAACTTTCGTGTTTTGACCAAAAGCTAATTCGCACTCCTTGTGGGTCAAAACAGGGTGCAAAGTAGGCCCATCGCTAAATTCTGGTCATTCGGTGCTTTGGCAGAGCGCTGCCTTCGGCGAATTTCTGGAGATAATCTATTCATAATTTTGGAAAACTTCCTCTTAAGAAGTTGTAGATCTTTGCATTACCTTTCCGTGGACATAAAGATCACCCCAATCCAAGTTTCGAGCAATGAGTTATAACCAAATTACCAACAGTGGTTAGTGCAGCCAAAATTAAAGTTTGGACAGAATGTTTATGGGATCGATCCCAGAAAACCTAGGATCGGTCCCAGACCCCTGTGTGTCGAATTTTCTAGAGTTTTAACCCCATTTTCTCACCATTTATCACATTAATTCACCAAATTCGACCCAAACTTCCTCCTATCAACTTGAGGGCTTTAGAGAGAGATATAGGTGGTTCTTAGAAGGATTATTACTCATTTTTCAAAATCAATCCAAAATAAAAGCTCCAAATCCCCCGAATCATCCTCCTGGTAGCTATTCATCATCTTCCTCGCTGGGATTTCTTTGGACAAGGCTTGAACCTTCATATTTTCTTCTTCTTTCTCGTTGATAAGTCGAGGTAGGGGTTTCTTGCTTTCAAAACTTGTTAACTATGGTTTTATTCTTCAAAAAATTTTAATGTTTGACTCATACTTGTTTGAGAATTTAATTACAAGTATGATTATGGTGCCTTTTGATTTATGAGGTTATGAATATACGATTTGAGGAAAGATATGTCATAGACACTTAATATAAAGCATTTCTTGAGTTATATGAGATATTCCTTTATTGTATCGTAACTAATAAAGTTTCCATAGTGTGGTTTGAAGCAATATATGCCATGTACACTTGAGATAAATGAAATATTGAAATCATTTTACATATTCCATAATTGTGTGAATATTAAGAGTTGGTGGAATTAAATTGTTGTTGATAGATATACATCATGGAAAATATGTTGGAATTTGTTGAAGGGTGTTTGGCATAAATTACTTCAACGGCACATTTAGTGGCATGATTTGCATAATCTACATCCATGGTGTGTCAACCGAAGGCCCGGAGATTTTACGGCAAGCTCTTGAACGCAATTGTAACTTGTGATTTAATTGGCTATCTCGTGAAAGGCTTATATCTTCTTATATTGGTTCGAGGAGCTTGTATTCCTCAAAAATGGATATCTTGTATCGATTGAATAGTGCTTGCCGGGATGGGAAAAATAGGCAGGGCCCGGTGCCCTTGGGTTGAAAAGCCCTAAACCCCTAGGGGAGTAATGTTTGGCTGCCTATAAGCCACCGGTGTGGAGCCCGGGAACCTAGGCAAATTAGGAAGGCAATATGGTTTTGTTGTTATCGATGTTTATATGGGATCGGGATGATTGATCCCAGAATTGTTGATATCTATATTCATATAGGATCGGGACAATTGATCCCAAGGTATTAACTTGATGATTCGACATCTCGATGGCATTGGATGATAGTCACAGCTCAGGCTCTCTATTGTATGGTAATCGGTTGACACGAGAGGTAAACTGCATTAGCACATTCATGCATAATTTATTTGATGAACATGGTTCTTGTTGATATTATCGAATTACATGTGGTTTGAAATATATGTTCATAAACCAGTTTTTGAACACATGCCCCTTCACCCCCCCTACTGAGCAAATAGCTCACCCTAGTTTTCTTTAAATCCTTACAGGTACGCACGAGTCTCATGAGGACAAAGAAGCGATGGGATCAGGGACGAAATAGAAGCTCTGATACAATTCATTTTTGGTTTATATATATATATATATATGTGTTTTTCGAGAAGTCACGGCTAGCCCAAGGAGTTATATACTTTAAGAATTCATATGGTTTGGGTATACATATATGATGCATGCTTGAATGTTATGATATGTTTATATACCCCTCTACTTAGAACCCTTAATATGCATGATGTTGCCTGTTTGTTTCCTTTCATTATATACCCATCTTAGTCTTATTAAGATGGGTTAGTAATGCTCCAAGTCTTAATTACAGGTGTTATCCTGTAGATTAAGGCAAGGTGTTACACCTAAGTTTATGGATGATTGGTGCATGTTTCTGGCACTTATAGTATTTCTTGGTATAAACAGGGCATCTCCTTCAATGTAAGGCAGCCAATAACTCTACCTTCTCACTCGGTGAGCTAATGATTGACTGCCTGTATGACTCAGACAACTCCCTTCACGAAGTTCAAATAGAACTTCTTGAACCTTCTTCGGGTGAACACATCCCAAATGAGGGCCTGAAAAATGTCTTATGTTTAACTTACAATTTTGGGACTACAAATATCAGCTGGCTTGAGCTTTAACTATGTAAGCTTCATTGTTGCCATTGGGTAAAATTCCATCTCTAAGATTGTGGATGATTGGATTAATACAACTAACTCCCAAATCGGCATCGATCTTACACACCACATGGCAATTTTGCTCGGCATCTATACTTGGTTTTGGCAGAAATTCTACCTCAACGATCTTTTTCAAGTTAGACTCAATCATCAAGGCAAGAGTTGCCAGGGCATCAGCGTGGCTATTGCTCATTCTGGAAAACTTTTCAAGGTACGCCGATTTAAAGCTTTTGAATATTTTTTGTGCAATCCTCATGTAAGCCTCCATCCTTTGGTTTTTAGCAGAATACTCTCCAGTTAGTTGATTTTCCACTAGCTGGGAGTCATAATGAATGACCAAGTTTTGCACACCAAGTACCTTTGCTTTCTTTAAACCCACTATGAAGGCCTCATACTCGGTTTCGTTATTTGAGGCAGTAAAGCCTAGCCGAATAGCTTGTTAAATCACAAATTTTTTTAGGGATTCAAGTACAATGCCAACACCTAAACCTTCTCTAGTTAATGACATCAATAAACATAGTCCATGTATCTTTCTAAATGATCGAATCTTGGTCTTGTTAAATTTCAGTACTATCTATATTCATAATATCTATAATTGCCCCCAGTTTTAGTAGTTGGTTGGTCAAGTGGTGCAATTGTTGCCCCCACCATAGGATCAGTAGGGCTTTCTGTGAATTCAGCAATAAAGTCAACTAACACTTAACCTTCGATTGCTATTTTGGGTTTATATTCGATGTGAAATCTGCCGAGTTCAACATACTATTTCTTCATACAGTTAAATGAGTCTGATTGGTACTACTTTTATGGGAATTGATTTCAGTACTTTGATTGGGTGAGCACTGAAGTAATGATGCAATGCTTAAGAAGCATTGATTAGGGCAAGTACAAGCTCTTCTATTTGCAAATAATTCAGCTTAGCGTCTACCAAACTTTTGCTAACTTAGTAAACTGGCTCTATATTCCCTTATCTTTCCTAATTAGGGTGGCACTAATTGCATTTATTGAGGAGGATAGGTAGACAAAAAGTTGTTTATAATGGTTTAAGATTGAGATTAAGGGTGGGCTACTAAGATAAGTTTTCAAATTGACTAAAGGCTTTATCACATTCTTCATCCTAAACAAATACTTTAAATTTTTTAAAGTTTTGAAAAAGGGTTAACATCTGTTAGAGCATTTGGAGATAAATATGTTCAATGAAGCGATCATAATTGTCAATTTCGAAAGTTCCTTGAGGCTGGTCGTTAGTTTAAGGTTCTACAAGGCTTTTATCTTTTTTTAATTTACTTCAATCTCTTTGTGGTTGACCATGAATCCAAGGAATTTTCCAGAACTGATCCTGAAATGCACTTGGTTGCGTTGAGTGTAGTACCCCCCGTGTTTCATTTGCTTGTTAATCTCATTCTTAAGCTTGTTTATAGCTTAATCTCCACATTGGATAGTGAATTTTAGATCCCGGTTCCGTTTAGATGACCCAACACTTTTATCATGTCATACAAGCATATTACATTTGTGTGGGGTATCGTTTAATGATTCGGGTGGTCTAAATTGAAATTAAGATATTAATCGTGTGGTTTCACTTTACACGATTTCTGAATTTTAAATTTTTGAGACATCATAACTTCTTCATTTCTTATTCGATTGAGTCACTGTTTATGCCCCTAGTTAGGTTTTGATCCATTCTACAATTTTCGTATTTCGACTGAAAGCCAATTCATGCTCCTCATGGGTCAAAACTCTATGAAGTAAACTAATTGTTAAAATCTAATCATTTGGTAAAGTAATGGCAAATTGTTGTCTTCTATGGATTTTTGCATTAAATCTATCAAAAATTTGGAGATACTTAAAGCCAAAAGTTGTAGCTCGTCGAGTCTTCTTTCCGATGATATAAAAATCACAACCTTTAAAAAATCTTTTTCTTGGATAAAACTTAATCCGTTGAAAAACACGTTTTACAAAATTTCGGCATGAGGAGTTCGTTTAAACAACAATCCACCCTGTAATTAAAAATAAAAAGAACAACCTCTGTTCAATTATTTCACAATCAACCATTTAATAAAAGTACTCATCAACCTATACACTTTATCAAAGTCTATTTAAGTATACGATTATACAACAGTCCCAAATCCTTTCAAATAAATACAAATGTCTGAAAATGTAATATAAAGGCTTCAATGGCATTGTCCTTGTATTATGGACTACAAAGTAGTTCGAAGTCATCAGAGCTTCTATAAACATTCCACGCGTGCCACCTTCAAGTATAGACCTGCAAAACTGTTGAAAAGGAAGGAATGAGCCAAATCCGGGCTCAGTGGGAATTATGAGGGTTTATAATGAAAATAAGGTTTTCATTTGAAAACATACGTATCATATATATATATTGCTTCAACATTACAATTTGTTTGAAAACCTTACTATGCAATTCACCATGTATGTGCGTGCCAAAACCCGCTAACTGTTCTATCTCAGGTATTAAAACTATTTTCCCAACTCTCATCATATAGCATCCTACTCTTTCTAGCTTCTTAGAGTTCACATGCTATAAGAATCATTCTATTCTCGGCTACTTAACTGCAAGTAAGGAGTATACACCTCTTATGCCAAGTATTTGTAGTTATCACTTTGTTAATAGTACATTATGAGTTACATAGTTGGCCAACTACTAAGCATTACTACCAGGCCGTCTAGCCATCCGTACACTATGTTTGTAAACCAACGGTTACTAGAACTTTTCACATTAGATATTTATTTGTTATGGATGGTCAAATGGTTCTCTAAGTATGCAATAATTAAAAACGATATATATATATGTATAATCCATAATATACCAAAGACAATACATAGAACATTATAAAATACAACACAATAATATATATATATATATATCAAAACCACCGCCACATCCGTCATTGTGGCGTATTAGTATCATTCGAGACAATGTCTCTTAAAAGCCCTCACGGCCTCGACCATCACAATAGTAATAATCGCGATAGTCCAGGCGTCATCAGGTCTGCATTTCATGGCCTTTCACCTACGCGGCAGCAGGGCCTTTCGTTCGTTTTCGTGCACGATTTTGGGTCTTTCACCCAAGGGCACTTTGTCACAACTTAAGGTCTCAATCGTTAAAGACCAACTCGGGACCTCACATGGACTATGTCATCTCATCATTACATCACACATATATATATGCAGTAGATCAATACACAATCATCACAGTCATTCATCTCTCACAATGAATGTATATGTGTATGTATATGTATATGTGTATATATATCAATCATGTACAGTTATGTACATATAACATCACAGTACACAGGTGGCCATTTGCAACAATACCATATATGGAAATAGATATTTAATCATACATTAATCGTATTGTTTCATTAATCTCATAGTTATTTATAAACGTATTCTATAATCATTTGCCAAATTGTATATACGTGCAATTCATCCCCCTCCATCTATATGTTTAATAGGTTTATCACTATATAATTAATCAAGTGTCGCGGCCAACCAATTTATCATAGGCGTCATATCATGCGTCACCTCTAAAGGCTTGTTGTTACAAGTCTACTCAGGTAGTACGACCTACAGACTTACTATTATTAAGATAGACATCGTGGCAAGTTATATGTGGTATACTATACCCATTAATACCTCATAATAACCTTCAAGTCATATAATCTAGCCAATCATTGGTTATACGTACTTGCAACTAAGGCAACCCAAGTCCTCTAAGGTACTTTTCATGACATTACTAGGGAGTAATGGGACTGCAATATCATCATAGCTAACTACCATACCCCATACTAGATACTAAACCCATTTACCATAGTGTACTGACCTACACTAAAAGTTCGTAATGTAAGTGCGTCTCATAAGGCCCTACCAAAGTATCTCATTGTAAAAATGTATATATCTAGGTCCTATAACTTATAATTCACCATTTATTAAGCCAAAATCTTCCAAAACCTCTAATTTCCCAAATTCCCTAGTTTACACGCTTCGCCTCCAAGTGGGTTCGTTAGAAAACTCAACATATACATGCCAATCATGTAAGTCATTGATAAACAATGTTATTGGGGTAATAATTTCTCATTATACATCATTAATTTGGAACGAATCTAGCCCAATCGCATCTAGTCATCAAAACCTAAGGTTTCATAAGAAAAATCCCATTTTTCCATGTAAATCTTTGATACACAAGTAATAAGTAAGAAAATAGGTTTAGTAGAGTTGTTCCTACCTTATACATGCCGAATCCTCAAGCTATTGCGTGCTAGATCGAGCCGTGGTCGTGTAATCGCAAAACCCCCAATTTTCGCTCAAAGCCCTAGCAATGGAGGTGGAGCTTGGAGAAGAAGGTGAATAGTGATTATTTGGTGTTTCTTTAGCATGTTGAAGATGCGTGGATGAGGGCACCTCGAAGCCCTCTCAATTTCGTCACTTTTTAGAGTGTTGCTTAAATCCAGCGGGTGCTGTTCACGCGTAGGGGAGTTGGAGTACTGAACTTTAGACGGTCATAACTTCTTGCTCGGAAGTTCGATTGAGGTGATCTTTATGTCCACAGAAAGCTTATTCGGATATCTACAACTTCCTAGAAGGAAATATCCCCAAATTATGGACAGATAATTCCCAGGAATTTGACGAAGTCAGAGCGTTAATGTTACCGAATAAACAACTGATAGCGATTGACCTTTTTCGCGCTCAGTTTCGACCTAGTAGAAGTTCGAATTTGCCTTTTGCTAAAGCACGAAAGTTGTAAATTGCCTAAAAATATAAGATACCCCATGAATGGAAACTCAATCTGACGAAGAACGAATGAGTTACGCTTCCTCCAAGTTAGCCCAAAATCATGAAGTTGGGTAAATTGAAAACTTGAAATTTATATCCCGATTTTGACTCGAATCACCCGAAATGACTTACGAATATTCTAGCAAGCTTAAATACATTAATATGACTTATCAAAAGTCTCTGAACCCTATCGCTCCTTTTAAAACAGTATTTCACTATTCGGAGCTCGAAATCGCTTTACTCACGATTTTTGAACGCAATAAGCTTTGTGATTTAGGAACGGGGTGTTATAAGTTGTGGGTAGGAGCTCCAACTGATTTAGGGTTGGAGCCTTGCGAGATATTAGGGTTATAGCCGTAGAAAGTGCGGTTGTAGCTGCCTATTTATGTTATTGTATCGATGTATCTGCCTCTCACAGATGAGTAGCTCTGACGCCCCTAATCCTGGGTTTAGTACTTCCTTGGTTTGCAAATTAGTTCGTGTGGCTCTATCGACTGGATTGTGTATCTCGAGAAGTAGTAGCCTTGTACTTAGGCGAAAGACCCTAAGGTAGTTTCGTCCTTGGAGGAACTTCCTTGTATGGGTGTTCTTCTTGTTAACTATTTGGAGCGTAATCCCTGGAAAAATGTCTTGCTTGGGTTTAATCCAAATGAATTATAAGTTAAGACCTAGTCCTTGGGGGTTCGCTCACTTTGAGGAGACAAGATCAGTTTGTTTGGGGTCCTTCGGGAATCAATGCTATAAGCATAGTCATCGCGGGGTGTAAGCTTAAGGCTTTATACTAGAGATATAAACTTCACATATGATATTATTGTTAACCTATGTGATGTTGTGGATTAGTGTGGCCTCTTGAGGTATATGGCCAGATTGCACAACATACATAAAGAACTAATGATTAAAATGGCTATACAAAACAAGAGAACTTAGAGTTAATTATTAATGAGTTGATAACGTGGCTCGATTCCATAATGTACTAATATTCATATTAAAATACTAAATTATGTGCCTTATGGATGTGAATTATTATTGTAGATAATAACTTGATGACATGCCAATATCTAAGTTATAATACTTAATGAGAAGTCTTGTTGCCATGTACGAGTTGAAAAATTTCTTAATTGAATCATAATTAAATAGAAAGTAATAATTGCCAAAACATAACGAACCTCGGGAAACTAATGATCTTAATTACATGAAACACATTAATTAGGCTACCTTGTTAAACCATGAGTTTCGTGGATACAAGTCATAGGCAAGCCGAAAAGGTAGGATTAATATAGTTTATTCAGGTAGCTTCCAAATACTAGGATGGGTATTCTAGTGGTTAGGTTTGACATGCTATGTGTGCCTTGCATTGCTCTATTTATATATATATATATATATTGAGCATTACTAATATCTAAAGTCTTATTTTTGTATAAGATGCACGCCATGTTCCTTCAAATGTGTATTTTTTATATAAAACTTTTGCTAGTTCCCACTGAGCCCTGTTTTAGCTCACTCCCATTTTTTAACAGATTTGCAAGAAGGACATCAGGGTGGCACATGTTCTTACTATCTTAGTTGCCTCTGAAATATCACGGACCTCATGCAAGTCCTCGACATTGAAGGACTTCGTTTTAAATTTATTATGTACTCTTTGTAATACGATTGTAAAGAATTTAATAACTATTTTGGGACATCGTTGGAGGATTGTAGATATTTGATGTATCCATGTTTTATTCTATGAATGGACTCGTCAAATGTTTTATATTATACTGGATTTTATACTCCACATTGTGAGAATCCCGATAAGATCCCACCGCCACTATGGTTTGAAACGGTTTTCAAGTCGCCAGTACATTTTTCAAAAAAATGGACAAAGGTGTATTTTTGTACCGTTTGGGGTACAACACAATCTGTGTAACTAGATTAGGTTCAAAAATATGTTATAATGCAAGAAGGTGTTAGGCATCCGCGTTGCCTTTTCGACTTCTAAATGGACATACTCGTTTCATTTTTATGCTATTTTATATTTGCGTTTTAAGGCCTTAAGGTGCCCGTGCAATCGTTTTATTAACATGTTGGGGTTATGGCATGAATTTCGAAGGCAGACTTGTGCAAAAACAACAAATGACTGATTGGGCATCCCTAGAAGACCGATCAGTCTTTCAAGAGCAATGTATTATTTTCGGTATTTAGTAGTCCAAAATCAAAATATGCAATATGTAAAAGTACTGGTCCAATTTCGGATTTATTAACAAGTATGCAATATACAATATTTATAGATATAGAAATGTCCATAGTAGTTTATATACACATGGAGGTAATCAATAAACTAAAGACTGATTTAGAGAGATTAATAAAATACCGTATTTTCGAAGACAAAGCTATTTTGTTTTGATTGATATTGAGAATGTATTACAAACTAGTCTAAGAATTTCGGATACAATATGTCCCTATCTTTAGATCTAGTTCCTATCTATTAGTCGGAAATCAACCCTAGAAGGGGTGAATAGGGTTTTTAAAACTTAATGCGGAATTAAAAAGTTTTCTAAAAATGTTTAAGCAATACAATTAAGCTAAACAAATATATCAAAGAAAACAAGCAAGTCAATCAAACAAATCCAAGATCAAGCAATGGTATAACAAAAAATTAAATATCTTGAGTTAGAAAGATTAAACCGATTGAAGCACAAGGCGTTTTGTTCTCGCGATTCGGTTATCTAAACTATACGTCCGTGCTTGGATAGTGCCCCCGAGAATTTTCACTAAAATCGATTTTTTTCGGGTGAAAATCAAACTGTTACAAGTGTTATTGTCTCACTACACTCCACAAGTATTACTCTACCACAATACTCACACAAGAAACACTCTTGCTAACTTGTGAGATTTACCTCTCACAACACTCAACAAGAATTTACCTTCTTGTTATCCTATGAGATTGACCTCTCACAAATGAATATTCTTAATTATTTGGTGATTCACACCAATGAACAATAACTCTCTCAAGTGTTTAATAGATACAATTGGAAGCTCACACTAGAATTGTCTTGTTTGATCAAGATTTATAGCTCAATGAATGAATGATTGATCAAAATGTGTTCTTGAATCTTTGAATGATGCAGATAGATGAAGAATATGTTTCTATAGTGATTCAAGCTTGTCAAAATGTGTCTTAGATGTCCAATATATAGTACCAAAGATGATATAGCCGTTTGAGAGGTTTGGTAGAAGTTTGGTACCAAAAAGGGTCAAAAATCAGAAATCCATTGGCTATATTCTGAAGCATCAGTCGACTGAGCAAAGCTCATCAATCGGCTGATAGGTGTTGTCCATTAGGCCAAAATTCCAATTTTTGGACTTTTGCAATTTAGCTCCAAAATAAATTTTAATTCTTTGAGGACCTCAAAAATATATTTCTCAGACACCTATTTTCGGAAAAACTAAAAATATGATTATTTAAAATTAATATGAATTTAATTTGAAAACCGGTTTATGAAAAGTGATGTTTTCAAAGGAATTCAATTGCCAACTGTTTTAGATCAATCTTTCAATGCTATATGAATATGTATGAAATATGTAATTGATCAAAGAAGAAACTTTACAATAATCTTAAGTACTCACACAAAATTTAATTTAACGAGTCTTCGAGTGCTTAGATTATTTCTTCAATTCTTCACTTGCATCATTTGCCTTGAAGCTTTTGCATATGATCCTTGATCTTTGTGCTTCATGAGATGCATTGATAGCATGTGTGTGATGAGATTGATATCCTTGATTGTCCAATGCTATGCTGACTTGATCGAATATGGAATGATTGATCATTGTCATGTGGCATGTTTTTCTTGATTTTTCAAGTGTATATAAACTTATGTCAAGAAACATGTTAAATTACACATGATTGATTTATTGTTATTATCAAAATAAGATTAAGACCTTTAGATCAACACCATCTATTTTACTAGTATTTGTTCTTCTCCCTTGAGCCTCTATCCGGTTGTTTTCCCTTTCTTCTCGTATTCTGCTCTGAGAATTTCTCCGGGCTCTTATGTTTTCTCTGCCTGTCTTTCTGCCCTCTGCCTTCATTTGGAGGCTCTCCCTTCTTCTGTTTGTCCATTTGACTGATATAATGGGATAATTGAACTTCCACGTCGATGACTGATCATCGAAGCCCGATCCATGTAATCCATAGACCGATCTGTGGTCCTGAATGAGCGATTGGTCTTGTCTGAAGCCACAATCAAGTCGATGTGAAGACCAATCAGTGTAGGCCGAAGACCGAACCATGCCCACATAAGATCAAACCGTGCAAACTCAAGACCGGTCAGTCTTTCCCTAGATCGATCCATTTTTTATTATGACCAATCGGTCATTGGTGTAAAAGAGGAAGACCGATTAATCTTTTTGGATGCCCGATCGACCAATGGTATAAAAGAGGAAGACCAATCAGTCTTTTGGTTTTCTTAGCATTTTTTAGCTATTTTCTCTTTGATTTTTGAGTTTTGAGCATCTTGCACTACAATGTGACCTTTCTTGGTGCCATCGGAGTCTTAAATACCCTTTTCTGGCATTGTCTGGGGCCAATGTTTGACTTTTGATGTCTTCTAAGTCTGATCTTATTTTATCGGATAGTGAACAACCTCTTTCTCCAAGGGTAACAAAATAGGGTGTCTACACACATATACATGTGTTTTCAAAGTTATGTTTTAAAAGAAAAAGTTTATAAAACTTACAAATTTAATACATTTAAACTCGTTATCACGTACAGTATCCGTGATTAATCGGGCCCAGATGTCTAAATCTTATAACGGGATTCGAGGCGTCACATTAAGGTTCATCTTGTAGTGTTTAAGGATCTCAAAAGTTTTGCCGAGATCAGATATGTGGTCGACACCCTTTTTACTCTTCACCAGCATATATTGTCCACCTAAAGGCCGAATGTATTACCTGTAGCAATACAAGCCCATTGTTGTTATAAAGGTTAAGCTCTCCTGGTCGAGGCCGAATAGAGGTATTTAATGGTATTTAAAATAGGCATCCAGGAAGCTAATTATTTCGTGTCCGACGGTCGAATCCACCAGTTGATCGATTCTGGGTAAAGGAAAGTTATCTTTTGGACAGGCCTTGTTCAATTCAGTGAAATCAATACAAACTCTCCATTTTTCATTTTATTTTTCACCATCACTGGGTTGGATATCCATTCTGGAAATTGAGCCTCTCTGATGGCTCTAGCTTTCAACATCTTTTGTTCATCTTCCTCATCTGCCTTTGCTTTTTCAGGAGCTGCTATTCTTGGCTTTTATTTTATCAGCTTAAAGTTTTTATCAATATGCAGCTTATGGCACATGACCTCGGTATCAATGACAGGAATGTCATATGGTTGCCATACAAATACATCAATATTGGCCCTTAAAAAATTAATCAGTTTATCTTTCTCTTCATTTTTAAAAGTATTTCCTACTAGGAAGAATTTATGCTCAGCATTTTCACCTAAAACTGTAAGGACTTTAATTAATTCTTTAAAAACTTTTTCTTCGGGCTACCCACATGCCCCACCATTAATGGGCTGCTTATGTTGTGATTGCTAACAATTTTTAGAAGCCTTCTCCATCTGGTGAGGGGTTTTAAGCTTATCCCCTTATTTTCTCTTTCCCAAATTCTTACTAGCATTCTTGTTATGGTCAGCATCCTCTTCGCCCTAAGCTCAAAGGCTCTCAGCCAGTTCAATTAGGCGTTTTACTACTGTAGCACTTTGCCCCGCTAGCCCAAAGCAGTAGCTTGCATCTTCATGCTTTCCTATAACTACCACAATCCCTTCATCACATGGGGACTTAAGCTTTTGGTGAAAGGGGGAGGCTACAGCTTTCATCTGCCTCAACCATCCTCTATTGAGTATGGCATCATATGGGGAATTTATGTCCGTTATTATGAAATTCACAACTTTCTGTTTGGGGCCTAATTTATCCGGCACCTCTATAATTGTAATTGACCAGACTACTTCTCTGTTAAAAATGAAAAAGGGCGAATAAGTGCTTCTAATTTAGGAAAAAAGGAGTTTCAACTTCTTGGACATGCTATGGTACATTATTTTGAGGAGCTGCCTGGATCAATCAATACTCTTTTGACATCAAAAGTATTAATGTTCATAGTAAGCACCAATGTGTCATTGTGTGGTGCATCCACTCCCTTCATATTCTTATCAGTGAACATGATCACGTAAGATTTCTTGCTCTTCTATTCCTTATCATAAGTTGCGATCGACATCACCTCGGCAACAAAAGCCTTTTCAACACACTGGCTCTTTTAATATGTACATTGGTGGCATTCTTCACATGTTGTCCAAGTTGTTCGAGAATTACCTCAATTACTCTAGTTACTACCTTATTTGCTGGCCTTTTCGGTGGTTCATCATCGCTACTGCACCTATAATCCATTTTCTTTGTCTTCTCGACAATTTTAACATACTTTAACTAGGTGACCTTTCTCGTCTTTTCTCTACTTACTTTCTTTTTCACCCTTCTAAGCTCCTTGTTTTCACTTCTTTATTGTTTCAAGGTTTTACACTTCTCGTTTAGTGGCCATGGTCCTTATTATAAGAGCACCTAAGTTTATTGTTTCTTGTTGCTGGGTTCTGCCCATAATCTTGGTCACTCAAAAATTATTAATTTCAAATATTGAACATTGTTTTATGAATCAGTTTGGTGTAACCCATATTCACTCCTCTATACCCCTCTTCAATTACTTTAAAGAAATCCTCTTTCATTTTTCTTTTGGACTTGTTAAATTTTCCATTGCTTTTCTTGCTTTTTCCCTTCACTGGAACTAGCAGTCGCAATTTCATCGTCTTTTACATTAAATCATTGTTGTCCTTGGGGCCATTATCCTACCTTACATTAAATTAACTTATCTTTTTCTCATGTAAGTATTATGAGAAAAATTGTAAGTTTCATATTAAAAAATGATTTCATTAATATTATATGTGACAATTTATCTTAATATCACATCAATCAATCATTTCTTTCAATTTCAAGCATCAAATCATCTCATTCATCTGCTCATCAAATTAATCAAATCACTAATCACTCATGTCTATTATTATCTATCTATTCAAATCATTAATCACATTTCCAAAACATCAAGTTTTCAATCAATCATTTTTAATTATCATCAATCATCATTTCAATCACATTTCTCTACTATGATCAAAATTTCATAGTTTACTTCATTAATTCCTCATTCTCATCATATTCATCATCAATCAACATCATTTTTCACTTCTCGTACTCTCATTCAAAACATCAATCATCATTTCTTCAATCATCTCTCATTCATCACATCATCTTCACTTCAGGGAGTTGTAAATTCCATTTCATTTTCATCATCAAATAAATAATAACATTCTTGTCCTTGGTTATCAGCAAGCCATACTTCAATCACATTCACTTTCAATTAAGGTGTCCAAAAAATTAATCATTGCAAACCTTAAATCACAATTATCTTTTGTCTCATATTCATCATCTTGTACAACATCCAAGTCTTATAATACAAAATATTCATAATCAACACATCATCAATCATTTTTTCAAACTCATCCAATTACATCAAACCAATTCCAAGAGAAGAACATTCGCTCACGTATCTTAATTAAAACATTTCATAGAGTTTCATCTTTCCTCATTCTTATATTAATTAGGGCTTTCGAGCCTTTGACAACTTGGTTGGTTGTTATAAACCTTATCGTAAATTGCTCGATAAACTCCCTAAAACTATCAATTTGGCCAGCGGCAGTCGAATGAACCATCTTAAAGCTGATTTTCCAAAACTTGTAGGGAACACTCTACACATGACCACATTGTCGAAAAACCAGTATGCCATTACTTGTTGGTAATATTGAATATGATCGGCATGATCAATTCGACCATCATATATGCTGAACTTTGGTACCAGGAATTTCTTTGGAGGGGAAGGTTTTGCGATTCTCTGAGTGAATGGGGAGCCATCATGCTCTCTTAATGCTCGCCCCATGTTTTTGGGCCAGTATCATTCTCTATTATCCTTTTGAAAACAATATGCCTTTGAGCTACTACCGGAACCTCTAGTGTAAAGACCTAGAGAACCTTAGCCTTCTCGGCAAATTGGCATTGGGTCTAAATGGGTGCAACTTGAACAATTTATGGGTTTTATTTAGGTGTGGATACTTTGTGGATGATGCAACATTGTATTTTTCTTCATCTCAAGATGTCAACTTCTTCAAGTGTTCTATGAGAAGTGCTAGAAGAGATTGGTTCTCAAGACTTAGCTTGGTGAATTCACTTTTCAAGCCATCAACAACAGTACTATTTTACTTGTAATTGCTATCCACCGCTCTTTTTATCAAGGTGGTTGGTGGGATTGACTCATGTACTCTTTGTAGGGCTGGTATTATGCCATCACCACCTTGCTATTGTTGTGATAGTGATATTTGGGGGCCATTAGTGGTCCTCCTAGTTTGAACTATGTTGAGAATTGAAAAATTATGTTTTTCAAAATTAAATTGATAGGGACTTAAAAAATGATCTCTGATTCCCACAAATGGTGCCAATTGTGGGTGACCATAAATTTGGACTCACCTACAATGAGTTCATAGGAAAATCAATTTGAGAATGGCTTAGTGAAATGATGAACATCATATTTTTGTTTAAAGGTAGGTTCCTACAGGGATTTTTGTATCCTACTTATTATACATCCTCCTTTTTTGTGTGTATTTTGTTAACTTAATAATTGAAAAAGATACAAGCTATCAATTCTCTTTCTATATTACTAGTTGTCTCAAATTTAGGAACAAATCCCCTATAATGAACCTTCCATTTTTAATTTATATGTATAGAATTAGGGTTACAATACTTCATTAAGGTAAACATTAAAAAGTATATAAAGGGCAAAATTTAGGCACTACTCCAACATTTTATAGGTGGATCAATCCTTATTCATAACTAACTAACTAATTAACTAAGTAACTAACTTTAGACCTTATAGTTGTCCTTGTCTCATTGGTTATGATGACCATCTCGGCATAGCTATATGCCCATTGGTATAAATGACCCATTCTTATTGATGTAAATGACCACATCGGCATATGTGGTAATCTGATTACATTAAGGTGTATTTAACATACTGATTAGATAGTTTGATAGGATTATTTAAATCCCATTTTGATGGGACAAAACAATCCTACATCTGAGGTGGGATTAATTAATCCCTCCTCGATGGGATAAGAAGCTTTAATGGGATAAATAATCCTCCTAAATATTTAATCCTGAAGAACACCAAAACATGAGATAGGAGAAATTTATCATATCACATTCCCTTATATTACACATCAAACGAAGCCTAGTTGTATTCAACAATTGCGACTCTACTTGGCTGATATGCTAGGGCTATTCTGCTCTGGGCCTTGTCCATTTTCCTCATTCTTTTACTAGGTTTTGCCCAATACTTTAGACCCAAACCAAATCATTATTTTAGACTTTCTCATATATATATATATATATATATATTTGAAATATACAAGGTCTTTAAGTTAGTATTTAGGAAGTCACTTTTATAATTGTTTATACTCGTATCCCCTCGATAAAAATCTTACATACATGCTTGCTCGTTATTAATTCATTATCATTTCGTGTTAAGTAGATGTACGCAATAACCACTCGAATTTGTTAAAATCCACCCATTAATTTACATTTTTTTGTCAATTCACGTTGTATCATCGTATAATATATAATTCTGAGAGGTCTAATATTAGATAAGAAATAATCTCCATTGATACATAATAGAGAGGATTTATCATTGAATGAACTAAAAAACGAAAGAGTAAAGTTTGAAACGAAAAAGAATTTCATTTATTTGTGTAAACCTCCATCCGTAGGTTAGTATAGGAAAGCGTTGACCGGGTAAGAGCGGGAGATCTGATTTCGACACAAAACTGGTTTTGCTTTATCCACTCCACGATACTTCTCTTCTCGCCGGAAAATTGTAAATCCCCAAACACGGCGTTGCCCTCGACCTCAATTTTTCGCAAATTCTCCCTCGTTTTTTTTTTCCTAGTAAAATCGGGAAACCACTAAATAGATCAATAAGATTTTCAACCAAATCACAAGCTTCGGAGATTCGAGTCTCGTCCGAATTTTTCTTCAATCTTCGTGAGTAATTTGATACCATTTGATATATAAATATATGTACATATATGCATTCATCCGTAATGTGTTTCATTTCCATGATTTTTCGAAATTTGATTTCAACTGTTTCTCTATCTCAAATAAGATTTAGTAAATATTAAGGCGTAAGTTGATATGAAGAATTAGTATCTATAGAGCATTTCAGTAAGTGTATGCATAGTGAATAATTCAAATTACAACTAACCAAAAAAGCCAAGGAAGACTTTTAGTACTTGATGTAACGACCGGTTCGTAACACATGCCAAAGACACTATTCACCCTTCAAAATGCGTCTTGCAATCTCAGATGCACAAATTTTTATCTTTTATGCATTTTTGGGATTAAAAAAGCATTGGCCCTTGTTATATATATTACTCGCATAACAATGTGAAATACTCCCCTTTGTCCCGAATTGGCAGTACACTTTCATTTCTAGAACATAATTAACATAAAAAACTCATGATAGGAACAAGTTTTGTTTTAAACAATTGATTGTAATGAGATTATGATTAGAAAATGACAAAATGTGAAAGTCAAACATGGACTCTTAATGCGGGATGGAGGGAGTATATAAGTAGTTCTGTAACAAGTAAAGAAAGAAAGAACAGGGTCGAAATTTAAGAACTATGTAAAGCATAATCTGAATGCATTGCGACAATCCAAAAAAGTAAATTGCAGAGAATTTATGTACCCGTAACGTATATGAGCAAATCGAAAAGTTGAAATTTTTTGAACTATCTTGCTAGTAGTTCCCATAAGGAGAGAACTACTGGTTTTGATCATTATACATTAAAATCATACATCAACAAGGGGCGAATCGACTCTTGTTGTCATGGTGGACATCCCTTGACCTATTTTCTATTCAAATCTCGTAGATATATTTCTAGAATTGATTGTGATGAGACTGTTTCATAGATACAGAAACATTGACCTTTGCCTTAATTATTTGTTATAGTTGCTTTACTTTCTTATTTATTGGCCACAGCAATAAAGTTTATAGATACTCTCACTTTGTTTGGTAGAATGGACTCGCAATCTGCTGACTCGTCATCTCAACGCATTGCTAATGTAACATTTCCCCAACCAACGGTGCCTATTCCAGAAGATCAACGGACTGGAAATGCTGGGAGCTCGGCCTTTGCCCGGCTTGCCAGTGGTTTTGGATTGGGTCCAAAAGCTTTGGAATCAAATGAGAGTGCTGGAGAAACCTCAGCAGCTGCTCAATCAAGTGTGCTTGAGTCCTTCACAAAAGGTTTAGTTGACACATCAATGAGCGCGATGAAGGCAGTGCAGGTAAAGGCACGCCATATTGTCTCCCAGAACAAACGAAGATACCAGGTGAACACTGAATGTTGAACTCTGAAGCTTACTGCTGAACAAAACTTATGAAAAATGTGTTTGATTTTGTTCGAATTTGAATGCTGAAGAGATGGTGACGCAGAACGATAATGAGAATAATAGAACAAGATAGAAAGGGGAAGAAGGGATGCCCTCAGGTGATGGCTAATAAGCCCTAAGCACGCATGCTTATCAATTCATAATTCAACTTTGAATAATAATGAATATTACATGCCTATATATAACTTACCAAGGAAACCTCTAGAAAACCTTAATCTAATAGTAAAATAGCAAAATAACCATAAATACAATTACCTGCTATAATTCTAAAGACATAATCCTAAACTCCTAGTTACCTTAAATAAGATAAATATTTTAACTATCCTTAAATATCAGTACATTAAAATAAAATACAAATATAAAAATAATCTTCTTGTATTCCGCATCATTCTCCCCAACATTTGAAAAAACTAGACCTCAAGTTTTGTCGTGCTGAAGTATGAGAAACTGTAAGCTTTGGAGATGACTAAAATCTGAAATCACCGGCTGAACTTTGAAAATCCACAAAGACTGTAAGGAGAATCGCATGCTTTCTGTTGTTTCAGAAACTGATGAGGAATGACGAAATCAATATATGGGGTCTCTAATAGCATAGGACGCTTAGGTTTATCTCTGACTTTCTTCATCAGCTTTGTCTCCATTGAGGAATCCTCCAAAGATTTTGTTGGAGGAGGAAGTTTGGGAATCTCGTCCACAACTTACTCAGTTTTGGATATAGGCTTGGCAGGGACCAACCTGATAAACTTGCTTCCATTCTTGAATGTATAAGTATTTGCTTCCTCATCATGATCAACATCAAGGTCTTTAACCCATGGTTGACCTAGTAATTGTGCCACATTGATAGGAAGAATGCCACACCAAATATTAAACGAATAAGGACTATATGAATTGGAACAAGAGACCTTTTTGTAATTCTAAAAGAATCATCTTTTGTCAATGGTACTTCAAATGGCTGTGGGTGTGGTTCACAAGCAAGTTTTAATAACCCCACAGCGAGTCTAGAGACAAATTATTTTGCATTCCCAGTCAATTATCATCTTGCATACGTTCTGCTCATTCTGCCCACGCATAACATATGTCCAAAAAGTACTTGGACGCTTTGATTCATCTTGCTTACCGAGTCTAGGCAGAAAAATATCCGTTGGAAAGAAAGGAGAATTGGGCTAGAGTTTGAATACAGACATGGCAGCTTGGGGTTGGTTTTAGGGCTGAGATAAAATCAATTAGTAAGTGCAGTGGTTGGGCTTGGTTAATAAGCGTGGGCTCAGAGAATTTTACCTCAATGGTAACCTTAACAATTAGGATTTCTGTTTTTCTTTGAAACCAAATAACAGAAACCACACAAGCTGAATTTGAGAATATGTCTCGAAGATGTATGAACAGTAACCTCGTGAACAGTGTTTGCGATGAACAGACCCTATTTTTTTATTTTATTTTTCGGTAGAAAGAAAAAGGCTGGATTAAGGAAGGAGAAGAGAACAAAATCAATTGGACTGAGTTCCCCTCTGATAGCAAGGAAACCTCTAGAAAACCCTAATCTAACAATAAATACCAAAATAACCGTAAATACAATTATAATTCTAATTTCTCTAAATAAGACATAATCCTAGTTACCCTAAATAAGATAAATACTTCAACTCTCCTTAAATATAAAGTACATTAAAATAAAATACAAATATAAAAATAAAAATAATCTTCTTGTATTCCACATGGCATTTTATAAATTTACCCTTATTGTTATGATATACATCAACAGCAAGTGAATAAAAAGAATAGGGGCATCATTAGAATAAAATTTCATTATAGTTAAAATTAAGCATTCAGCACATGATTGCCTCTTAACACTGACCACTGTTTTAATCCAATTCAGCATTAAGAGGTAAAACCAAACACCACATAACTGTTTCTGCTGCTGAGACTTTCAAATGTTTTATTTGGCTACTTTTATTAAGATGTCTATCTCTTATGAAACTACAGATAGCCACAAATCCAATATGGTGAAAAGATAAGTTTGGCATTCATACCATTGAAGGAAGATTAACAAGCATTGACAGTTATAACTGCAAATGCGTATTTATATGGTAATAGATATGCCTATGCACTGGAATCGAGCACTCTTTTCCCATTGTCAATCTTTGCTATTCTATGGAGTAACCCGTGCCTGTGGCACTAACCACATATATAGAAACTTGCGCCTATAGCACTATCCACATTACAAATTAACCTTGCCTATGAGTAATAATTAAATAGATAATTTTTATCTAAATAAGCCTGTATGTGTGATACACATATCTCTGTCTTTCTCTCTATATATATAGAATACAGATATACATATATATTATTTTTGTAATATTTATAGTTGACCCTTAAATGTTATTATACAAGTCCAATTCAAAATGGGACCCACACTAAACTTCCATATTATTCAGATAAGGATAGTGTGTATGAGAAAAGTAATAGAAATAAGAGAGAGAAAGAGACAGTTGTGTTTAATTTTAAAGCTCAAATGTGTGTTTAATTACCATTTATTTTTTTATCCAAAAACATAACAGTGTTATTGATCACATCATTGTTATCCTGATAACATAGTTGATCTCAGGAGGGAGGATTTGATTTGGATATGACTTATATAACTGAGAATATAATTGCTATGGGGTTCCCTGCTGGTGATCTAAGCTCGGGTTTTTTTGGATTTGTCGAGGTAAACAATGAATATGGTTTTGCCATTGAGATTTCCATGCTTGAAATGTTCTATAATAATACTTTGTTATAAATTTCCTGCAGGGGTTCTATCGAAATCACATGGAAGAAGTGATCAAGTTTTTCGAAACTCATCATAAGGTAACATTGTGATTTAGATTTTAAGATCAGAACCTTCAACAAAATCAACGGTTAAAAAAAAAAAAATTAAACATCGCGAGATTTGGTACATCAATTTGTGAACGGAAGTCTTGAATTTTGACATCCTGAAAAGGAAAGGTGGACTCTTAGTTTGAGATGGAGGAAGTAGTTTGTCAAATGTGACTTGCCATATTTAGCTGATCCAGTTTGAGAGATTTTGGTTTTTGCTTCATATTATTCTATGTTTGTTTCTTAACTTTTGTGTTTATTCCACCTCATATGCTGCCTATTATTCATATTTCATTGGAATGCCCATACCTTTTAAACAACCTTCTTCATGCAGGGAAAATACAAGGTATACAATCTTTGTTCAGAAAGGTTGTACGATGCTTCACTTTTTGAGGGAAAGGTCTCTATCTCTCTCCCTCTCTCGTTCATTTCAGACTTTCAGTAGTTTTTAATTCCATATACTCATCGGTAACATATTAAGTTCTTAGTAAAGCAAATATCTAATCCTTTTTATGCTTCTTTAAGTTGGAGCAGATATCCTCAACCTACTCTCTCTTTTTTTCTTTTTTGACATTTTGACTAGCAAAAAGGGGCACTCTTTATGTTATGATAGGGAAGTCTTTCAAGTTTCAAATTTGTTTTTCACTTTCTCTAAAAAAAAAAAAAAAAAAAAAATTATTGCTCACTTCTTTAAGTACTGATGACTATTCAACAACGAATTTTTAGTATCTTGAGTGACTTCTATGCTAAATATTTGTGATTTACCATTGATTTTTGTAAGTATAATTTAGCATCACCTGTAAGAATTTTTCAACCTTGAATTATGCACTATTGCACACCAAATTAGTATGAAAGCTGATTTTACCGATTCTTTGATATTTTATTAATCTGATCTTCTTCCTTCTTTTTTTTCAGGTTGCATCTTTCCCGTTTGATGATCATAATTGTCCCCCTATTCACCTTATACTATTGTTTTGTCAAAGTGCTTATGCATGGTTAAAGGAAGATATTGTGAATGTAGTAGTTGTTCATTGTAAGGCTGGTAAGGCGAGGACAGGGTTAATGATTTGCAGCCTTCTTCTGTTCTTAAAGGTAAGTTTTTTTTTTTCCGTTTAAATTGGTTCTAATGTTGGATTGGCTTTTTTTTTCTAAAAAAAAGGGTTTGTTACTTATTTTGTTTGCCATCTTTTTCACAGTTTTTCCCTACAGCTGAGGAGTGCATTGAGTATTATAACCAGAAAAGATGCGTAGACGCAAAGGGTCTAATTCTCCCAAGCCAGCTTGTCAGTCAATTACTATAACTACAATCTTGATAATTTTTCAAAGGTTCAAATCATATATGTTTAAATAACTAATTATTGTTATTTCTTTTCCCTAGAGGTATGTAAAATACTTCGAACGCATCTTAACAAACTGCAATGGTGAAAATCCACCAGGACGTAGGTACTCTTCTGATGATTTATTTGATCACAAAATGCATTACTTTGATTTTCAAGAAAGTACTAAAAGTTACTTTTCACAGGTGCATGTTAAGGGGATTTCGTCTCCACAAGTGCCCTTATTGGATTAGGCCTTCCATTACAATATCTAATCATAGCGGTAGGCTTTATCATCATTAAAAAGTTATTTATGATAATATGGGATGAATTTTTCTTGCTGATTTCCTATAACTATGCTTGTAAGATGAGGGTTTATATATTAAGATGTTCATCCAAACAGGAATTTTGTTTTCGACCAGGAAGCATCCAAAAACCAAGGATCTAATGGTGATCTTTCTTTTGAATAATTTTGTTGCCTCTAACTTAGCTATGGAATTGAAGGTAAATGATTGGACTAAGAATTTTATTGTATTCTCTAGCCCGAAGATTTCTGGATTCGGGCGCCAAGGAAAGGGATTGTAGTTTTTGCTCTACCAGGGGAACCAGGTTTGACAGAGTTGGTGGGGGACTTCAAAATCCAGTTTCATGAACGGCAAGGAGATTTCTACTGGTCTGGAAAACTGCTTCTCTTTTGATATTTTTGTCTGTTCACATATCTGTCTTGAGAAATGCTGAACACACAAAACACTTCACATAAAGGTACAATGACACTTGGCACCGATGTGTTGATCTGGGACTCAAAGTCGGTGCCAAGTTGTGTATGTGGATTTTAACTTTTTGTGGCGTGTTTAGCATTTCTTATCTAAATACTTTGTACCTGTAGTGGTTGGACATCTATCTCCTAACATTAGACATCTATTATTCCTAGTATGTTATCTGCAGGCATCACAAGAATCGCATCCAATGTGGGGTCCTACACATTCCCAACTCCCACAATCCTCCCCCCCCCCCCCCCCCAACTCTCTCTAAAATGGTCTCTAATATTAGTGGTTTTAATAGAAAGCAGATTAATTTGGTGTAAACAAATTAAGTATTATCATGGGCACAAATAGACTAGTACCGTAGGCAGATGTTGTATCTAGTTTAAGTTATAATAAAGGTTCCATCTCCATCCAAAATTACATGAGAGTTAATTTCTAGTGGAGTTCACTTATGCATTGGGAGTTTTAGAAAGGAAAAAGTAGGAATAAGCGTGTGGTTCACATGCTTAACTAAAGTAATTTATGTTCTATCATTTCATGTTTGATTTCTACATTGTTTTCCTTTGCAGTTGGTTAAATACAACAATGATGGAAAACAGGGTACTTCTAAATCCCTCTGATCTTGATGGTTTTGATAAGGTAAATGATGCACTCCTTGTCTGATGATACTACAAGTCTATAACCCTTATCATATCCATGCCAAATCTAGAAGTCAAAATTGTTGAAAAAGTCAACAGTACTTATTTGGAACAATAATTCTTGGGAGACATTCTGGGGCATGTATTGAGGACACAACGATGTGCCATATGTGTATTGGTTGGCAGTAAACTATGTATAGTATCTACTTATGATGGACCCAATTAGGGGCGGAACTGGGGCCTGGCAGAGCAGCCCCAGCCCAGCTCAACAAAAGAAAAATACACTATTAGTTATCATTAAACAAAAAACTTGTGTTATCCCAGCCTAGTTCAGCCCAACCCTATATTTAATTCTGGGTTCACCCCTGGCCTTAATTCATTGAGCAATATATTGGCGACACGTCACCAGGTCCAGTGAATGTGCCCAGTGTCTGCCACCTTAGAAGTACTCTTGACTTGTCAACTACTTCTGCAGAGGAAATTGCCCTCACCAGGCTTCCAGGTCGAGATTGTCATGATAGACCATGATGGTACCACTCCAACAAAATACAAACCTAATCAAGCAAACGAGGGATCAGACAGAAGATCAGGCGAGACCCCAACTAATCATGGGGATGCCGCCACTCATTCCAACAAAAGTAAGGCCCCAGAAAACCAAGATAACGACAATGTATTCTCCGACAGCGATGGAGAGGAAACATTGTCTTCAAGAAGAAATACAACTTCAGAACCTGGAATCGGTGCACCTCCTCAATCTGGCACCACGCCAGATCAAATCTCGAATTTGAGACAAGGGACCGAACAACTTTCTATTGCGAGCAAAAATAACACACAGATCAATGCATCAAATGAAAAGAAAAGTGACGGGGATGATGAGAGACCTGCCTCGATTCCTAACTTGGACTCGGGTGATATTAAGGCAATTGCAGCTGATGCTTCTGTTTTCTCTTTCGGAGATGACGAAGATTATGAAAGTGATTGAGAAAAAGTCGTGTTTGCTGCATTTGTGGCACGAGAGTGTATTATCACTTCTATTAGTACCTTTTTTTGTTCCTTTCACAAAACTAACGCAACTCCAATCCTCTTAACGTGAGGCTGAGGGATCTCCATTGAATTTATTGCTTTCAGTTTTTACAGTTCCTTGTTTTGAATAGATTGACGCTTGTTTTTGTTTTCAAATACATTTCCTCTGCAGTTTTAGTTCCATGCTTGTATTAAGTATATACAAAAGCAGGAAGATGGGCCCTGCAACTCCCTCATGTTCTGGACTGGACAATCAACAACATTCGAAGCATTTTGTTTTGTAAATTTTCAAACTCAATTTCTTAACCATTTATTTATACTAGTTCATCCTTGTAGCCAATGTTACCCAAAAAAGAAAAAGGTTCCAACAGTGAAAAAAAAAATTAGATAATTTGGGGGTGGTATATTAACCCATGGGAAACCTTTTCTTGCAAGCTAATTTACTAGGACAAGTTCTACCCTTGCGTTCGTAACAAATAGTATCATAGAGCAGGCACCGTGCAACGTGTGAGTCCGGAAGTAATACAGCTGAGTGGCTCAGTTTAAGACCAAGCACCCAAGTGTGGGACTTGATGCGGCAAGGCCTAGTTACGAATATGACTGTCCTCTACAGAAAGTAAGTGTTGCCATTATGAGCCAATTCATTGAATACTAGTAGATGGTGGGCCTCATGGACAATGGTTGGGGAGTGCAAAAAAATGAAAAAAGAGAAATTCCTACATCATAATCTTTTAATTAAGCCAATTCATAAATTGAAACCAAAAGCAGCTGATAGTTTTATAAACCAGCAACTCCATTCGTGGATAAATTCAAATGCTATTACAAGAAATGCAATAGCAAAGAAAATATTTTCAGAATCATCAAAAATTGCATCCCCATAAATGCGGTAATACCATCCCACAGCCGAGGATATAAATATTAAAATAGATGAGATATGCTGTTATGACACTTTGCTCTCCATCAACAGTATACAACTCCATGGCAACAACAATTACTATCCATTCATGCCGATTTGAGCATCAACCTGCCACCCTTGCTCTCCCATCGAGCAATTTCATGGCAATAAGTTGAAGGACAAAGAGAGGTCTTCGCGTATGTCTCACAAAGCAAGTGTGACTGTTACTTGCCCATGCATTCTCTCTAATAATTCAAAAACACCTCTTTCATTTTAAAGTCCTTGTTTTCTTGTAAGAGCAACTACGATTTTGTTCAAGTTGGAGACTTCTTCATCTCTTACCCTCAGTTCTTGTTTCAATCTTTCAATCTCTTTCAGATGACTATCACACCGATTTGCGCCGTCCACCTCAATCATCTGACCTTTCTTTGTCTTCTTGGATTCAACTGAGATCTCCTCATCTTGGAATGGTCTCTTCTTTGATGCAATTTGGTCCACCTGATCGTTGGGGCTCATTTTGCGGATGTACAAACTACCCATTGTACCTGTATTGAGTTGAAATGAAATCAACTTTTGTGGCAGTCCAGATGAGTCCTGATAGAAGACAATAATAATAATAACATTAATGGTAAATACCAAATTTCAATTGCTTAAAAGGCATACGTCGAGGGTGATTTTGATTGCACTCCTCGCGGAAAAATGCTCAAAATTTCATATATTTTTTTATCCTTATTGATGTTTGGTTGCATAAGTTCCAATTGAATTAAATTTCTCCTTTTTCAGGTACTCTCTCTCCAAGTCTCCATCCCTAATTAGGAGTCCCTGTTTGACTTCACATTTTTTAACAATATACTAATTTCATAAAATAAATGGTTTAAAACTTGTTTGATATCGGAAGTTTGGTACGTTGATTATGTTCCAAAAAAGAAAGTAGAATCTTGATTTAAGACATTCTAAAAAGGAATAATGGACTCTTAATTTGGGATGGAGGGAGTAATTCAAAAACCACCTCCCACTAAGTTTTTGTTTCCAAATGGAACTTTTTTCCTTGTAAAACAATTCCAAGAAATTCAACTTTCTATTTTTGTGGGTTTCATTTTTTCGGGGGTGGGGGGAAGAGATCTCCCCTCTGTACCTTCTCTAGGCTGCCATCAAGGTCTTCAAATGCTTGATTCGCCTCTTCATCATTCTTAAATATTGCAAACGCAGAATACTTCCCTCCTCCAGCCTTTTTATTAGCCTGCAAGCAGATCATTTTGCCACAACAGCAACTTTATCAGAAAATAGAAAGATTTAAATGGGAATTTGAAAGTGGTAAAAAGTACTCGGTAAGGGTACGTTTGATAAAAAAAAAGGAGAAAGATTGAAAATACTACTTAAGTTTTGAGAGATTGGAAAACAAGATCAGTGATTTGGTGAGATGGTACGTACATTCCCGATTTTTCCACGGAATCCAATTCACTGGGCAACGGGTAAGGAATTATTTTCTTTCCATGAAAAGGAGAAAAAGATTGAGAATATCTAACCAAATCACTCATTTCTTTTTCCAACGTCTTATATGATTTTCGAATTTTTTTATCAAACGCACCCTAAAGAGATACCTTCACTTCAATTGTAGAGTCTCCAGGAATAAGTTTATGTAGTTCTTCACTAGGAACACTAATTGGGATCCTGTGGAGAAGTAACTTCGCCATTTCTATCTCAGGCACCTGAAATTTTAAACCTGTGATTAATTTAACAACCCAGAAAAAAATAAAAAATAAAAAAGATAGCTACCAAATTCAAAACTTACATCTTTGCGAACAAAGGGTATAGCACTGTCGACACGACCCTCTAATTTGGCCAGAACAAGTTTCATCGCAGCACGTGCATCATCTAGACTATTGTGTGGAGTGCCTTTCTTCCGAAGTTCATAACCCAATACGGACTGTTCAGAAGCATTAAAAAAAGAATTTACTATGAGTTTTATAAGGGAACTTTTTCAATAAAAATACACAAAGATCAGGGTTTTAGATTACTTTTTATTACTAGATCACATGCACATGCGATCCGTATGCTACTCAGATATATCTAGTTCAAACCAAAATATAAAACAAAGATGTTAAGTGGACTAGTGGATAAGTAGCAGATTACTAAGGTCCAAGGTTCGAACCCTTTTGTAAGCATATTTTTTAATGAAAAAAGAGGCCGTAGGAGTAAAATAGGCAATGCAAAAGTCTGATACAGCTTCATGGCAGTAGAAATTGGTCTTGGATTTATATAATAGTATAGATAACTATGGAGCTTCTATGTGATTTCTTAAAAGATTTAAGTAATTGAACACTATTTTCTACTGTCAGTATTGATAAGTTGAGAGTTCATATATATTTATCTGTATATATAATGAAACAAACGTCTAGGCCCATACACACGCACACTTTAAGACTTGCCTTGCACAAGTCACTCAAGGAAGCTCTTCTGTTCCCATTCCCGTATTTGAAGACGAAAGAGGTGTCAATAACTTTTGCATGATCTAACTTGAGCGCTGTAAATGAATGTGTATAAAAAAAAAAAAAAAGGAGTTGAAAGATATACAATTTTGACCGTAAGTAGCAAAAACATCTAACCAAAATAATAAGCATAAAGAGAACACAAGCCCAAAGTACTAACTAATCCAATGAATAAAAATTAAAACATTAATCAATATGGTCCGTCATATTGATAAGCTTACCTTGTAGATCATTATTCAAACTATGGCCGACTAAAATGGTTCCATGCCGTAACAGATTCTTCAAGGATTTCTACAAAAAGCACCAGAAAAGTTCTTAAAAGAGTTCCGAAAATATCTCAGATAACAAAAACCAAAAACCTACTACCTGTACATCTGCCAATGAATAAGTAACTCCATCTATATCTTTTGCAGATACTCCGGTAATCTCAGTTCTATAATCAGCAACTGCTTTATTGGGATTTACTAGTTCATCAAGTTTTACCTGAAATTAAAGGGATTTAAATCATCTTAGGAACAAACGTCATATAAATGCATGGTTGATTCATACTGAACAAAGAGCTGAGGGAAAGAAAATACCTGCAGATTGCAATCCACTACAGACACCCTCACCAAAGCTTCAGTGCCATCTTCGCAGAGAACCATCTCACAATCAACAGCGAGCATTTCAGTTGATTGCATTGACTTGGACATTTTCCTATGCTTTGTGACCAACCACCCCTGCTCCAACACTCCAAGAAGTTAATGAGAAGAGTAGAAGACTGTCAGATCAATAATGTAAAATTACATCAATATGAGTATATTAGTAAATTTCAAGGTTCTAAAAGGTGCTAGGCGGACCTAGGGTGGTGACCTAGCACCTAGCACCTAGTCGGGGCCTAGGCGGCCAGGCGTCAGGCAATTTTTTTTAATTATATTTTAAATTTTTAAATATATCTAAAATTATATATAAAAAATAAAACACTGAAAAATCATCAAATCAAACATAGTACTCAAATAAACATAAAAAAGAAGTTCAAATGTTCAATTAACAAGCGAAACATGGCCATTGGATTCACTATCCAAAACAAATTGAACATGAGGTCACATCTACATGAAATTAATCAAATTATCAATTTATTTTAAGTGGCAATAGCAACAACAACAACAACAACAACAATAATAATAATAATAATAAGCTAGTGAAAAAGAAAAGGCAACAATAAAAGAAAAATAAGAAGAAAGTTCAAGATAAGATTGACGAAGTGAAGTAGCATGATGTGTTTATAACTAGTCAAAGCGAATTCTTCTTGAACGTCTTCTAGCGATTACAATTGTTGGCTAGAGTTTCGTTTCAATCAGAGGAATGAAAGATGAATTTACTTATAATGGTTGATAGATTGTATCCATTTTTTTAAATGGTAATTTTTTAACAAAAAGAAAAATAGGTAGCTCCTTCAAAACAGGAAAAAAAAAATAAGTATATCTGCCCAACCCGCCCAACCCGCCTAGGCACCCGCCTAATCACCCGGCGAGACGCTAATCGGGGCGCCCGGGCACCGGCTAGCCCTTAGGCGCCGCCTAAGCGGCTGCCTAGCCCGCCTTTTAGAATACTGGTAAATTTATGAAGGAAAAAAAAATAGATCCATTACAATAAAAAGCAAGGCTATGGAATCTTAATGAAAATTATTCTGAAGGGAACAAGACATTAACCTATCTACTTCAAAATTATTTAGATAAAAAAAGGATTTGTGTAGTCAGTCAAGCTACCAGATTGTACCTTTTGAGCTAGATGTAGAAGAGAATGTATTGATTAATTTGTGGAACCTCTTGACATAAATTGCAGAAAAATGTAATAAAAGCTGAAATTGAAAGCAAACCTCCTCGTATGATGGTAATGAATAATTTAATGGGTACTGAGGGTGTTCAAGAGTTGTACGAACTAGCTTCTGCACTGACACAAGAACAACTTAATAAGGATATGCCAAACAGTAAGAAATATGAAGCTTAACAAAATATGTAAAATAACAATACTAATAACTAATATTTCATTATTTTGGGATGTATTAATCAATTATGAGCTTTACTCTACAACGGACAATTGATAATTCCAATAAATATTGCGAAGCCACAGGCTCCTCCCAGTGAAAAGTCAAGAAATTCTTAACCTAACCTGTTCGGGGGATTCAGTATCTGAAGAGTTCTTCCTGAAACTCTCCATTGCATCGCGATTAAAATGACATTGCATCACTTTGTCAAAAATCTGCATAGAATTATGGAAGACTGTTGTTATTATCTTTATAGCATCTGCCACATTTCATTTGACGAGCAAGAAAAAGCCAATGCCGTGGTACAAATTCTGCTGTTATCAGTTACCTTCAAATCATCTTCGCTAAATGTTGTCAGAAAAGCAACCAGTGAATCAGTGGACCTCCTTGCTGGATCCGATAAGCTAACCCCAAACTCACTATCGTAAACACTCAAAAACTCCTTCCAGTTTCCTTTACTACCTTTCATTCCTCGTTTTTGAGCCAACTTGATAATTTCAACGAGAACCTAACAACGTTTACACCATTGAGTTTAAATATAATAAAACCATAAACATCCACTTTTTGGGTTTCTGCTACACTGAATACTATATTATACATACATATATATATATCAAATAAAAGGTCTAAGGAACCATCTTAATAGTATATAACTGTACACGCATATATCTCTCTCATAATTTATGAGAGATAATTGTAAAAGTTTCACAATGTACATGTTATCTTTCTTCAACAGGTAATATAGAGCTCTTACTGCTCGGTTTTTCCTTTGAGCTTTGCGTTTTCCTTGAATGAGAAATTGGTAAATCAGCATATAAAGTTTGAGATTGAGCTGACAAAATGCCATCATGTGATTCAAACTCTTGACTAAAACTTTTAAGAATGAATATAACAATTCAGGAATCATTGGAATCACAAAAACTCAAACCAAACAAGCACTTAATGTTCATTTGAAAATTTCAACTTGCATTGAGAATTGAACAATTTATAGCTCAATTAGTCAAAAAGTAAGAATTCTCTCCCACAGAAAAAAAAAATTCATACTGCAAATTACGTTGCTATTCGGTGGAAAAATAACGAGCAATGTACATGTACTGGAAAAGAGAAGCTTACATCTTTTCCAGCTGCGGCGATCTTCTCGTCCATTAGGTATACGGTGGCGCTTAAGCGGCGACTCTGTGTGTGAGAGAGAGAGAGAGAGAGGGGCGGCAAATGAGAAAAGCGGGAAGATGAGGGTTAGGGTTTATGCTTAACGGTGGAAGGAAGGAAGTTAGTTTTCAGTTAGGATGCTTTTGATGGCGAATTTGTACATGTAATTAAATTGTTTTAGAATTGATTTGTATAAAAAATATTAGTTAAATGTGATCGATTGTTTTAATTTTTTATTCAAAATATATTGATTGTATTATAATATTTTTAATGTAAAAAAATTATTATTATTTTTATTTTACATAATTTTATACTTATAATAAATTTTGTTTAATTAATATATTTTAAATATTAAATTTGTATTAAATTTTAAATTATAGCATTTTTAATATAAAAAATGGGTAAAACTTTATCTTAAAATTTGTGCAAGTAGTCTAAAAAAACAAAAACATGGCCTCCCAAAAAAATATTTTCAAGCTTATAGTGAAAAAAAGCTTATGTTTACCAAAAAGATAAAATTTAACTATCTAACAAATTTTGACAATCAAACATATTAAAAATGACAACTTTAATAAAAAAAAAATCTTACTATTTTTTATAGAAAAATATAACAATCAAACATACCCTTAAAGATTTAATGGGCTCATTTGCCCGACGGGTTTTGCCCATTGCGGGCTTATGGGCCAAGGAGGTTGAATTTTTCTCTCGAAATGTTGAAATCATGTGACTTCACAAATCATAAAATTTTGAAATATAGATTTTTAATCTCATGAATGGACAGTCGTGAATGTTTAAAAAATTAGACGGTTGAGATTGATTAATTGGTTTGAGCATGATAATAAAAAAATTCAAAAACACTTTCTTTTGTTATTATATTGTGTATTAATTTTTTGAACCGTTCCCTGATTATATTGTGATTAATTTTTTTTATATTTGTCGTATTACCATCTTCATGTTATATTATATCAATACTTGAAATTTGAGATGGAATAAGTATTTGTCTTCTAAAGTGACACTTTTTCGTGCCAGCACATCAAGATTTAATGATTTATTCTTCTATTTTTGCCCGTATACAATGTTTCTCCTAACATTTTTCTTTGCTCAAGTTCAACAAAACTATCGTACAGAGTATTGCTGGTCTCATTGTTATTGTTTAGACCAAACTCTTTACATTAAGCACTGGTTGGGGTTGAATAAGAAGTCACAACGTAACAACAGTGACAGAACCAGAATTTAAACCCGGAGGGAGAGGGCGGTGTGTTTCAATATTAGAGTACAAAAACACATAATTTCAAAACTGTAATATTTTAATCCAAACAGAATGGTAAAATTCTTAAAATTATCTACTACCATTACTTCAAAATTGAAAAAATTAATTTCAATTCATTAAAATAGGGCTAAGTTAAAATTATGGCTAAATTATTAGAGATCAAACTAATTGGGCTAACTTATTATGGATTTGAAATTAAATAGATTAATAATCATAATTAAGTCGTATATTAAAAGAAAATATATTAAGACAACCAGCGCCAAAGCAAGTGGAATAGTCTAATTGACGTGAAGCCCTTTGGACCTGTTCGAGTTTCACCAAAGGGTATAAGGTGAGTTTTCTTTGTATATAATTAAAGAGAGAAACTTAAAGTTTTATTTTAAAAAATAAATAAATAAATAAAAGAAGCACCAGTAAGGCACCAAAAGGAAAACATGATAAATAAGCAAAAAAGAAACCACCAACAAAAAAGCTAGGTGAAAGTGGGTAGTTGCACATTTTTTCCTTTAATTTTACTCATTACCTAAATATAGTCCACTTTTTTTTCAAAACCTTATATATAACCCTAAAATTTCGTGTGTGTCCATATATAGGAATTTCTTTTTTTTATTAAAAGAAAAAAAAGGGGTCAATGGACCCCATGCCCCTACACCCCTCCGCCAATGCGTAAAAGTATAAGAGATTGATAACTTGATATGTTTAAAACCTATTGAGTAATCCAGTTAAGCATGTGGCACAATTTTGATAATTAAATTTTTGATAAGACATGATAATCCAGGATAATGTTTGGTGAAGATAGGGGGATATCCTCACCCTTTTATTTATACATATTAAACATAAAATTTATGGGCTCATATATTAATTTATATTTTATTAAAGGCTGGCCAGATTTATTTGGTGAATTAACATACATGACAGAGCTCAAGAGGGATATTAAGAGGAAATTTGGTTTGGAAGATGAGAATGTCAAGTTTCTTTGGGCACAGATGAAGCTCAATCACCCAAAACTTATATCTATTTAAAAGATAATTTCTTAGAATATTACACAAAAGAACCGAAGGATCATAACCTGCTGGAGGCGCCTATGGCTCAGTGTTGACTTCACCCCCTTCGACATATAAACATGTTTTTGAAGGAGCCGAACCAGCTCATCCATAACTTAGGGCCTAAGCAACATTTAATACTCAGGCCCCACCTGGCGCGTGTTTAAGTTCTAGGCTACTCAACCTATAGGAGAAACCCGCAAGCCACCTCCAGATGATTGGTGAACACAAAAGACACTGGCCACAAAAAGTGGGTGGCCCATAAAGGCACAAGGCTACACCAAGCGTGTAAAGATAAGAGTTCATGTCCTTATAAAAGGTAATTCGATTATCTTAGATAAAAGGGATAGGAAAAAACAAAAAAAACAAGAATTAAATGGGAAGGTCAAAACCCGAACAAGCACCGACATTTTTTTAAGAAAAGACAATCAGAAGACCATATCAAACATATATTCTTTAGGATCTTCCATAAGAATAGCGTACAAAACAAAAAAAAAACATATCCAATCATTTATCATTATTTGGGTGTTGCTTTCACCTCCCTCCTTACCAAAAATATCTCTCGTCTTTGCTCGTATTTATCACATAAATCAATGGTGCATTTATCCTAGTTCATACATTTTTATTACAAGTTACGCCTTGAAATTATTACACATCTTACTCTAGTATTATCACCATTCACACAAATCACCCCTTGCCTTTCACTTTTATACTTATCTACAGTTGAGTATTGCTATTAGTACTCTAGAGAAATTCTCTACCACTTTAAAATGATCTTTAGTGATCTTGTATTTTTAGGGATGTACAGTTTGTCTACGTTATATGCAAACATTGAAAATAATGAAATCTCAATGAATATGAAAGAAGAGATAATTTAGATCATCCTGTAAAAAAAAATAAAAATTGTTAACATGTGCTCATGGGGCACATGATAACTATACTATTAATGAAAAGAATAACATCAAACATGAAAATCTGTGCTTAATTTAATGTATATTAAAACCTTATTCTATTTATATATAAATGCTTAATATGCGACGTTAAGACATTCGTTAACATCATGACCCCTTAAAACAAAATCTTTCAACTTATAGCTCATCGATGCAAAGTTTTGTTTTCGTAGGACAAGTTCAAACTACCTCAACAACCTTTTACCAATTCTACCTGATCATCATGAAAAATTGTCCTTTGGCTAACAACCATAATTTTGTCTAGTACCACACTCACTCTAATAATGCAAACTCTTAATTAGGACAGATTACCATTAATCCAAAAGGGAAGAAATATATCTCACTGGAGACAATTACAATTTACAAGCTTAATTAAGAAGTACCAAAAATAGACCCACAACATTTAACAGAAACTACGTAGCATCACTTTCAGTAGACTTAAGATGAACACTCAGGGCTCGTTTGGTTCGAGTTTTGGGAATGGAATGGGCATGGAATGGGAATACTTGATTCCTGGAAAGTTATTTTCCTGGCATTAAGGATGCCATGCCGATGTTTGGTTCAACCAGGAATAGGAGTGGAATAAAGTATCAATTACAAAAATACCCTTCTTTTTAAAAGATGAGAAAACATCACCTACTAATTTTTCAAAAGAGACAATTACTACAATGAATTACAAAAATTACACATGCCTAGCTAATAACTATCCTACAAAAATTACAATTATTTTTAATTAAAAAAAATTACAACATGAAAAAAGAAAAGAAAAAAGTTTCAAATAATTTTTTTTTTCATTTTTGTGTAGCAGCGTAATTAAAAAAAAAGTTCCAAACAATTTTTTCATACACTGATGGAAAAAGAATTATTTATTCATAAGGAAGAGTGTTATTTTAGTCCCAACATGAAAAAATTAAAAAAGATGCTCATTGGTAATGGTTTATTCCTTATGATTTAAATGGGAGAACTTTGGGGGAAAGGTTTGTTCCTGGAATCATTTATTCCGGACTTAAAACTTGAACCAAACGCGGGAATTGTTTCGAAATGGAATGTAGCATTCCTGAAATGGTTTAAATCTTGAACGAAACGAGCCATCAAAGTCATCGACTAATATTCAAACCCAAGCCCGTGGAAAACGTAATTCAATATTTTCTTAACTAATATCATATTAAAATGCTACAACTTTAGTTTTACATTAGTAAATAAAAAAAAAAAAAAACTAATACAACTAATTTTCATCCTTTTTGATATCAAACAATCAATCAACCTGACAGGCACAAAACTTTTTATTTAGTAGTTATTATTTGCACTTCACAAAACACTTGGGAATACTCTATTTTTCATTTGTCCAATGACGGGCAAGTAAGTGCATATTACTCGCCGATGACAAGCGAGTATATATATCTACCTGCATACTCTCCCAATAACAAACGAGCAAAGCATTTTCAAACTTTTACTCGCTTGTCACTTGTCATCGGGCGAATGAACAAGTAGAGCATTTTTAAATATTTTATGGTGTGCAAATAGCAACCACCTTTTATTTATATACAAAATATTTTACCTTAAAACTAGTTTTCACTGTAACAAATGTTTAATTAATAAAATATATAACTCCAGATTAAAACGTGCAAACAATTTGAATAGAGATGAAACAAAATTAATGAACATTAAGTTGACCAAAATTCGAATTAAATATATATATATATCTCCCACTATGTGGAACTTAAAACTTTATAACATTTCATAAATAATCAAACCATTGAGGTGGTGCAATAGAATTAGTCGAGAGCAGTACTTATCTTTTACTTTTTCCTTTTCCTTTCTTTACTTCTTTAGTTTAGCTTTTTTTACTTTCTTTTGAGCTGGGGTCCGAGACAATTATATCAAGAAAAATATTAACTTAAAGATGAAGAAATTAGAATATAAAGCAAACAAAAGCAAGCACTGGAAAAAAAAAATGGATTATTTATAATGACAAGGAAAAGACCCTAGCAGAAAAGCCGTGCAAATTGGAAACACCGAAAAGGGCGGTTTAACTTAATGAGAGGATAATATATAAAAACTAACAAAATTAAAGTGGCTAAACAACACACACAACATATATATATATATACACGTACAAGATCCCTTCTCCCTTTCTCTTAAGAATTAACCTTTTGGCCCTTGAATACAATTAACCATTATATACGAGGAGTAAGTTGATGAATTATTTGATGATTAGTAGATCACATTCATCAAATTTTATCGAAAAATTCAACCAATAAGTGAGTTTTAGTAAACACCTAAAATTTCAACCGACAAAAATGTGTATATGTCAATTTTTTAGTAAAATCACTTCCCATTTAAATTTTTTGATAAAATTTGGTAAAAATGATCTACTAGCCAAATTATTTTCACTAACTTTCATAAAAAAAATCCATATGTTTACCCTTTAAAAAGGTTGGTCCACATTTAAGGACCACAAAGTTGGTCCTTATAGAAGGAAATCGCGTATATATATAATGTATAATTCAGATTCTGCATAATAACAATTAGGAGTATGCACAATAATATGAGGAATGAAGCACCTTTGAAATATCAGCAAGATATGTAGATATGTTAATCAGCTTTTGACCTCAAAGTCCTTGGGTTTGTTCATGTTTGTTGTTGTTGGTCATTCCCTCCTTGTAGTTTCTTCATAGTAAGTCAGCTTTCTATGAGCAATAAACATTTCCCACTAACTACTGGAATAGGATGCCAAAACTTATCACACATCAAATATAATAATATCCAAGAACATGGTAAAGTATGCGGATTATATACAGCAAAATTCCCAAAGCATAAAGCTTCTGAGGTGACAGTAAACTTTCGAAGCAAAGTTACACAGTAACGAAATTCCGTTAATGCAGCACAGATACTCTCATGAACAAAATTGAAAATTTTAGAATCTTTTGCAAGTAAAAGCGCAAGTTCTTTAGGACCCTTGACCACAAAATAAAGTTCAAACAGGTTTCAGTATCATCCTAATTGCATCAAGAAACCTGAAAGAGCATTTCTGCACTTATCGGCTTCATAAGTACCAGATGCAATGTACACCCCATTAGTGCATTCAGTATGATTGTCCGGTTGATAAAACCAGTAAGAATATAGTTTTTCAACTTGGAATAAGCTTTCACAGCAAGAGGAGATACAAAAGGCTCATTAGATTAAGAACCAACAACATACAATTCTTGGGCCATTTGGCATGTCCTGCTTAAACAATTGGTACAGTTTCAAAATCAAGAAAAAGAAAGAAAAGAGAAACGGAATAAAGGTGGACATACAAGTTTGGAACCTATAGTTATGCGAAAGGACACAACTTTCTCAATACTACATTTGCACTTGCAAGGCTAAGAAAGACAGCATTCATATAGAAGTCAAAGAAAACAACAAACATAAGCTTAAAGACCAAATCAAAACATTCTATGTTTCAGAAACGAAAAATAATCTAAGCAAAACAAGGGTTCTTCTATCAAACCCCTGTACAGCTCATTCACGAGCTACCATTGAAGCTACTAGTACCACCAGACCACCTTCTGAAAGTGCAAGCTACAAAACTTCTACCTCCGAAAAGGCCGAATCTTGATTTGAACACCGATGATGATCGGCCATTGCTGGTGGTTGTAGCATCAGCATCCACAGCTGTTGATCGGCTCCCTATCGGCGGGAACTCCACACCATCCTCTTGTGCACCACTATCACTTGCGCTAGCATCCACCACTTCCCCTTCAACCCCACAAATATCCAAATTGACCACCAACGATCCCCTTCTCGACCTCAACCAATCCGAAACTTCACTAGTCACTGCCCTACACTTTTTGACCTTAATTTTCACCAAATTAGGGCAACCCCAAGCAAAAGCTTCTATACCCTGGTCCGATACAGGGCACCCCTTGATGCAGAGCTTCTTCAATGCCATGCATTTTGCTGCAATGCAAGAAATCTCCGCATCAGCAATTGTCTCACTACCACAAAGCGCCAACCGCTCCAGTTTTTGGCAATTTGAAGCAATGGCTTCAAGACTAATAGAACTTGGATTAACCCCAATCAGAACCAATTCTTGAAGGTTGGAACTATGTTTAGCAATGGCAATTAGCCCTTCGTTTCCTATTCTATTCGTCCTCCAACCGTCGATATGAAGCTTCCTTAATAGCTTACACTGCTCGGCTATGGCCACAATTCCAACATTTGAACACTCTGGTGTCTTGACAATATGTAAAATCTCCAAATTGGAACAATTCGATATAGCTGAAAGCCCATCATCACTCACCTGAAGCCTCTCTAAATGGATCTCAAACAAAGAATTCTCTCTAGTTGCAATATTTTCCAAAATCTTATCCCAGTCACCTAAACACCTCAACAATTTCAACGTCCTCAATTTTTTCGTTCCGGTTATAAGCGGACCGAAACACTGTCCGTTATAAAGCTCCTTCAAGCATATAGTTTTCAGCGACGAAGCCGCCACACCAGGGCCAATCTGCTCAGCAGCACCACCATCATTAATCCCTCGGAGGCGCTTTACCGAAAGTTCCTCGAGAAAAGCGCAGTGATCTAACACAGCGTTCATTCCTTTAGCCCCAAACAAACAAGATCCACACGAAAACTTCTTCAAACCCTTACAGTTTAAAGCAAAAGCAGCCATTCCAATATCGGTTAGCTCGCGGCAACCACGGAGCTTGAGGCGCGTGAGATTCGGGCACCGGAGAGAGATCAAAATAAGAGCATCGTCGTTGATACTAACAGATCTACGGTCACATCGAAGCGCTAGCTTCGTAACCGAATCGAATCGAGTAAATAGAGGCGGAACGAGAGGGAGGAGCTCCGATTTGGCGTTCAGGGCCAGCCGCTGCCGGCTCTGCCCCTCCACAACCAGCCACCGACGGGAAACGAGCGAGCATCGTTTCCTGTCGCCGGCGCTAAGTGATTGGAAAATGATAGCTAAACACTCATCCGGAATCTCGGATATATAATCATAATCATCATTAGCATTAGCATTAGCATTAGCATCTGTAACAACTTCTGTATTATTAATATTTTTATTATTATTAGCTTCACTATTTGCATCTGTTTTCATTTTCATATTCAGATTACCTCTATTGGAGTGGATGACGGATAGGATCTCCGATCTGGAGACTGAACGGTTGTAAGTCCGGTGGATTGAGCCTGAAGAGGAAGATGATTGTCCCATTTTCCGGTGAAAGTTAGGGTTTGATATATAGAGAGATAATTTATTGGTGCATTTGTTCGTCTAAATAGAAAACGATATTAATGAGATGCAGAAGGAGATAGAGAGAGAGATTATTATATAAAAACGGGAGAAAAGAAAGACCCGTCAAAAGGGCTTACGTACGTCGTCGTAACCGCCAGGGCCGACAACGCATGGACTATTGGCTCTCAATGAAATTTTAGAGAGAGAGTGCGGCGTGTAACCTGTGATTGTACTTGGTTTTGATCGTGACCGTTGAATATGATGACTTTGAATGAAGGAAGGAGGATTGTTGGTTCGGGTGAAGTTAATGTTGTCGTGCAAATACTTGTTCATAATTTGCGGCTGTTGATGATATTGATTGAGACACGGGAAAAAATTGACCGACCGTGTCAATAAGTTATTTTTGCGTGAATTTTGATTGTTCGGTGCACGTGGCCTCACTGGAATCATTCCATGTTACTTTTGTTCACGGCGAGCGGGGGATTGATGATAAAGAGCGCAAAATTTTGTTTAGGTTTGGGTTTCTGATCTACGTTGGCCAAATCTTCTCGTTAAACTTTACTCCTTAGGATGCCACAGTTTTAAAATTTTATTAGAATTATAATTTTATATTATTATAAAAAAAAATTAAGACGTATTTTAATTTATAATTTTAAAATTTTAGTAGAATAATAATTTTTAGAATTGCATTGTCATAAAATTATAATAATATTGTTTGGATCGTTTGTAATTTTTATTTAAAATTCTATTAGGATTTTAAATTTATTTATTTGGATAATTTGTAAAATTCATTTAAAATTTCTAGGGGTGTATTCAATTTAAATTCTATATAATTTCTTTGGATTTTAAAAGTCCATGAGTATTTAATTGTCTTATAGTATTCAATGAGGATTTTAAAAAGTCTTTTAAAATTATGTGGTATTCAATTATAATTAAAAATAATCTTTTAAAATTTGATGGTATTCGAAACTCAATAACTTTTGAAGAATTTTATAAGTTGATAGATTTTGATGGATTTAAGAATGTTTTTGTAAATAACAAATTCGGTAACAAATCTTCTCTTCAAGTGAATTTCACATGGATTTCTTTTTCATCTTTCTCCCAATCCTAGGTTTTATTTCTTCTTATCTCTTTAATCTATTAAACTATTCCACTGCATTATCTCTGTCTAAAACATCTTATTTTCCTAAATCCTTTATATGTATTATTTTTTTCTTCGTCCATATAATCTATTTAAATCCCTCTAATTAACAAATCTTCTCTTCAAGTGAATTTCACATGGATTTATTTTTCATCTTTTTCCTAACTCTAGGTATTATTTCTTCTTGTCTCTATAATTTATTAAACCCTATTACTGCATTCTCTCTATCTAAAGCCTCTTCTTTTCCCAAATCTTATATGTGTATTTTTTTTCATCTATATAATCTATTTAAATCCATCTAATTCATTCACTCAATTTAATAAAGCATTTTTTTCAATCTATTTGTAAAATTTATTTAAAATTCATACGGTGTTAGATTTTGTAGGATTTCTTTGGATTTTGAAAGTGCATGATTATTTTAATTGAGATTTTAAAAAGTTATCTTATAATTAAGATTTTAAAAAAATAGTTTTTTAAAATATTATGGTATTCCAAACTCAATAAACTTTGAGGGTGTGTTTGTCGCGCGGGATTAGAAGCAAGATAAGATTAATTAATCCTATCCAATGTTTGTTGTCAGAAATGATAGAATAAATAAATCATATTATGTGTTTGGCGCAAGGGTGAATATGATATTTTAATTCTATCTCGCGTTTGGCAACACGAGACTGGATTGCACTCGAGATTCATTATCATTTTATCACTTTAGAACCAGATAAATATATACTACCCCTATAGGTGGTATTATTTTATCCCATGATTGCCGGATAACAAAATGAATATAAAAATTAATCTTTTTTAATCTTTTTTTTACACCTTTTAGATAATCAAATTTATTAATGAAAATTTTCAACCACCCAAAATCATAGTAACTCAACTAATAAAATTCATTTCTTTTATAATATGGTATTTTTATTTGTTGTTCTAGTAAATGAAGGTATTTATAAGAAACTTTAATTTTAGAAAAAAGTGTAACATTGGAATTTGAAACTGTGCTTAATGTCTAATTTGTAAATATTGTATGTGGTATAAAACTTTTCTCCCAAAAGAGTTTTTTACGAAACTTATTTATAAATAAAAAATCCGCATTAGTTAAAAAAATTGTAGATAACAATTAAAATTGCATATATTTTTAAAAGAAAAACAAGTTTTATTATATAATATCTGGACTTGTAATTTGGAACTCCATCAAATGTAAGAGCATCTCCAACCGTAGTGTATAATTTTGGTTTGTATAAAATTTACACGTTTTGTTAAAAAAAAAGGTCTCCAGCAATCTTGTAAGAAACTTTGACACCTAGGATTTGTGTAAAATACAAACCCAATTTACACAATCACGTCAAATAATCTCGCGTCTATTTTTTCTTATCTCGTTTTTAGAAATAAATGGATTTGAAAAATAGGGAAATAAATATAGGATAAGTTTCACTTGTGCGTATCTAATTGATAGTTTAATATTTACACAAAAGTCTAAAACATACTGTTGGAGTACAAAACAAATTCTTTATTATTTTTGTGTAAACTTCACTTTGACACGTAGGATTTACACAAAATTTATACAAGACGATTGGAGATCCTCTAAAGTTTATTAAATCTTTATCCGACTAATCCTTATCCTGTCCGATCCCGCTTAATCCTTGTCCGACTGATTCTTTTCCTATCATATCCCACATAATACCTATCCGACTAATTCCTTTCCTAACATATCCCACATAATTTCTATCCGACTAATTTCAACTCTTATCATATCTGGCATTTATCCTATTATATCCTACATCCTTATTCGGCGCACCAAACGACACCCTGAACGATTTTATAAGTTGATAGATTTTGATAGATTTAAGAGTATTTTTATGAATAACAAATCCACCAACAAATCTTCTCTTTAAGTAAAAGATTTCACATGGATTTCTTTTCCACCTTTCTCATGACTTTAGATATTATTTCTTCTTATCTCTATAATCTATTAAACCCTTCCACTGCATTCTCTCTATCTAAAATTTCTTCTTTTCCCAAATCCTATATATGTATTGTTTTTTTCTTCGTCTATATAATATATTTAAATCCCTCTAATTAACAAATCTTCTCTTTAAATGAATTTCACATTGATTTCTTTTCCATCTTTCTCCCAACTCTAGGTATTATTTCTTCTTGTCTCTATAATTTATTAAACCCTTCCACTGCATTCTCTCTATCTAAAACTTCTCCTTTTCCCAAATCCTATATATGTATTATTATTTTCTTCGTCTATATAATCTATTTAAATCCCTCTAATTAACAAATCTTCTCTTCAAGTGAATTTCACATGGATTTATTTTCTATCTTTCTCCCAACTCTAGGAATTATTTCTTCTTGTCTCTATAATTTATTAAACCATATTAATGCATTTTCTCTATCTAAAAGCTCTTCTTTTCTCAAATCATATATACGTATTATTATTTTTTTGGTCTATATAATCTATTTAAATCCATCTAATTCATTCACTCAATTTAATAAAGAATTTTTTTTATTTAGATACGGCTACTTTTAAAGTTTTAATTATCCAGTTAGTCATATTCTTCCAAAACTATAGAGATGTCGCTCCTTCTATTTTTTTTCTCCCACTTTATGATTTTTTGTAGACAGAGGATGAAAATCGAATAGAATTGGCAAAAAAAACAATACATTGGGTTTTTAGACTCTATCCAAACTGTTTACGGCGGATTTATAATTTTCTTATTACCTTAAAGTTGTAATCAAAATTCTTTTATTATTTATCCTTTGAATTTTTTATTATAAATAGTGATGGTGCAAATTATTAATCCAATTTATTATGTCAATCATGAGCTGACACGTGGCCGTTCACATCAGCAATCAAGCCTGGCCCAGCAGGAGGAGCTCGAAGGAGCCCTATTGGGTCACCACAAGAAGCGTAGAGCCCCTCATGAATTGGACTCCCGTTCGAGAGTTAATTACGCCCAGCAAATATTGGAGCTCGGGCTTCAGAACTCTTTCGGCGAGTTCTGGAACTCCCTCTGACCCAAACCACTCTGCCATAGTGGTTGGCAAAAGCATGGGCGGCTATCACCTTCTCTGCAAAACACACAGAACTCCTCTCACCCTTATTAAATGTATACCAACCGTATTTAATGCACCGAAGTTCATGGAGAAATAAGGTCAGAGTGAGTGATGGCCAAGGCTTCGCTCCAGACCTGCTCGGGGAGCCCCCGCACAAATTTTCCTCTGTGTCATATATATAGAGGGAAAGTGAAGCATTTACAAAAAAAAATTAACCAACCTAGCAATCAAGCAATAACTTTTGAACAACCAAGAACAAAAAGAGAATCCAGCATTCAACAACAACAATACAAAAGAGAAATAAAAGCTCAGAGTACTCAGTAGAGATCCTAGAATAGAGAATGCAGAAGTTGTGTAGCCCGAGCATACTCTTATTATAACATTGTGAGGGTAGAATAGTTAGAAAGACTTTCATGAATTTATAATAGTTGTTTGTTTAACATCAATACAAAGTAAACCAAGCTCCTAACTCTATTCCACAGATGAGGACTAACCCGTATCTTCATACGAGGCCAACCTCCTTTATACATTTTTTACTATGTTGATTTATTGCAGTTATTATACCAATCATTTAATCCGATCATTTGACTGTGTGGTCTAAAATACCCTTCAAATTTTAAGCACCAATAATTTGGCGCCGTTTGTAAGAACGACACGTTCTCAAGTCACATACACTCCTTTTTCAACAAAAACACATTTCAAAAATCACCGTGTCTTCTAGACACACTTAGCCAGACCCCCTATTGGTGTTGCAAGAATAACTAGCTGTTCTTCAAGTCTAAATCGACAGGCTTATAGCCCAGAGGAAAACACCCCCAGTTAGCTCATGAAATAGGCCGGCCTTAGCCTCCGCGTTTGCGTCTACGGGTCTCTCCCAGTCCTCGCACCTCAAGTCCAAACCAGGCAAAGGCTCGAAGACTGTGACAGAGAGTCTAGGGAGAGCTGCATCAAAATCGGTGAACTCGAGTCCAATCGGTCTGACTCCAAGAGGGAATTGTCCTTTAAGGAGGACTCAGCTAGAACTTTTCCCCCTCCACCGAGGGACCCACAGGTACAAGTGGTCCACGAGAGGCGTTTAGATGGGGCCTCAAGGCGTCAGAGCCAAAATAGAAGGGCTCGACCTCCCCTTCCTCCAGTCCAAGCACCTGAGCGAAAAGCAGATGCCAGATCTCGATGGTCAGTGTTCGACAGAATATCACACAAAAGGTTTATGGAAGAGGTCAAGAAGAGGTTGATGACATAAATGAAAGCTCAAATGGCTGAAATGATGAAAATAATGGGCTATTTGGGAAGAAGCTCAGCGCAGCTCTGGTGATGGACTTAAAATCTCCATTCACCGAGCACATCCAGAGTTGTCAAGTCCCAAAAAGTCCAAACTCCCAACACTGGAGTCATGCGACGGGACTACCAATCCTGGGACCATTTGCAACAATATGGGAACATAATAAGGCTCCTTAATGTCTCAAATAGTGTAGTGTGCAGAGTTTTTGTCACCACTCTTAAGGGAGCAACCCGAATGTGCTGCAACAGCCTGCTCCTAAAATCAATCCAAAGCTCACCGGAGCTCGGTACCAAGTTCATTTCCCATTTTCTTAGGTCGCAAAAACAATCCAAGTCCTCCACCCACCTCTTCACTGTCAAACAAAGATTGACAGAGAGCTTGAATGAATATGCCTTCCTTTTCAATCAGGAAAGCCTTATGATCACAAACCTAAATGAAGGGATATCAGTGCCAGCCTTTATGGAATAGGTGAGCTTCCCCTACTGCCTAACGACTTTGGCAAGAATGGCTCTCAAAACCATGTCCAAGTTCCTAGATGAGGTCGACAAACAGATTGGCATGAAAGAAACTCTACAAAGACAAGACCTATCAGGTCTGTCAGGTCTCCTGCCCTCCTCCAAAATCCAAAGAGGGCACAGTCCACCCCGTGATCAAAAGAGATAGAGCAAGAAAGAATCGAACAAGTGCGAACCAAGTGAGGGTAGAGCTCGCCAACAGTTCACTCCTCTAACAGCCCTTTTAGGTGAAATCTATGCCCATTTAGAACTAGATTAAATCCCAAAAGCCCAAAAGATGAAGACCTTTGAAGAGAAAAGGGACGACCAAGTACTGCCGATACCACAAGGACCACGGCTATGAGACTGATGATTGCTGAAAGCTGAAATATGAGATCAAAAAACTCAGCCAAAAGGGGCAACTCCGCCAATATGTGGACAAGAAAAATGAAGTTCCCCTTAAAGCCAAAGAAAAGAAGCTCGAAAAATGAGATCTTCATGATTAGCTCGTCCTTTTCGGGTAACAATAACAGGTCTAGAAAGGCCTACATTAAACAAGCCAAATCATCGAGCTCGGCGGCAGAGTGCTTCAACTTCAGGCCAACGAAGACGGTTAAGTATGAAATCAAAGAGATCACCTTCACGGATGAATACATGAATAAGGTAAAATTTTCGCATAATGATCCTTTGGTTGTAACGGCAATGGTAGGCAATCAAAATATCTATCAAATACTTAAAGACGTTGGGGCTACCTCCAACCTCATATACTATAGCGCCTTCAAGGCCATGGGTCTCACCACTGAGCACCTAGCCCCTTCAACACTCACGCTGGTTGGTTTCTCTGGAGAAAAGACCATGTCCCTAAGAACAATCAAGCTCGTGGTGATCCTAGGAGTGGCTCTGAAGCAAATTACTACCATCATCGAGTTCCTGGTATTGGACAGGGCTCCCCACTATAATGCCATCCTGGGCAGGGGTACTCTAAACGAAACCAGAGCTGCTATTTCAACTTACAGTTTGACCATGAGGTTCCTAATCCCCCACAAAGTTGGGGAGATCAAAAAAAATCAGGTGGAAGCACGGCATTATCAGTTTAGAGCCCTGAAAGAAGTCAGGACCGCTGATGTCGCAGTTATAGAGCTCGAAGCCGTAGCTGTAGAAAAATTGACCAATACATAAGGGCCTCACGACAAAGAAAAATGTGAGATAGATACTTTGGACCCTCGGGATGAAGAGAAAGTGCTCAGAGGTAAACCAATGGAGGACTTATAGGACTTGTTCTTGGACCCCAGCGGCCCAACAAAATTTTGAAGATTAGCAATTAGCTCAGCTCAGAAGTTAAAGGTGAGCTATCCCAATACTTACAGGCTAATACTTATGTCTTTGCTTGGTCCAATGATGATATGAAGGAGTTGAATCCAAAGGTTATGGTACACAGGCTAAATGCCGACCTAGCTTTTAAGCCCGTAAGGCAAAAGAAGATAAACTTTGCAGTTGGAAAAAAATTGGCCGCCAAGGAAGAAGTCCAGAAACTCCTTTGAGCTAGCTACATTCAAGAGGTTCACTACCCGAACTGGTTGTCCAACGTGGTGCTCGTGAAAAAAGCATAGTGAAAAATGGAGAATATGTGTCGACTTCAAAGACCTCGACAAGGCATGCCCAAAAGACAGCTTCTCGTTCCCAAAGATTGATCAGCTAGTAAATGCAATCACAACCACGAAATGCTAAGCTTTATGGATGCATATTATGGCTAAAATCAGGTTAATATGGCCCCTGAAAACGAAGTGAATACCTCTTTCATCACCAACGAGGGCACCTACTATTATAAGGCCACGCCGTTTGGTCTTAGGAACGCCGGAGCTACTTACCAAAGAGTCATGAACACACTATTCAAGGATCAGATAGACAGAAATATATAAGTGTTCGTCGATGACATACTGGTCAAAAGTCTCAAGGCCTTCAGCCATGTGGCAGACCTCAATAAGACCTTCGACATACTTAGGCAAAATGGCATGTCCCTCAACCCAGCCAAGTGTGCTTTTGGAGTAAAAGGAAAAAAAATTATAGGTTTCATGGTGACACAAAGAGGAATCAAAGCCAATCCTGAGAAAATACAAGCTCTAATCAAATAAGATCTCCAACCAAGCCGAAAAAGGTCCAAAGTCTGGCTAGAGAGGTGGCAGTTCTAAACAAATTCATTTTAAAGGTAACGGATAAGTGCCACCCCTTCTTTAAAGCCATCAAGAAGGTCTTTGAATGGACATAAGAATGCAAGTTGGCTTTTAAACAACTCAAGCAGTATTTGGGAGCTCGTCCTCTTCTTAGTTCGCCAAAGAAAGAGGAAATTCTGAGTTTGTATCTACCAATATCACACACGGCAGTCAGCTTATCCATTATAAGAAATGAGGAAGGGACATAACTACCTATTTAGTACACAAGCAGAGCTCTGCATGCCACCGAGCTGAATTACCCAAGATTGGAAAAACTGGCATACGCCCTCCTTATCACATTCAGGAAACTGAGGCCTTACTTTAAGGGCCATGCCATTGATGTGCTCACAGACCAACCCTTACGAAGGATTCTTGACAAGCCAGAGCAGTCAGGGAGATTGGCCCTCTGGGTTGTAGAGTTCGGGCGGTTCATGATCAACTACAAGCCCTGAACTTTGGTCAAAGGCCAGGTCGTGGCAGACTTCATAACATAGTTCACATACAATGAAGAGCCGATCCCTGAGCCACCAGAACTACTGCCACATGTGGGCCCAAGTACCTCGAGTCCTACTTTATTAAACTTGCAACCATAAATTCCTATATGGATACTTCACGCAAATGGAGCTCCCAACTTATAAGGATCTGGTGCTGGTCTAGTACTGATCACTCCTGAGGCCAACACCCTGAAGATAGCTCTCAAATTTCTCTTCAAAGCCTCCAACAATGAGGCTGAATACAAAGCCATCATATCAGGACTGAGAACAGCTGGTGATTTGGGGGTAAGGCAGATGGTGGTCTACAACGACTCTGCAGTGGTAGTTAGCCAAATACTCGGTCACAACATGGCTAAAAAATGTCACATGACTATCTATTTGGCTAAGTCCAAGGCAGCGGCTTAGAGGTACTCAAACTTAGTCTTTATCAAGGTCCCATGAGCTCAGAACAATAAAGCAAACCACCTGGCCAAACTTACTTCATCCACAAAGGTACCAAGTGGTATTCACATAGAGTACCTGAAAAGAAAAGCCATCGATGAGCTCGTAGAGCTAGACAGCGCTCCAATACAGGTCTGCAGGTGTTGGATTAACCCAATATTGAGCTTCCTCACGAGCGGAGCTTTTTCAAAAGAAAAGAAAATGGCCAAAATGATATATTTCCAACAGATATGTGATCATTGAGGAGACATTGTAGAAACGCGGGTATGTCATCCATTTTTTGATCTGCCTACATCCTCACCAAGCCCAAACAACTCTGTTAGAGGTCCATAAAAGATTGTGCGGGGGACATCCGGTAGCTCGTTCACTAGTCCTCAAAGTTGGGAGATAAGGCTACTTTTGGCCTACTATCATATAAGACGCCAATGAGCTGGTGATAAAATGTGACAAGTACCAACAATTCGCGAACGTCCAACAACTTCTAGCAGAGATGATAACCCCAGTTAGCAACCCCTGGCCTTTCTCTCAATGGGCAAAGACAGACGAAATTCACTATAGTGGCCATCGACTACTTCACAAAATGGGCTGAGGCAGAGGCACTAACTATAATCACCACCACAAGGATCCAGAGCTTTGTCTGGAAGAACGTCATCTGCCGTTTCAGTCTCCCAAAGGTGTTGATCATTAATAATGGAAAATAATTCAACTGCGACCTTTTCAAAGACTTTTGCGAAGGACATGAAATTGAAAACCATTACAGCTCCTCTATCCATCCTCAAGCCAACTGCCAAGCAGAGGTCACCAATAGGACCCTACTGAACTTGTTGAAGAAAAAAATCGATGATGCCAAAGAAAATTGGTTTGAAGAGCTCCCATCAATTCTATGATCCTACAGGACCACCATCCAAGGTTCAACCGGTGAAACTACTTTCTCCCTGACCTACGGAACTGAAGCAGTTATCTCAGTGGAAATAGGAGTACCAACATTGACTACGCTCAAAAAGTGAGAAGCATTACGCCCAAGTGCAAGCGGTCAAGTTATAATATACTTAAGAAGTTCAAGGTCGAACCACAGGGAAGGTAAGGAACCTATTTCTTCTAATTATCTCTCTAAGAGGAAAGAATGGAAAAGAAAAGAAAAGATTATTGAAATGGGAAATAATGAAGGAAAAATGAAACTAAATTAAACTACTAACTAACTAAATTGAAACTAAAGGCAAATCTAGTCCTAGGGTGCAAAATTAAAAGGAATTCAAAAGCGCAAATTTTCTACCTAAAAGGCTTCCTAAATGCACTAGGGGAGCATGAAATTGAACTAAAAATAAATAAATGACATAAAAGAGCGTACTAACCAAGCAAAACATAATATTAAATGAACTTAAACCAACAAAAAATAAACGTTAGGGGTATCCGTAACTAGGAAGTACCAAACTAGTCCAATTGGGTAATCCAAATCTAAGTTTAAATAGGATTTTTCACTAAAGTTCAGCTCCTAAACTCTCCTACCATCCAATTATATTGCTACTACAGGTATATGATAGCCCATGCGTGACAAAGACTATATAGACTAACTTCGAGCAATATAATTCGATAGTGAAGCTTTTTTACTTTGAAAAAGTGTAATTTAGAACCTAGTATTGCTAGTACGTGACAAAAATAATCCAAGTTGATTAAACTTTTCAAAAATCAGTAGCTTAACACTTTTATAAGGTTTGAATATATTTGAACGTGATTCAAATCAAATCCAAAGAATACCGAAAGTCTAAACTAGCACTTTTTCAGCACTTACGTGAATAAATACCAAAACAAAGCCAAATCAGCCAATTCACTTAAGAAACTAACAGAATTAATTAGAATATAAAAACCGTCTTCAAATCAGCCACATTAGGATTTTGGTGCGAAAATTCATGAATTGACGTTTAACGGTTCTTAATCAAATGGAATTTATGAGCTAACTTATGGAAACATATTTTTAAGGCATGCAAAGATAAAAAAAAATACTCATACATTCAGTAGATTATCTATAACCAATGAAAAAATCATATTGAAACCTAAATTGGATTACATTCAAGAATTAAATCCGCATATTTCACTCCGGACCCCTAACTAACGATTTAGTTAGACATATTCAAATTAAACATGAAAACAAGATTTAAAATTATTAAAAACAGTATACACATGCCTAATAACATATAAAATTAAATTTGAAAACTTTTGGCTTTGGAATTTCTCAATTCCGATTTAAAACGAATATTTTACGCTTAAAACGGTAAACAAACTCAAATCGGACATAAATTGAACAATTTTGACTAAAACCCTAAAAATTATGGAAAATTAGATTGCTTATGATGAACAATGAACCACATATCAATAGCATCAAAAAACAATAAAATATTTGGATATAGAATGATAAACAAGTATAAATTAATGCAAAACCGAAAAACTGACAAAACGGGTCTACAAACCCTAGAACTAGCCCCTAAAATGTGGGTTTAGGGTTAATTCCAGAATATATAAGAACCCTAACAACTAATCTATGAATATCTAAGAAAACAAACAATTAAAAACAACTGAATTACAAAGAAAATAGAAAACTAGGGTTTACCCGGATGAAGAACAGCAATTGCAATTGAAACTGAATCGATTGATGAATAATAGTAGCATACACTAATGTTCCAGCTTCAAATATGATAATTAAACTATCCTAACAATTGTTTTGAAGAAAATAAAGAAAAATCACTCAAGGTTAGATCAACAGAGAAACACAAAAGCTCCCAAAAATCTACGGTGCTCTCAACTCTCTATTCTATCGTAATATGACTGTTGTATTACCCTAAAGTATGATATGTGTGATCTTTTATATGTCCCACAAGTGTCTAGGGTCGTGAGTTGAATAATCCTTGAAGAAACGGGTCGACAAGAGCCAAAAATCGAAAAAGAACCAAAAATTAAAGTGGGGATCGATCCTCACATGGGGATCGATTCTCATATATTTTTAATTCTTTTTCTTTTTCTTTTGGTTGTTTCTTCTTTTACTCATAACTTTTTACTGCGAACTTCGATTAATGCACCATTTTCGCCTACGCATAGGTAATTTAATTCTCTACAACTTTTATTTTAGATATTTTTTTAATTTACCATTGTAGAAAAAATTTTATCAGCTATAACTTTGAGCTTTTTACGGCAGTTCTCGATTTTGCTCGAAAACTTCCGGAATTGGTTCGGTTGAGCTTTTTTTCTCTTGGGATCACTCTTGGACACTTGTATTCATTTCATTCATGCTTGGGAACTTGTTTTTCTTTTCTTACTAGCGCTTTGGGGGTAGTTCGCGGAGTTTTTCTCATCTCGGGCCTCAAAATGGATTTTGCTTTTACTCCGAACATTCTTCTTGCACTTTTCCGCTTTCAACCTTCCATTTTTCATACAACTTCAGTTGCCTAACCACTTTAGGCCTGCAAAATGGCTTAGTAACACATAAATACAATGCAATGCCTTCTTTTCATGTTTAAACTGAATTCACATGTAATTTCTAATTTTATATGGTAACTAAAAATTAATTAAGCCTTTTTTAAGGATTTAGAAATGCAATTTATGGGCTCAATCAGACATATAGAATCAACCATCATGACTTAACTCGTAATGACGAAGGCCTGCTAGCTGTTTTAAACCTTCTTGAAGAAAAAAGAGAGCAAGCTCGAATCAAAGAAGAGGCCTACAAAAGGAGTATGGTCAAAAGTTACAACAAAATGGTCAAGCATAAAAGTCTGAACGTGGGTGACTTGGTACTCCGAAAGGTCATTCTAGCCACTAAGTTCTCTAAACGTGGCAAGCTCGCTGCTAAATGGGAAGGTCAGATATCACTACTAAATGGGAAGGTCCCTATGTGGTCACCAAGGTCAGCCGACTTAGTACCTACTATCTGAAGACTATAAACGGCATGGAGCTCATGAGACCATATAATATAAAACACCTCAAGAAACACTATCCGTGAGTTAAAATACTTTGTACTTTTATAATAGCTATTTTCAAGATAAATGTATATAAAATGTCTTATTCGGTACTTCATTACTTGCAAAATGCACTCTGTAAAAAATCTCTCACAAAGAAGTCAGTTTAGTAAGTGCCCAGCTTATCGAGCACACTTGCACTCTGTAAAAACCTCTCATGAAGAGTTCAGTTTAGTAAGTGAGCAGCTCACTGAGCACCCTTACACTATGTCAAAAATTCTTTCACAAAGAAGTCAATTTTTCCACTGGAAAAGCCTGGTAACAAATCTAAAAACTGTCAGAACTTGCCTAAGTCAGAAGAGGGCATGATTATATTATAGACTTAGCCAAAAGAGCAACTTTTTTCTTTTAAGACACCAAGGACTTCAAAAAAAAAATTATCATCATATAGGTCAGTCACTAAATATAAAAGGTACTCAATGCAGGCCTGCTAAGAACTATACAATTTCTCTCACAAAGAGGTCAGCGTAGTAAATGATTAGCTCAACAAGCACTTTTACTCACTGAAGAGTCCATATGACATTTGAGAATGCTTAATAAACTTTGCTTAAATTCTAGGAGGCATGACTCTTATGGATTTAACCAAAGTAACAAGAATTTTATTTTATACTAAGAGACCCAATAACAACCAGTTTAACAAGCTCTTACAAGTCATTGACCTCTTGTGAATATAGGAAAAAAACATCTTTTGAGGCATGTTGCTTATCTTGCTTAATTTTGCTTAACTTTTTTTCTATGTTATGGAGGTATTATAGTATCAACAGAGCTCATTACATCTCACATAACAACTTAGACAAAAGAAAAAGACAAGAATTAAAGCAAAATAAAACAAATAATAGACAATTTTTAAAATAAAAATGATTCATTTTATTAATAAATAAAATGATTACAATGGTCCTAATATTTCTATACAAAGGAAGAAGGAAACCTATCCCTATTTAGATCCCCCTCTAGCCCCATCACCAGTAGTTTTGTCTTCGAAAGGAGAAGGCTCTTCAGTCTCCCATTTAGCCAGCACATTAGGCTCTTCAACTCTGATAAGATGCATCATTGCAAGAGCAACACCCCTCTTTTCAATTATTTTTGCCTCCAGCTTAGGGGTCACGTTAATCTCTGAGGGGACTTCAAGATCTTCGAGCTCCTCAGGCTTCTATAGAGCTAGCTCCTTACACTTATAGAAGCCAGTTACGAAGGAGTCATAAACCTTCAATAACGGGCCCTCAGAGCTGCAGAAATCTTCAACAGCCTAGGCTCGCATAGCAGGAAGAGATTCCTTCAGCTCCTTCAGTTCTTTTTCCAAGTCAGAGATCTAAGTGCGCATGGCTTCTTAGTGCTGGATGGAGGTCGACAGCTCGACGTCTTTTGCTAATAATTGGGCCTGGATACCCTTTAGTGTTGTTTCGACGTCCTCCCTGCCTTTACGATCCAAGTATGCAGTCCTTTGGGCCATCTCTAAAACAGGTCTAGCAGCATGAAGCTCTATCTTAGTTTGGATTAACTTGGACTTGAAGTTGAAGGCCTCTTATTTTTTGGCCTCGAGCTCCTATGATAGAGCACTATAGTCGGACTTCATACTGCTGATCACATCACTGAAGTTGTTAATCCTTTTCCTGAGACCCTAATTTTAGTCCAGGACTCCTGTGACTTGTGCAGATAAAGCTTTCTTATTCTTTTCAGCCATCTCCAGGTCCCTCTTAGCAACATAGAGCTCTAGCTGTGTTCTTATTAGCTCTTCCTGAAAGGCCAAATGGCCAACAGAGCTCGAACCTTCTTCAACCAAGTGAAGAGCAGAGTAAAAAAGGTTCAGGGCCTGTCAAAAAAATGGAAATGAGTTAGTATCAGGAATGTTAAATAAAAATTTAAGTCTTAATACGTGCCCAGGAATGCATAAATACCTGACTCATATGGAGGCAGAATGAATTGGCCATGGAGGTCATTCCCTTCTCCCTGACCTGCTCCAAAACGGCTTGGGAAAAGGGAGGAAAGGTGACGCCCTTCATGAAAAAGGCATAATTGTCCTGATGGCTGGACTTTGGTGCGTGCCCTTTGACCCCCTGGGTGCTGGTCTGATCAGGGGCAGCCCTGGACCCTGTTATGATGACATCCTCATCCTTGCCGGTAGTAGCTTGTTTATCCTCAACATCCGCCGCGGCAGGGCTCTGGGACCTCTATCCTCTCAAACTTCGTCTTTTCTGGGCTGAGAACCTGTAAGCCTTTAGTGAGGGCTTTCAACATGTCCACCCAGGTAAGAACATCTTTTGGGCAGAAAGTGCTTGTGGGAGCAGGGGGTTCAACAGTTTTGGTTTCATCGACCTTGGGTTCAGCAGTCTTAGAGCTCTTCAGCGGGACCAGAACACCCTCCTGACCTCCTTTAAGTCCTTCAACCTCTTGGAAGGGGGCACTCCTTTGGATAAGGCACTCATCTTCTTAGTGGTCTTGTCAGTATCCACCTTGAAGATCAACTCTAGTACAGAAGGCAAAAACACAAGTGAAAAACAAAGCTCAGATCCTCTTATACTTTATAAAAAAAAGAAAGAGAGAGAATAGCTTACTTTTCTTGAGTACTACAGGCACCTGCTGGAGGGGGGCTACTGTCAGCACTCTGTCTCCAAAGAGGCAACTCGATTTTCCTCAGGCTCTCCTTTTGTTGGGGCGTTTCCTTCAGCCCCAGCTCCTTTGAGGAATGCAGGACCATTATTACCTTGGTCGTTGCCTCCCTTCTTAATGACCTTTGAGGCCCTCAGCCCTGGGTCATTGTGCTCTAAGGGTAGCAGCACGTCCAAATGTGGAAGATCCTCCACCGTTGGAACGAGGGGGTCAATGTCTGTAGGACTAGATCGGTACCTCCACCGCATTCCTGGAGCTACGATGTCAGCATAATGCTTTAGAAAGAAGTCCTTGGCGTCCTCAATCCAAGACGACTTCACTATTTCGGGCTTCTTTTCTTTGAATGTAGGGGATAAATAAAAGGAGAAAGTTAAATACTTTGCTATAAAAAGAGATATGCAACACTAGAAGAACAATTGAGTGCTTACTAATGGAATCTAGCTCCAAGATCCAGCGCTTGAGGTCGTGGACGCTGGGGTACCTTAAGTCATGCTCTCAGTTATCTCTAAAGATAAAGAAGAATATTTTCTTCCAATGAGGGATGCTGTCGGGAAATCCAAAGATAATTTTTGAGGATCCCAACCTCAAAGGGTAGTTAAAGACGCCTTTGTTCTTCCCACCGCTATATTTGGGTTAGAAGAGGGTGATGAACTCTTCAATGGTTATGTCATGGCTGCTGGCAAAAATGGCTCTAAAGATCAACACTGACCCAATGAGGCATGACCATATATTGGGGCTGACTTGTGCTGGAGCGAGGTCCACGGTCACCAGTAGTTCCCTCACATGGTCGTCCATGGGGAATCTAAGCCCATGCTCGAATGCCAATTCGTAAAAACAGACCTCTCCAGGTCTATAATAACAAGCTCTCTCCTCAGGTCCTAGAGCTCTAATTCTGACAGAGTCAAGAATCTGGTACTTTCTCGGGAATGTGGAAATGTCAGAGGCTGAGAAGGTTAATAATATATGAAAGATAGCCAGAGGAATTAAGATACTCTATGTACTTTTCGATATCCTTTATGTCGTCTACCACATTGGGGGGAAGGCAAATGTGGGCCAACTCCCCCTCACTATCTAAAATCTTAATCGACCTCACTTTAGCGAGAAGATTGAGGGCATCCCCTGCAGAGGAGCCCTGCTCCATGTTGGGATGGATCCCTTGGCCCTAGCTTGCGTTGATTAAGTGCTCCATGAGTAGAGCTAGTGCGTGTAAAGGAGTAGAAGGTGCGAAATGAGGAATGAGCTTTATGAAATCCTCTAAAGGGACGATGGAAAACCTTTTAAAAGAGTTCTCTAAAGGAGGTTTGTAAGCCAGAATAACAGAAAGCGAGAAATATAAAGATTCATGAGCTCTAAAGTGCTTAAGGTTTAAGAGAAGAATACGTGAAAAGTAAAAATTTCTCATAAGGCAAGATAGTTTATATAAGGTGTGTAGAAGAATTTAAGTGTTTATTCAAAAGCCTTAACTGTCTACTCACAGACCCACTATCACACGTTTGCACGTTCTTCAAAAAATATGAAACGGCCACGCGCGACCTCCTCGAACAGTAACAATCACGCTTAAGAGCTCGAGGTAACAAAAACAGGCCTCGAAATTAGGTTAGAAGCCTCAATGTTGGGATTTCCCGATAGCGCCAGACCCGACCTCCACAAAGAGCTCGTGCCACGTACTATCCATCAAACAGAGCTCAAAATTCCCCGCTGGGTCGAATAAGAGCTTTATCCTTACCAATCAGCTCCTCTGAGCTAAATGGCAAGGATAAGGGCCAATTGATGGTGCAAATTATTAATTCAATTTGCCCTGCCAATCATGAGCTGACACGTGGCAGTCCACATCAACAATCAGGCCCGCCCCAGCAGAAGGAGCTTGAACGAGCCCTGTTGGGTCACCACAAGAAGCGTAGAGCCCCTTATGAATCGGACTCCCGCTCGAGAGTTAATTACGCTAAGCAAATTATGGAGCTCGGGCTTCAGAGCTTTTTCGGTGAGTTTTGGAGCTCCCTCTTGCCCAAACCAATCTGTTAGAGTGGTTGGCAGAAGCATGGGAAGCTGCCACCTTCTCTGCAGAACGCACATAACTTCTCTCACCCTTATTAAATGCATACCAATCATATTTAATGCACCGAGATTCATGGAGAAGCAAGGTCATAGTGGGTGATGGCTAAGGCATGGCTCCAGGCCTGCTCGGGAAGCCCCCGCACACATTTCCCTTTGTGTCATATATATAGAGGGAAAGTAAAGCATTTACAAAAAAGTTTTAACCAACCTAACAATCAAGCAATAACTTCTAAACAACCAAGAGTAAAAAGAGAATCCAGCATTCAATAACAAGAATACAAGAGAGAAATAGAAGCTTAGAGCACTCAATAGAGCTCCTAGAATAAAGAAGCCAGAACACGTGTAACCTGAGCACACTCTTATTATAACATTGTGAGGGTAGAATAGTTAAAGAGACTTTCGTGAGTTTGTAATAGTTGTTTATTTAACATCAATATAAAGGAAATCGAGCTCCTAGCTCTATTCCACAGAGTAGGACTAACCCGTATCTTCATACGAGGCCAACCTCATTTATAGTCTATACATCTTTGACTCTGTTGGTTTGTTGTAGTTATTATACCAATCATTTGATCCGATCATTTGATTATTTGGTCTAAAATACCCTTCTAGTTTTCAACACCAATAACTAGTTTTCATGCACGTGCGCTGCACGTAATTGTAATTCTTGATAAATGTCATTAAGTTCATTAATGAATACGTATATACTAAGAATTGAATAATTAGTATGAAATAAAAATAATAACATATAAACAAAACATAGTATTAATTCAAGTGTAAAATTCAATTAATGATTATAAGAGAATCAAACAAATTTGTCACCTTGAATTTTTTTAGTAAATAGGTAGCCATAAAATAATGAGAATGAAAATCAAGAGGACAACAATGAGAATGAAGAGGGTTATGATAATCATAATGATATTTGAATTGAGTGAATTTTTATAATATATTTTGTTAATTATCTTTACATTTTTGATAATATTACTTTAAACTTGTAATTAATTTATTTTAGTATTTGTCTTTTGAATTTATATTTTTTGATAGACTTATTAAAATCTGCATGAATCTATGCATTAAAATATGTCAAATTCTATAAAAATTTAAAATAATCCATAAATTTAAGAGAATTAATAGATTTTAAAAAGTTGGTTAGAATATTTTAAAATCTTAACTGAACACACTCCTTTTAGTTTATTTTCTCTTAAGAGATATTTGTGGTGGGGAATAGTTAATTTTTCGAGTAAGAATAATTTCATTCTAATGCGTGCGTAATTCTGTCTGGACACAATTCGTAGTCAAAATAAAATAGAAAATTAGGAGAAAGGACAATATCTCTGGACTCATTTTAATAAAGGAGACCACTTTTTTACCATTAGTATGGATCCAAACTTTCTCATTAAGGACAATACATTTATTTTTTATTCATTTATACAAAATACATGTAATACTTCTTTTAGTCTTTAGTAAATATCCCAATTTTTATAGTGTTGTAATATGTATGAAATTGTGTAAGATTCCATCTATATCTCACAACTTATTTATGCTTTTATATTTAGTTGAATTAAAAACCTTGCCTAATTAATCTTTAAAACTATTGTCATTAAAGTGAGTATCAATTTTGTCCCTTATAAAAAAAAGCCCCAAAACAAATATATATATATTGATAGTACAAAAATAGTTGTAAGTTATTTAACTTTTGATCAATTTATTGATATTGTTTTTTTGTATTAACTTTTGTCTATATAAATTATGGAGATTTTAATAGAAAAAAAATGATATTAATGACATAATACAATAGATTGAATCATAGATAAGACAGATATATTTTACTTGCTCAAATACTTTAAATTTCTCTTCTTCTTTTTTTTTAGCCTTTAAATTTCTCTTTTAAAAATTGGTTTTTGCAATTAATTTGTTGATCTAGATAATTTCTTTTACCTTAAATTAAATTATTCCCCAAGGAGAAAATAGTTCTCCCAAATTCAAAAAGGACCAGAAAGTTGAAAAGGACAATGGTACTTCTTAAGTTTGGCCATAGTGTTAGTGGTGTCCCAATATATTCCAATAAATTGAATGTGGAAGATTATGTATTGACCTTCTTGGAAGGTGAGGATGATAAATCACCACCGCCACTTTGAATAGTAGTAGATGAGCATAGAAAATTAGACATTTTCTTCATTTGATCTCACCATTCATTCAACACATGGAAATCAAATGCGTGTTGAATTCAAATGTTTTTTTTTTTTTTACAATCATTAATCCACTAATTAATGATCTTGAATTCTTCATTACCCCTCCACTACACTCTCTTGCTAAGCAATTGTGGTAGTGGACGTGCTGCTCCCACCACCATCTCCCTTATAATTCTATGAGTAATTATAGAGGAACTCATCAATAAGGATTTAATTAAATTTTTTGATTGACTGGTATAAAGTTATTATTGGGATAGTTTTAGGGTCGATTGGGTTTGCTCCCCGGATCAATTCTTAGAACTGTCAAAATAATTCTTGGCCAACGACAATCACGTATCGCAAGCGGGGATTAGTCAAGATGAGTGAAAGCTGTCCCGAATATCCCGTGAATAAGACAAAAAAAGTGAAAAAATAAATAGGGGGGGTTTAAACCGATGAAGTGTAATGGTTTATTTCGTTTGGGTTTAATCTTTTTTAAAGGCTTTTGGTGGCGTTAAATCTAGACATTATCTTTATAGTTATATAAATATATATTTTTTATTGGCCGTATGAAATTTGTTTTTCCAATGAATTCTACGGGGATAATCTACTTTGTTACAACCTCAGCAAACATAGGAGTTATTTTGTTGTGTTACGTTTTTAATGAATTTTTTGAACAATTATATTTAGAAGGATTCAAATACGAGATTTTCCGCTAAATATGCCCCCATAAGGTCTTTTTAATGAATTCAATATGGGGATAATCAGCTGGTCAAAAAATAATATAGGGGTAATCACCACTTTATCAAGTATGGATCAATGCTCCTTGTAAAATCTTAAAATATAATTATATAAGGAATAACGTACAGGGTTCAGTATGGGCCTAATATATTAGCAATTATCCACTTACGTAACCAAAAAAGCAGTTGAATTGATGATCAAAAGAAGAATTAGGCCGAAAGTACTAAATTGATGATCAAAAGAAGAATTAGGCCAAAAATAGATTCTTTTTTTGTTTTTTGAATTTCTTGTCTATTGTGGTTGTGGATTTTTCCAAAATTCAAAATTAGGTACGGAAAAACTGAGTATATAAAATTTGACAACGAAGACAAATATTTATCTACTAGAATTATTTGCGGATCCGATTCCAGCAGTAAATGGGTCTGGGGCTGAAAAATGATCCGATTCGAGCAGTAAAGGCGTACACATTCTGGGCTCGCCCCTTGGGCTCAGAATTCCTGCTCCAGAAAAAAATAGGATCCAGATCCTTTTTTTTTTCAACTTTTTAACTTGCTATTAATTTATGATATTTTTTTTTAATAACTTGTTGTCCTTGGTGACTACGATAACTGGTTACTCAAGTATCTAGTTGATTATCCAACTAAAGAAACCAGTATTTCTCCGGTTACCTAATCATCATAACTTAAAAACTAACAAGGACCATAAGCTTTAAAAAAACAAAAAGAATGTGGGTTGCAAGCCAAAAATATCAAAGACAAGAATTGGCCGCTAAGTATCCCCCCAATCCAAAGTATAAAATTTTATACCATATTAAGTTAATTTTTCACATTGTTATAAAACGGAGCCTAAATTTCATTTTTCCAATTTTGGGTTATGATGCTCTTACTTTTTTGGAGGTTACTGTAATCTTTGAAACTTTTTTTGCTATATAGTGCTTTGCCTTAAACTAAGAGTTTATGTTTAATTTTTATATTTTATTGTGAAATTCAATTTATCATGTCTTTAAAAAAAATGAATACTCTTAATTTAAAACATTTTAAAAATAAAATTAACATGAGACTTGAAGGAATAAAACTTAATCGATGATTAGGCCCATCAACTGGCGTATGAAATCAATAAACTCGGTCCACAACACTTCACAAGTTTTGGCCCAATGTTCGGCCCGGCCCCCCATGCCCGAAAACATGAGATATGAGCTTAAATTATGTTTCGGAATATTGTCCTTCGACATTCAGATTTCAGAGTACAAGAATATTTTACACTTTTTGAAGTATTTATCAAAAGATTATTAATGGGTTCTGATTTGGTACTCAAAACATGAAAAGTAGTGCTTTTTGGAGGCTTTTGATATTATAGCAATTTACCGGGTGCATTTAATACACCCGGTAAAAATAGATAGTAAGATTTATAGGTAAGAAAAACATCTTCTTTATAGCAATAGCTTGTAAAAAAATGTTAGGATTATTTAAGTGGACTTAATTTGGATATACTACTAGAAAGAAAGACATACATTGCCCCGTCAATTATACAATATTTTCAATATTTAGACGTGAAGTTGATTTAACACAATAACAAAGCTCATTCCTCCACTGGGAGTATGTTCAATTGGATTACATGTCGGTACAAAAAATTTCAATTAAAAAAAAAGACTAATAGTTAAATAAAAAATTACACATATTAATATATGAGATTTAATTTGCAGGAGGAGGAGAAAGGGAGAGAGCGGAATCGAACTAGAGAGCTCTCCCCTGAGTTCTTAATTAAGGAAATATTTTATCATTTGAAGTGCGAGCTAGTTGGAAGCTAGATTTTGAACTACACGATTAGTAAATAATCAAGCTAAAATAAATAGTATAATTAGGCTAAACAAATAGTACATTAATGGAAGATGAAGAGATATACATTAAATGATTAAACATTTAAGTAACAAGATCGAGATAACTTTTAGTTTTAAGCTGTCAATTTAATGTAACAATGGTGGTGTTTGTTGGGAATTAAAGAATGAAAAGATTTGAATGGAAAAGGATTCCACTCAAAGAAAATGGGGAGCCTTTTAAGACAGTACCAAGAAACTGCAAAAAACAAAAGCGTGGATTTAACCCTTTCTTATTTATTTTTTTGGGGCACCCTTTCTTGTTTTTCTCAGTAAAAGTTCTTACTTTTCTGTATTAGTAGGTCTGATTTTTCGGAATACGGATATCTTACAAAGTAAATGTTAAAGTGAGCCCTAAATATACGCATTCAATATCACTGTGTTCAGTTGTCATTCGTTTCTTGAATTTTTCTACCGACAGATTTGGGTAAATGACTTGTTTAATTACCGAAATTTGGGTTCAACTCCTAGCTAAAAGTGTGAATATTTATAATAATACTCAAGTTTGAACTATATGTTGGTGTATTTTTATTTTTATTTTTATTTTTATTTTTATTTTTATTTTTTTATCGAACTACCGGAATCTATTTTCGTTTAACCCACTATGAAAATTTGAGACTGATATAACTAAATATTACAAAAAGATAAAAGAATAATAGGAGTGATAGAACTGATTTATCAAAATAATTTATCAATATTTTGGTGGCTATACTTTATAAAACGGGTGAGTACTCTATTGTCAAAGCGTAAATGTCCGATATCAAAGCATCACAATATTTTAAAACATAATGTACAATCATTTAATGCAATATTTGTTTTGGCAGAAGTCAAAGCTACTTTAAAAATATCAATTCTTTTCTAAAATAGATTGGAACAAGAACGTCTCATAAAATTTATATTTTATTTTAGAGGAAAAAATTTCCATACATACCATATATACAAATTGAGGCTTTTGATGGAATAAATTGATAAAACTTGTGAAAGATGATCTCCATATTTAATAAATTATCAAAAAATTAACCGAGAGGTAGGTTAACTAAAAAAACTGATATACATGCACATTTTTTGTCATTAAAATTTTAGATATTTAATTAACTCACATCTCAATTGAATTTTTTAATTAAATTTAATGGAGATAATTTATTATTTATAAAAACTATTTTCACCAAATTTTATCTAATTACCTTATCAAAAAACTCAATCCATATATATAATATGTATATTTGGTATGTGTGGAAAATTTTCTCATATTTTAAAATGGGTAATTTTATTTCTATCCGTGGGTTTTTGCAGTTTATCCACCCTTGATTTATGTTAACATTGAAATAAACTTCTCAAAACTTCCTTATAAAAATTGAGAAGTATATCCACCAATTAAGAAATCCTTTTAAATGTATTTACTTTTAAAATTAGTTTCCTAATTATAATATACTTCCTTACTTTTAAAATTAGTTTCCTAATTAGAATATACTTCCTTAATAATATATTTTCTTAATTTGTTAAAAGGTATATTGATACAAGTACTATAGATTTATTATTCATCAAAAATATACAACACTACAAAACTGGGCAGAATTAATTTATATTATTACATCATAATACTAACAAATAATTTTTTTCAACAAATGAGTCTACTATTTCCTTTTTCTTTTTTCTATACAATGAGGGCTCTAAATAAATAAAAATAAAGAAAAAATAGAACTTAAGAAACTAAAAAAGAATTAGTAGCCGAAGGCAACAAATATCGTTTCCTTCAATCTCAATCCTTTCAAGTCAAAGGAAGAATATCCAGTTATAATAGATGTTTGTTTTCTTGTTTACCATGATAAATCTGTAATTAAAGTAATAATTTTAATTTACTTCTAGGTATGAACTAAATTTTGTAGACATATTACAAATGTTTCAAACTATACTTACTGTTTAATTACTATTCCAAAACTAATGTGAATTATTGTATAATCTCAATTCTGAAAACAAATGTGAGTCATAGACTATAGTTTAATCTTGAGTCCGGAAAGTGGATAAAATTAACAATAAATTATATATATATATATTAGAAATATCACTTTATTATACAATTTATGTTTACTTTTTGATATATTATATGACGGTGGATAGAAGTAAAAATTTGGTGAATAATTTACAATTGAATTAAAAATAATTTATAAAAATTATGCCAATATTAATTTTTGTAAGTTTATCCAATAGCGTGGTTAAACTTAGTGGTCAATACAGATTATCTCAGTAAAATCCAAAAAGAGGGATAGACTGAAAATTTTTGCGAATAGAAATAAAATCACCCTTGTTAATTGCTAATCAAATTGATTAGGTTATTTAATTTTTTTTGATTGTTGAAATTTAAATTTTGAATTATTTGATTTTTTATATTTTAGTAATTAATTAAGTTGTTAGAAGTTATTTGATGGTTTAAATTTAAATTTTGAATTTGATTTTATAGATATTAGTTTCTAGCAAAATTTTAAAAGTTTATGATGGTGTCAAAATCTAGAACAGATAATTGACGACCGACCAATCAATGAATAATGGTGAATTGGATCGTAACTGTGAACAGTGATTGTGAACAGTACCACCGTATATATGAACAGTACAAGTGGACAGTAATTATGAATAGTACCACTGCATATGTGAACAGTGATTGTGAACAGTAACTGTGAACAGTACCGCTGTATATGTGAACAGTGATTATGAACAGTGACCGTGAACAGTACCACCGTATATGTGAACAGTGACTGTGAACAGTACCGGCAGAAACTGATTAAAAATGAAGATGAACACAAGACGTTTTTGTTAAGGTAGGTTCCCCGGTAGCGCTTATGCTAGTCCGGCAGTACGTCCTCCTTTTGTGTGTGCTTGCTTTGTATTAGCTCAAAGGCAATCAATTTGGATGATAATACAAGCTACCAATCTCTCTCTCTTTCTATAATTTCCTTAATTCTATTTATAGGTATAGAATTAGGATTACAAATATTTCAACAGAATAAATAATAAACTGTGTAGGAGAGAGAGCGTATAAGGATTGGTATTTTTTTGGGGTATGAAAAGAGAGAGTATAAGACCCTCAAAAATTGGCTTGTATTTAGGAAAGACGGATGGATATTGGGAGAGGAGGAAGAGATGTTTTTTGGTGTGTTTTGAATGAATGAATGAGGGGGGTATTTATAGGTAAATGTAGAAGGGCAAAAAGGTAAATTTGGTAATGTATATGATGTATATGCTTAGGTCACATGTATTCTAGAATGTATATGATGTGTATGCTTAGGTCACATGTATTCTAGAATGTACATGATGTGTATGCTTAGGTCACATAGGTAAAAATGGTATTTTACTGGAGGTAAAAAATGGTATTTTACTGGAGGTAAAAATTGGTATTTTACTGGAGGTAAAAGTGTTGAATTACCTTTGTATGCCAATGATAAAATTAGTATTTAACCCCATCAGTTTAGATTAGTTTAATAATCAATTAGATAATTTTAACATTATAGGAATAACAATAATATAAATTAGTTTTGTAACTATATTAATTTAATTTTAATTATTTATCCGTAAAAGTTTGTATTTTAAACAAAACTTTGGACCTTATAGTATTGGTATAAAAGTTGTGTCCTTAAATAGATAAAGAAAGGAATATTCATCCTTAAAATCAATTACCCCTATTTTTATTTATTTAATTAAAGTGGATGTACTTATTAATTTAGTGGATTTTTTAATATTAAATCATTAATAAAATAATATTTATAAAATTAAATTGATAATATTTTTTGTCAGTCTATCCACATTCGTGGATTAATTTAGTAGGTAACACGAATTAACTTAATGACGTGAATTAACTGCAAGATATTGTGGATAAAAATAAAATCACCCTTATAAAATGAGGAAAAGGCCAAAAAAAAAAAAAAAAAAAAAAGTTTGCATTTAAAAAAAAGGAAAAATATATGTAAATTTCTACCTATCACGTGCCATACATTTTCTTTTCTCCTCCCCGGGTGTAAGACAAAACTGGTCAAGTAGGTCAACTCTCCAACAACCATCCTCCTCCTCCTCACATCCTTTTTCTACGCGTGCACAACACTTACCCAATTCGTCAGCCCATTTAAACGAGTTTCAACCAGTAGAATCTCACGCGTGTATGCCACTCCCAGAGACAAGAGTAGCTGATGACCCGAAACAAATTTTAATTTACACCAACAAAGGCGCACTTCGAGTTTCTGTCCAAGCATATATATATATATATATATATACACAAACACAATCCATTTCAAATAAGAACTTTAACTTAAGATCTTTATTTATGTACTGGGTCATTTGATACGTTTTTTGATAGAATTTTTTAATAAAATTTAGTGAGAATATTTTTTATCATGTGTAGAACATCTTCACCAAATTTTATCAAAAAATTCAACCAGAAAGTAAGTTAACTATAAGATTGAAAAATATTAGACATATATATATATTTATTTCTGGACTAATATTTTTTAATCATATAGTTAACCTACTTTCCGGTTAAATTTTTTGATAAAATTTGGTAGAGATATTCTACACATGATGAAAAACATCCCCACCAAATTTCATCAAAAATTCCATCAAGAAACGTGTCAAATAGCCCGGTCCGTAAATAAGGACCTTAAGTTAAGGTCCTTACTTGAAATTTTCCTTATATATATATATATATGTGTGTGTATCTGTGCAGCTTGTATAATCCAAACGGTAAACCACAAAAAGAAATGTTAGGTGTATAACCCGAAACAAATTCTATAAGGTTACGTTCTGTTTACAAAATTTTGAAATCATATAATTTGATATATAAGATTTTAAAAGTATGTAATTTTAAAATTTTATGATTTTTAATTTATGCGCTCATTTTAAAAAAAATAAAAAATTTAAAATACAGTATTGTAAATTGAGTTTAAGAGAGATTCTTATATATTTATATATTTTAGATGGAGAGAAAAAGTCTTAATAACCAATAATATATAAGATATGAGTAAAAAGAGATGGATCAGATTCAGATTCCATAATTCAATATGGAATTCCAAAATCCCAATATTTTGAGCAGATTTTGAAATCACGTAATTTGCAAGATTTCAAAATTTGACAAAATTTTGAAATCACATGATTATGTACTGAAAATCACACTTATAAATTACATAAATCACGTGAGTTATCAAATCGTATCTCAAAATCATACGAAAAGAACAAACCTTAAAATTTTAAAATTCTATAAATTACATGATTTCAAAAGCCACTCAAAAGGTTGATATTTTGAAATCCCGTAGTAAATTATAGAATTTGAATTTGATCAATCTCCTTTTAATTCTATATATTTTCCATTATTGGTTAATAACACTTTTTCTCTTTAACTAAAATACATAAATAAATAAGAATTTCACTTACATTACTACGTTTTAAAATTTTCTAATTTTTTTAAAATAACACCAAAATTGAAAATTATGAGATTTTAAAATCAGAGATTTTCAAATGTTATGATTTATCAAATCACATGATTTCAAATTGTTGTGAAATAAACACAACCCTAAATTATTATTAGGCTTATGTATTGAATTTTTAACTGATTTCAATCAATTTAGTCTGTACAATTCTGTTTCATATTTAAAATATTAAAAATCAGAATCATTTATTGAAGTTAACATATACTTTTAGGGCACGTATTACGTACTTATAAATAGAAAGAATTAAATTGTAACATGTATTAAATTAGGTACATATTCTCATTATTCTTTGTATTCATAGTATGGTTAACATTATGGCACATGTTTTCATTTTCTTTTTATCATTTACTCACTAAAATCACTCTTTATCGCAATTGAAATAGTTTTTACTTCTTTAAGTTGTTCTCTTAAAGTAAAAAACCCAAGATGGAATATTCTCCCTCAAACATTTAAATGTAAATGGGAATTGTTTTAGTGGGTAAATGACAAAAACAGCCACTCATGTTACGCATATATGGTTTCTAACCAATGCTCATTTTGGGTGTGAAAAGGCCGACTTAATAGGTCCATGATCGATCATGGGAGTTCACTGCCTGAAGATTTTGCTTCCATGATCGATCAAAGGTCTGAGATTTCCAACTTCAAGCATTTTTGCAAGTTTTCTAGCTTGCTCTTGATCAATCTATGAAAAGCCATTGCGTATCATACCTATACACACATAGAAACACAACAAAAGCACACCTACTAGGGCATGATTATACACAAAGCATGGGAAGGCATTTATCGCGAGATAAGTGGATAATTTGGCAAAATTAGAGTAACAAACGCGTCAAGCAACTTTGGAAAAGAGCTTATACATGGCAATATTATGCGTTTATCAATATAGATGAAATTAGACAAAATTGGACGAAATGGCCAATTAAAACAAATTAAAAGTTGAGTGAATTGAAACTTAGGCTTTTTTGAGTTTACCCCTATTATAATATCGAAATTAGAGTTACCCCATATTTTGATAATTCTTTGACTTAGTCCCTAAAAAATTCATAGTAGTCTAACTCTGTTAACTTTTAATTTTCTAAAATAACCTCATCCCCTTCTTATGCTTCCACTTCAAAACCTAACCTTAACTTTTCTACTCTCTCCAAAACCCTACAAATCCTCTACCAACACAATTTCTCTCTCTAAAACTCAAGGACCTAACTAATTATCCACACATAGACTCTCTCTCATCTCTCTAATCCCATCATTTTCACTTAATTTTACTTATACTTCTCTGTTCATAACCACCATGGCAACCATGGGGGTGCAAAACTTGAAGATTTTCTTAAAAAAAGAAGAAGCTTATGATCGATGAAATTGATAATTAAGAAAAAGTAATTCTGATGAAGATGCTAATGGGGAACTCAATTTTATTAATCATATTCTTTTTTGAGTTCATATCCAGTTCCAACATCCTAAAATTTCTAATAGAAAAAAGATTGATGAGTTCAAGTTCATCCATGGTGGACTGGGGCTATGACGAATCGATTTCGATCACTTTTATACTTAATATTTGCGCACTCTTTCTTTTTATAGAAAACATTTTTTGAGCTTTGTTTTGAATGAATGGAATTTCCATTATAAATACATTGTTATGGGTCACTTTAATGGATTTGTTTACCAAATTGGAAGGAAAATTGAATTTCATTGATATTGTTTTGTTCAGAATTAAGAGCAGATTCCAAGTGTTTTTTTTTGTTTGGATTGCTTGATCTAGTTGCTTTATCATTATTGTTATCCTTGTATCATCTTCAAATTTTGTTATTTGTTTAAGAAAGACAGAAGAGTTCTATTTGATTTGATTGCATTGATTTAAAGAAAGATAAGGATTTGTTGCTAATTTAGAGAGACAAATTACAAAGTAAGGGGTTAGGGTTCGTAGAAGGAGATGCATAGCTACATTAAAGAAAACAAGGGGCAAAATAGTCAAGGTCAAAAATTTTCGAACGGAGTTGAGGGTCAATTAATTCTTAGAGGTTAAGTCAAAGAATTATCAAAATAGGAGGGGAACGTTAATTTTGATATTAAAATAGAGGGTGACTCAAAAAAGCTCTTGAAACTATTTAAAGTTTAGCAGGTAAATTAAAACTACCTAATAATTTGGAGTGATTTTAAATCAATCCACAAAATTTGAAAGTTTATCCACATTTTCTATTTCATTTATTCACTTAGTGGGATAAACTTATAAAAAATAATAAATTTTGATATTTTAACTTTTATTTTAATTTATTTTATATATGGTATTAACAAATATGATTGCTAAAAATGCCCTTATCTTCTCCATATGAAAACCTAATTATATTTTTGATTTGATACACTTGTTTCATTCTTCCATTGAACTTGCTTTAACATGCATGTCTTTGAAATTTAAAAGTATATGCAGATTTAATTCCTTTTCATGAATATACTAAATTTACTTTGCATGTTTCTCGATTAATGTGCTTTAGTTTTGTAAAGAGCTATGGTTGTTGATTTGGTTTTGTGCTTCACTGGCAAAAGATTATTATGCCAATATATTGTACATATACTTATATCGGCTAATGTGGGTCGTAGGGAAGGAAAGAGAATTGATTAGAAACTTTATAATTACCCCAATCACATCCCATAAACTCATCCCGATTTTATATCAATTGCCAAACTTAACTTTGCACAAAAAAAAAAATAATGCAAATTTGTTTTGCATGATGTGTTTATTTTTTTTAATAATTATATTCTTATATTTCATTCATAAAACTTCAAAACAGCGTCAAATAAACATAAATACATAATATTGTTTTAAAAAATAAGGAATGCAATCTTAACTTTACATAATTCCAAAAAATACTATTATGTGCATTTTATTAATATGCAAGTTTTGAATATGTAATTTGGTAAAATTATTCTAAAGCACTGTTAATTAAACACTTATTTATAATAATATGCTAAAAACATATAGTGCAAACTTAATTTTGTATGATTCAATAAAAAAATATAATTTAAAAATTTACTGCAAAATTAAGTTTGCACTATTTTTAAAGTTTGGTCAAATGCAAGCCTTTAATTTACAAAAATATTATTCCATGGTTCTTTTGTGATTTTTTTTTTCTTACAAACCTTATTTTTCACTATCCCATTCGATATTTCGTGTTCTCACATGCCAAACAAAATTTAAATCTCGACAAAAATATAATCCAAGTTTGAAGTTTGGATTTTCTTCTTTTAAAGGAAAAGGTTCAGATCTTTTTAATGTGGTCCATAATTTTCTCTTTAAGTTCCCGCTCTTCGTACATTCATATAGTTGGTGTAATATGAGATAAATATTAAAACAAACAATATTTAATAAACTTGGTCAAAATGATACATTTTCTTTAGAGTAGATACTATGATAAATGCTGCGAGTGACACGTACCTAATACTATTATACTAGTGTCCATAGATATTTTGCCACATGTATATTGTGTGAGCTCCGCTTGTTCTAAATGCAACATTGTGTAATGAAGGACAATGAGGCATATATTGTCTCATAATACCTATATCCAAGGATTATAACATTGGGACAAAATTTAAAAACTCTTTAAAGCATTTTGATAAGTTGAGTAAAGATATCGGATAAAATTATTTAATTTAGTCGATAAAATAAATTATGTCTTTTTAAGAGTATTTACAGGGAAATAATTAATATTTAGGATAAATTTAGCATTTTAATATTTAAATTTTAAAGTCAAACATAGCGGGTAAACTAAAAATATAATTATACGAATGTGACTCACTCGTATAATTTTGTGCTGAGAAAAAAAAATGGTCACACAAATGAAGCTCATTTGAATAACTTTGGGATCTAATGGCCATACGAATGTGTTGACTTCATACGAGTGAATCACATTTGTATGATTTTTTTATTTTATATTAATGATACGAGTGAACCATATTCGTATAACTAAAATTTAGTGGGATAGTAAATTTTTTTTTTTTTCTACCTTACTTATAAAAAAATTTGCTTAAATTTTTATTGGCTGTGATGAATACCCTTCGCAATAGGGATGCTCTAATGAGGGAGAAAATAGTAATAATAGGAGGGCGGAAAATTAAAATCCCAAAGGCCGAAAAAAGGGACAGGCGTGAAAGCTATAGCAGATAAAATCCTTTATAGGGCTTCTCTCTCTCTCTTACTGCTATCTTTTTCAGTCTAGAGAGAGAAACATAGGCAGATACGTTAATGGGCCCAATATTGAACCTCACTCTCTTCTTCACCTTCTTCTCTTATTAGAGAAGATAGATAGATAATGAGTAAACCCTCTTGTGTCTTCTTCTTAGAAGAAGAACAAAATGCCTTCCCAAAATCCTCCCTTTTCTCTGGATGGTAATGGTCTCTATTGTGAAGAACAAGATCTGGGTGGATTTGATTTTGAGGGAGAGAATGAGAATTTTTGTGGGTTTTTAGAGCTTGATTTGATTTGGGAAAATGATGAGTTAGTTTCTTTGTTAGATAAAGAACAGGGGATTTGTTTGGGTAGTAAAGACTTGAGTTCTAATGAGTCTTTAATGGCGGTTAGAGGTGATGCAATTGATTGGATTTTGAGGGTTAGTGGGCACTATGGATTTGGTGCTATTACTGTTGTTTTGGCTGTTAATTACTTTGATAGGTTCCTATTAAGCCCTTGTTTTGAGAAAGAGAAGCCATGGATGAGTCAACTAGCTGCTGTTGCTTGCATTTCCATAGCTGCTAAAGTTGAGGAGACCAAACTCCATCTTCTTTTAGACCTGCAAGTATGTGTTTGTATGTGTCTTTGTGTTATGCATTCTCTGTGTTTGTGAAAATGTCAAACTCCGTGGAGAGTTTTCTGGGCTTTTGTTGTTTTATTGATGGGGTTTGTTTTGTGTGATGTTTAGGTGGAGGAAGCAAAGTTTGTTTTTGAGCCTAAAACCATTATGCGAATGGAACTTTTGGTACTGTCAACTCTTCAGTGGAAGATGAACCCTGTGACTCCAATTTCATTTCTAGATCACTTCATAAGGAGGTTTGGATTGAAAACCCACCTACATTTGGAGTTCATAAGGAGGTGTGAACGTGTCCTCCTCTCTATCATCACTGGTAAGTAAGCATATTACTCACCATTGTGATCATTGAGTACGTATATGGCTATAAAAGTATGAGTGAGATAGATATATTTTCAATTAGATTACTCCACTTTGTTTTTCCCCTTATCATCATTATGAATTATAGTGAATACATGTATGATCATATAAATTATTAAAGCATATAAAGTGTACCTTGATTCGAGATTTGGTTGTACTTTCTTGATACATATATATACACACACACACAACCTTTTAAGGGCTGAATGGAAATGGAAGCTAAGGAATGGAATGAGAATGTTGACGAGCTTCAGTTAATGCAGGTCAATGGCCAAATCAGGGTAAAACTTGTGCTCTAGGGATGTGAATTCCTTGACTCGTGGGATTCACCCACTTCATATGCTCTTATAGAAGTATTAATTAGATGAGGAAAGTTTTCAATCCGTATACATAACTTGTTTGTTTGTCATTTAATCGTTATACATCAAATGCAGATCCAAGGTTTCTGTGCTATCTACCTTCTGTCATAGCTGCTGCGACTATAACTCTTGTTATAGAAGAGGTTGAGCCTTGTAATGCATTGGAATATCAGAATCAGCTTATGTGTATCCTCAAAATCAGCAAGGTCCGTATTTCATTTGCACAGGCTCTAATGTTCCTAAGTTATATGTTACCTTTTAATTTGATTTTCCTTGGGAGTCCTTTTAATTATTGACTGTGAATCATTACAGGAAAAACTTGATACCTGCTATAAACTCATCCTTGAACGGTTGGACAGTCACACTTACTTACAATACCAAGCCCCCAAGCGCAAATACGAGTCTATGCCCGGTAGTCCCAATGGCGTTATTGATGCATATTTCAGTTGTGATAGCTCAAATGATTCGTGGGCTGTGGCATTACTGGTAAATTCTTCACCAGAACCTCCGTTTAAGAAGAGCAGAGCTCGGGATCAACATATGAGATTGTCTCCACTAAATCGCGGCTCTTTTGGTGCGCTTACCAGCCTTCCTTGACTTCTCATTCACTTATTTTATCGACTATATTAGGATGTTATTATACAATCTCTTTTCGCACATTAATTGCTAAATTGAATTGTTAAATTGCACTTATGCAACCCATATTATGGATCATATAGATGTTGAAGAGAGATTGGTGGATCTTTTGCTTGAGTTGCTTGCATAATCTTGCATTATAATATGATCAATCAAGATTACTGCCAAAGGATATCTATATATATATCTTCGCCACATCATTTCATTTATATCTGTATTATGATTCTTGATTACACCTTGTACCTCAAGTGATAAAATATACCCTGGGTTAGGGGAGAGGTTCTTTGGTTCAATTCTCCAACCCTTACCCCTTCCACAAGTCCAACCCTGAGTATATCCGTGTAGGCATCTTATGTTTAAGAAAACTATACTTGATTACTTTTTCATGGACAAATAAAACATAGGTGGTTGTAGAATCATAGGTAGAGATGGTTGTACTTAATTCTCTGGCTATTTTTTTCAAACGCAAGAATTATGAGCAAAGAGTTTTTCAATACTAGACAGGTTGGCACTGGACTATTGTGCTTGTTAGCTGGTTCAAGCTTGAAATTTATGAAATGTCTTGAAGGCAGGGACAAACTGTCGGCCAGTTGGACTATTTGTTTTTGTTGCAGACTTTTGTTACTTTGACCTTGTTGAAACTCGAAAGGAAACGCCTTATATTTGTTTGATATATATATACATATATTCTAAAGTCCCAAATTAGAAGTCCCTATTCGAACTTCCACAATCACGTATTCTAAAACAATCAAATGGTCAAGATTAAAACATATTTGTTATCGTAAGATTTAGTACATTGATTATGTTCGAAGAAAGAAACTCAACTCTTAATGTGAGACGTTGGGAACAAGTTTAGTGTTGTGAATTTAATGTAGAAATGTAGTGAGAATTATGCAATTTGACCAAATAATTTGCTTAACCCACAAAAAGGTGATAACTTTACCTACTTACCTCGATTTTTGGCAACATAACTCTCCTAGGCTTTAAAGTTGACCACGGGCTCTTGTGAATTATGGTTGTTTGATTTATGTGAGAGAGAGAGAGAGAGAGAGAGGAGAGAGAGAGATGTAAAAGGTATTGATTTTGTGGGGTTGTGTTCACTGTTCTTGCCTTTTGGACTTGATGTTGTGTGGTTCGCTCAAAGTCTCAAACAACCATTACACATGTCTCTTTCATTACTCTTATTATTATTCACAGGAGAGACAGAGAGAGATATGTCAAAGTGAACAGCTAACAAAGTTTGGCCCACCCAATAATTATGGAATGATATGATGATTAATTCTTTCTTTTAATCCCATTAACTGAATCACATTATTTTATTTTAAATTTTTTATGAAGTCTCCTTTACCATTCAGCTCCATCCAGCCAAAATTCAACCATAGTGTTTTAGAAATTTTTGAAGTGTTTGAAAATAAAATAAAAAATAGGGCATTAATTTTCCTATTGATCAACAACTAAATTATTGTATGTACTCACAAGTACTGTCTCAATTTTTTTTCCTAATTAAATGCATTTTATGTATTTACTTTTAGTATATTTTTTTTTGCGTGTCTAGCATTACATGTCTGGTATAATTTTATCCATTTTTCTTACTGCCAAAACCTCCAACCGTGGGATAACCTTCGATTCAAATTGAAAAGAAATGAGAGGAAAGCAATAAAGATTTGTTTGATAATAACATAAAAAAATAAAAGAAGTAAAAATAGATGATTTTTGTGAGAAATTGGAAAATAAGTTGAGAGATGTAGTGAGATGTTTTTTTACTTTGTTATTTTTTTCATGGGGAACTTTTCTTTGGTGGTTGGGAAAGAAAAAAATTTCACAAAAAAATATAAATGATGGAGGACATCTACTCATAAAATGAGTATGAGATGGAGTGTATCTCATTGCATGACTCAACTTATTTTTTAACTTCCTACCAAAATCAAGTATTTTTATTTTCTTTTTTCATATTGTTATCAATCGAAGTTTAAGTATAATGGTTTGCTTAGTACTAACGACAAAAGAAACCTTTGTTAACAATATAGTTATTTTATATTTTCTTTTAAGGGAAGGTTTAAGTTTCACCGGAGTAAGATTAAGAAATCTTACACTCATCCATTACTTTTTCTCATATTCAAAATTTATCAATTTAACCATTAGATAAACTATTTTTATTGTGTTTATCACGCATGCAAAATTTTAAATCAATCCAATATTTATAACAATATAATCATTATACTTCTTTTTATTTTATTTTTATAAGGTTCATAATTCAATGTATAACATGATTATGATGAGGGCTTGTGCATCTCCGATTACTTCAATTTTGTGCATGCATCTTTGATATATTATAATTAACTAATTGTTCAGGTTAGATTAATGAATTATGAAATTAAGATAAAGTTATTGATGGGTGTAAAACTTTTTTATTTTACACCAAGAGTAACTTAAACTCTTCCTTTCTTTTATATATATACATAGTTCTCATCTTAGTATTCAATAAGTGCCATGCTATTACTTCTAACAGAGCTTGTGTTCATTCTATTTGATTACAAATTATTTAAAGACCATTTAAAGAAAAAAGGCTTAATTTGTGTAAATAATATATAGTTACTTTTCTTGGCCAAACTTGCTGGATGAAAGGTACACACAACTTTAACATGAAAATGGCAATGCAATGAAGCAATTATACCATTCCATGTGCGATAAGTGGTTGGAAACAGGTGGGCAAAAGGCTTGTTTCATAATCATTCTAGTGAAAAGTCTTGTATATATTTTGGTGAGTTGGGTACAATTTTGTTCCTTTTCAATTTTAAGCTTAAAAGGTAAAAACCCATTTTTTTTGGATATTAGTAGGAAATTTAAGGCAATTGGCATGTATTCAATCTCATGTTCTATATATTGTCCAAGCAAAGTAAATGTAGTAAAGTGAATTTGTTTTTTCATCCCAGAAGTGTCTCCATGTCCAAGAGATATCACTAGGGGTGTATTATTTGAGGGTAGGGCTGGGATTTTTTTTGTGTGTGTGTGGGTGGGTGTATGCACGCGCCCACTGTCTCGTGGATGTTATGAATGATATTGTCAAAAATATTTTATGCGACATGACAAAAAATAAAATGCTTTGTGACTATATAAATAATTGTTTTTCCATGCTAAATTTAGTTCAATACTAAACCCACCTTACAAAACTATTGTAATATGGGTTGTCTCCCAAGTATTGCACACTCTAACGCAATTTGAACCAGACGCAACCATCACTTGATAAAACCTTGAATAAGTCCGATTCGCAAAAGTTTACTAGCATATATATGGGTCACAACACGAACAGGACACGACTTGGTTACTACTTGTATTCCACACATTGAATACCAATTCTACAGTGATGCTCAAAATTGACCCAACTATTTGCCGATGTGTCAAATATGTGATGATAAGTAAGTTTAATAAATCTTTAAGCTCGATGCAGTTTTAACACATTACATAAGTTAGTTTCAAGAGTTAAATGTTTTGGATTTGCCTTTATAATTACTCCAGAAAATGGCAAGGACATGTATAAAAATGTCTATTTTCCAAAACAGGTAAACAAGAGCCGGAGGCGGAATTCTTTGCAGCGTCAATAGCTTTTTCCATGTTAAAAAAAAAGCAGCCTTTATTAATCAAATCTAATTAATATTGTACCGCCAACTTACAGAGTTGCAGAATTGGTATTGTGAGATATAAATTTAGAATTAATGCACCACCCAACTGCATGTTGTGAACATTAATATTAGTTACTAATAAAAAATAACATTAAAATTAATTAGCTATATCAACAAATAAATTTAATAAAAAAATATTGAACACAACAATTATAACGATAACATAATATCAAACATGTGCATGCAACGGTGTAAAACATCTTAAATCTATCAAGATGAATATATATTGTAAAAAAGGGAACATATTACAAGATAAAAAATGATATTTATAAAAGCTCCAATAAAATTGTGAGTGTTAAAATCAAGTTTATAGTGAAAAATTAGGGGAGCTATTTTCCAGACAAAGCTTCCTTGGCAGAATCAAGGGTGGTGGAAACAGCCGCGGCGGCACTTGCCAAAACACCACCACTGGTGGCGTTCGTAGGGTGGGGCTGGTGGGTCACTTGCACCGGTTTAGTCTCTTGCCCTTGCCCTGCCGATGACCGGTGGTCCACTGTCTCCACCTGCCGTGCCGTTTGGCCTTGTCCACCATTATTTTGAGTTCCCTGATCATAAAATGAATAGTTATGTACACTGAATAAAAGTACTAAAGGTGCATTTGTTTTTAGAATCAATTTCACCGGCAAAAATTTCTTTCTTTTCTGTTTGAACGAACTTTCGATAGACAACTAAAAAGGCATTCATTCATCAATGCAACTCTAAATGCATATATATTATTTTGCCATCCTCCTAGTTTTTTACGTTGGAGGATGAGGAGGCAAATACATGGTCAATTAACAAAAATATTGGGCTGTGCAAAAAAATTGAAAAACGGGCTCAAATTAGACGGCTTTTAAGGTTTCGGTTCCGGCTTACTTGGAGAATATGAAAACCAAAAGGGGTCGGTTCGGTTGTCAGTATTATTGAACCGGTAAAAACTGAACCGAACCAAAAAGTATTTTATAAAAAAAAAAAATTTGCTAAAGAAGAAAAATATAAAATCTTTTGTTTTTTTGTCAAAATTTTTAGTCATGACCCAACAATATAAAAAAAAAAAAATTTAAGCCATGGCCCAACAATATAAAATAGGTCCAATTGCCCAAGCCCAAAACTGACAAAAACTGATTAACTAAACCGATTCTAACCTATTTTAAGCCTTCACCGGTTTGACTCATTGACCACTATCTTAAAACCAACATGTCGGTTCAGTTGACTCTAAAACCACACAATTCAGCTAACCGAACCGTGTGTTTGTGTATATCAAAGTGTGTAAAGCATATGTGTGTCAACCTTAAAAATACAAAAAAGTATTGTTTAGCTGAAATAATTGTGTTTAGTGTAAAAACCCGAATGGATTCGGATTCGGATTCATTCAGATTTTATACAAAACACAATAACAGAGCTTGCTTGAATTTCCTACCATATTGGCTGATGTGTTCATGACAAAATTCTCACTGTTTCCGTATATTGAACTTTTCAATTCTAAAATGCATAAATGGCGAGAGAGGAAATATAAACACAAACAAATAAATGTAAATTTATATCCTACGAAATTTTGTAGTTGAAGAGAAGTTGGTTAGTTAGATACCGAGTCTATAGTGGGCATTTAGTTAGTCACATTTGTGGACAAGTTTTGTTGGTCAAACTTCCAAATTTAGAAAACTACCAAAATCCGATACTTAGTTCACACGTTTTTAGCCAAATTATTGACATAAGGGCAAATGCTTACAATGGATTATAAAGTATAGTGTATGCATTAGTGGCTTCAGCAGAAGCAATATACCCAACCATATGAAGATGCAAAACAAATAATAACAGAATCCATCATATATATGATGAACAAGATGTTTCAGGTTTGCAATTCTTGAATACCCCAGCCGTCAGTAGCAAAAAGCCAAAACAGCACAATAGTTCAAGGCAAACAAAGCCCTAAACCTAGCACATGTTTATGTTATTATTATTATTATTATTATACATACTAAACAGAAGACAAACCGATACACTGTATTATATAGTAAAATTTCTTCGGACACATCAAATAGTAGAAAAAGATGCGGGCAAAATGGCAAAAAATAACTCTCGCATAAACCAGATAGAGAGAATCACAGTATTCATATTCATGCTTGAGGTTATTAGTAGGTCATAAGGGGTGATCCACTGCAGTGTACATCAGAAGAATCGGAAATCCTTTGCCTTGGAGATAGTGTGGTGTTGGCAGCAGTTTCAACATCGACGTTGATTATATTTTTTCTCTTCTGCGTGTCCAATACTTTTGGCCTATCTTCCGAAAGCTCGGATATGGGACTCAATGGCTCAGATTGCCTCCCATTCTGGGATATTATGGCTTGAGCTTCGGCCACCACTGATGCATCATCGTCTGTTGCATATAAGACCCTCTTTATTGCTTCAACAACCTGTGACAGAAACAGAGACACAAATTAACAAATCTTTATTTTAGTTCTATTTGTTACAACGGTTGTAATGATGATGGGGGCAAAACGGATTTAATACCGCTTGTTGGATTTGTGGCACAGGGGTTGGGATTCCCCTGCATGCAGGCGGGCTAGATAATTATGAAAGAGCAACTAGAATGATCCGAACCTTTGATTTTGTTATCTTACAGTAGATAACAATCCGTTATAACATGTTGTCTTTACAACGGTTGTATCTAATTAGTTTTTTCCAGTTTAGGTGGCCGCCTCTTGTAAGCTGGTGACTAGTTCACTTATCGCTTTTTAGAGCATTGAAATATATTGAGTAGTTTAAAAGTGTTCCAAAATAAATAAATGAGTAAACCATACAGGTAAGTTTTCAATCTCAGGACATTGGCACAGAATCTCGATGTCCCTCAACTTTGCAAAGTAGAAATCTCTCTCCTTCTCAAGACTATCCACTGATAGCTTCAACTCGGTGATCTGCATATCAATATAAATGTGTCATATTTGGTAAGGTGATTTTTCAGCAAGGTGATAAAATATGAGTGTGAATGCTGGCTTGCCAAAATTCGCATAGTGCACTGATTGGGGTACCTGTTGCTCATATGCAGGCTCAGCACTTGAAGGTCTAGAAGAAGTCTTCACAGAGTGATTTGTAGTATTCACAGAAGGTGCATCATTCCTTCGGGCATGGTGAGTTTTGGCTGCAGCTGCAGTACTCTTTGTTGAGGGATGTGACGGGGCAGATTTTTTGCTCACATCTTTCCCACCTTTGCAAGCCTCTCTTCTTTCCAAAGGGTTATAACTAGCAACAGATGCAAATCATCAACAAAATGATTAATTCTTTCCAACAACATCTAACTAAAATTATAATTTCAGATAGCAACAAAAGTCAAAATGTCTGTGTTCCATTAAAATTATTGAATAAATATATCAAACAACTAAGGGTTCTAATCTAACCCCAATGTTCACTGATATATGAAATGTAGTCATCTGTAAAATTTGACCTTCAACTACATCTCACAGTATACAATATAATGACCTTGATGTGAGATTGTCAAGTATTTCTGAACATCATCCTTGAAATTCTAATAAATGAGGGGTCAGTATCTGAAATCTAAAAAGTTTAATGTTGATTGATAAAAAAAAATTGCAAGAAGTGAAGAACTACAACCAAATGGACTTTAAACCTTCAATACAGTTAAAAGCACACAATAATGACCGAGACAAGTTTACATCCATCATAGTCCTTTATAGAACAAAAGTTCAACACAAAGATGGAGGATTGAGGCGAAAGATGTTTTTGGAAGGCTAGAGATGAACGTAGAAGGGACAAAAGATTGGAGGGCATAGATCAAAAGATACCGTTTTATGAGTTGATTGCAGGATCAATGGACTTTAGTTAACAGCACACAATAATGACCGAGACAACTTTACATCCATCATAGTCCTTTATAGAACAAAAGTTCAACACAAAGATGGGATTGAGACGAAAGATGTTTTTGTAAGGCTAGAGATGAATGTAGAAGGGACAAAAGATTGGAGGGCTTTGAATCAAAAGATACCGTTTTATGAGTTGAGACGAAATATGCATGAAGGATAAATTATACTTATAGTGCCCTAGGACGGGTTAACACTACGGAAAGGATAAATAAATTAATACATTTCTTATTGAACATGAGCACAACCCTTATATGCATTTGCAAGTTGCAACAAACATCCTATATGCCTACACGCATATTGTAACTTATGTATAAAAATAAATAGCTAAGTTCAATATCATTTCAACAGGGAGAGAAATAAAAGTCATAGCAACAAGAATCTCAATTCTCTAACCCTCAATTGCAACATATATACGATTAATTCAAAATCAATACAGAGAATTTGAATTGAATCCACAGTTAGTAGGATACATAAGAAAAGCTGGAATCTAATAAAGTTAAAGAACAAAAATGTAGAGGTGGAAATGGAGTTAGAAATTACTTGTGCAGACCACCTCCATTAACAGAATCGCAGTACCGCTTCATCCATTGCATGAATTCGAGGTTATCCAGGGGTCTTCCTTTCACTAGCTTGCTTACCTCAATGTACTGCACTCCACACACATGTAAAATCAGTTGATAATAAATAGCAAACTCAGATGTGAACTGATATGAAAAGGCACAGCGCCTAAAAAACAATAGTTTAATCACAAGCTCCCAAATTAACTTTGCTTATTCACCATCAGTCATAACATCTCCTTCAAAATTGAAGACAAACAAGGCCAAAACAGTAATTCTACCACAACCTTTAAATGAACATGTTGATTCTCCATCAGTTATACACACAAATTCATTATTTGTGGTAGCATCATACGTTTAATCTCATTCTCAATGAAACATTTAAACATTTTAGTCAAACTAAAAAATAAACAAGGCCTAAAACAAAACCCTAGACGTATAACAAGGAAGTGTATACAAAAGAAGCGAAAAGTGAAGTAAACCTTAGTAATCTTGAGTTTATTGAAAACATCTTGAAGGACCTTGTAGTTCTGAATCATCTCGTACTCGTTTTTAGCATCGAAATTGACCTTATGCATCGGCACTATACCAGGATGAACCGCATCCATCAGCTGGCAATGAACCGCACCTGAACATGCCTGCAATTAACCAGATCCATCGATCCAAACACACAATTAACTATACAATTCAACAAAAAAAACCTAAAATTACAAAAGGAACGATCAATTGTAGGGTTTCGTTCGATTGGTAAAACCTAAAAAGTACCTCCTCGACTTTGGAGAGAGTGAGATGCAGAGTGGAGTTGATCCACGCCAAGATCTCCGATCTGCCGACGAAGTAAGCGCCGTCCATCATTCCAATGTTTGTCGCCATTTCTGCTCTCTCTCTCTCTCTAAATTTCTCACTGTGTGTTTTACAGAGAGAAGGGGCCGTTTGAAATGAGAGTGGAGAGCGGGATGATTTGCCCTTTTTGTAATTCAAATAAACGGATTCCTTTCACCGACTCGCTTCTCGTTTGTTCTGGATCCGGATTAGGGCTTCGGCCCGTATTTGTATATGGGCCGTGGGCCGGCCTGAGCTTCTCAAGCGTTGGTTGTTCAAAACTTTTGCAGCGCATAGTTAAAAAAAGAAGGTTCAAAACAATCAATTTTATTAATTAAACAAAAATTTAATTTATCGAAAAAAAATTATTTTTAATATTGTAATATTGGTCTTCCCCAAATTTTTATTTCCTAAAAACTTAATTAATTATCTATATTATCTTTTGATCTTCCAAAATTAAATACTCTTTATATATACCATCTCTTCTTCTTCTTCTTCTTATTATTATTATTAAATGACAAAAATTATATTATTTTTCATACTTCTATTCCGTTAGTTTCCCATCAAAGGTATCCAGAAAGCAATGATGAGTGATAAAATGTGAAAAGCCTTGTGTGAGTACAATAATAAACATCCTTCTTCAACTCAAAATGAATTACAAAAATGGGTTTATGAAAAATTCAACTTAAGGACTATAGTTTTGTCATAGAGTATGTTTCTTGAAAAATAAGCCATCAAAGCAATAACGACACTAAATGATTTCCTCTTACAAGATGAGGAATGCGCACCTAACACGCATAGGGTATTACAGAAAGTTAGGGATAAAATTCTGGCAAATATAAATTTTAGCAAAAAAAGAAACAACATAGTACTCATATTTTGGTAAGGCATGATAGTAAGTCTCAAAAGGTGAATTATTAATTTATATAATCGATGGGTCGAAGATGACCTTATCAAAAGTATTATCTTATAAATTTAGTGAAAAATGTCAATTTAGCTCTTGAGATTGAGTCGGGTCTAACAAAATTTATCAATTTAGTAAGGTTATTATTTTATCGAGTTTCTACTGTATATTATATCAAAAAGGATTGCACACATCTTTAAAATGGGAGACGAGTGTCGATATCACTTGAGTTAAAGTTAATTTAAGTGAGTACTTATCATGTTAAATGGGAGTAGATATCCTGTTAAAGTTAATTTAAGTTAGTAGAGGTTGACAAGGTCGTAAATAAATTGGTTGTAGTGGGATTTGAACCATAACAAAAAAATAAATTACTCCATTATTTAACCACCAAAGAATCTTTAAGTGTCACTAAACGTTTCTCCTCAAATTATGTATATATATTATTACATTGCATGCGCAATTAATTTAGTACCATGTATATGTAAAAAAATCTTAAAAATTCAGGAGGGCTGGGACCTACGTATATTTTCCCCTGGATTAGTAGCCTTTTTTTTTTTTCTAGAAATTAGGTAGAAGGGCTTATTATACATTGATTTTTACCAAAAATCCAATGAATAATATTTTTTTGAATGAAGGGCCTAGTTTTAATTGGTAATTTGAATGAAGGGCCTATTTTTAATTGGTAATTAGTGTAAGATGCCTATTTTGTTTTATATTTTAAATGAATGTATTTGAATAAATTTAAATATCATTTAATTAATAAAAACATGTTATGTATTACCTAAATACCCCTTTTAATGAAATTTTCACAAAAAATATGGACTGCAAAGTTCATATTGCAATAAAATATGAACTGCAAAGTTCATATTGCAGTGAAATATGTACTGCAATATGAACTTTGCACTAAAAATATGGACCAAAGTTCACATTGCAGTAAAATATGGACTGCAATATGAACTTTGCACTAAAAATATCGACTGCAAAGTTCACATTGCAGTGAAATATGGACTGCAAAGTTCATATTGCAGTGAAATATAGACTGCAAAGTTCATATTGCAGTCCATATTTTAATGCATATTGATATTTTTTAGTTTATTTTAAGGGTTGGGATGTCATTTTATAATGAAAAAAAAAGACACATGTCATATTATCAATAAAATAAAAAATAGGCCCTTTATTTAAAAAAAAAATTATTCCTTGGCCTTAGTGTGAAAATCTTTCTCTAATAAGCCCTTTTTTTTAATTGCCCCTTTTTTCTTTATATACTTGGTGAATTTGCAAGAGTCATTTTGCTTGGAAATAATAAATCCAAACTTTTTGAACCCACCAAAATTTAATCCATAAGGGGCAATGTTCCAAACACTATATTACAAGATGGAGAAACATAAACAAAATAAAAACGGTGCCAACCAGTGAAATATTGGGACAAAAGAATTAATGAAAGAGATCACATTCTCAGAACCATCGCAAGTATTCTATGGAGACATATTTTTGGAATATATATTTATGATAAACAATGATATATTATTGGCCCAGTAATACAAAGTTAAAATTAGAATTAATTTTGGGGTTGACTTAGTATTTTCAAAGTTAATTCTTGAATATTGTTAAAATAATATTTGGGAAGGGATAATCATTTTGCTTGGAAATAATAAATCCAAACTTTTTGAAGCCACCGAAATTCAATCCATAAGGAGCAATGTTCCAAACACTATATTACAAGATCGAGAAACATAAACAAAATAAAAACCGTGCCCACCAGTGAAATATTGGGCCAAAAGAATTAGTGAAAGAGATCGCATTCTTAGAACCATCACAAGTATTCTATGGTGACATATTTTTAGAATATATATATTCATGATAAACAATGATGTATTATTGGCCAAGTGAAATAAAATTGTAATAAGGATAATTTTGAGGTTGACTTGGTATTTTTAAAGTCAATTCTTGACGTTATTAAAATAATACTTGGTCAGCAGCAGTCAAAAAAAGAATTAGTCGAGGTACTATCAGTGGGCTTATCTTTGATCTATTTTTCTAATTTTAGCAAGAGATGTATCGTTAGACTCACTACCCATGATTTGCAATATTTTATCATTCAAAGTAATATATCAGAGTGATAAAATATTGATAATCATAGGTAGTGAATCTAACGATATAAAAATGGAAGTATTGAAGAATGTCAAAGATGGAGGTGATGTTGAAGACAAAGATGGGCTACATGTGGTGATTTAAAAGATAAGGATATGTCAAAAGAAGTATATTTATTTCATTGTTACATTATTTTTGTGCATTTTAACCCTCACTTGATGAATATTGCAAAATTATAATTATTTTTTTTTTTTTAAACATAGAGTTAAAATAGAGCTGTGGGTTTTGAACCTAGTAATTACTCTCCCTACATTGGCCGAGTACCAACGAAGATACTCTCCAAATGACGAGATAGTATTACCCTATTTACTCATTATAAATTGGACAAGTATATCTCAAAAAATGGATTGTAGCCTTAAATTATTGTTAAAGTTCTAGATACTTCATTGTCGGGCGAGTACCAATGAAGATACTCTCCCAATGATGGGAGAGTATTATCTTATTTGTTCACCATAAATTGAACGAGTATATTTTAAAAATTGGACCATAACTTAAGTTATTGCTGAAGTTCCGGATGCTCAATGTCGAATGACTACTAATGAATATACTCTCCAAATGATCAGTGGAGATCGAGAAGGAGGGAGAGAGATCAGCGTAGAATGAGAGAGAGCAACCGATGGAGATTGAGCACGAGAGAAACCTAGGGCACGATAATAGGGGAAGGATGGTGATGTATTTTACTTGTTTTAATTTTTTTTATAGCTTTAACTTAATTATGTTAATTAATATAATTATGTTTCTTAAGTTAGTGGGTGGTAGAGTAGAATGTTAAGTGATAAAAATTATAAAAGTGAGAGGTGTAAGATAGAAAAAGTGTTAATAATAAAATAAGAAGTTGCTGTTAATACTACCCTAAAAATAGCACCATTTTTTCACCCGAGTTCAATAGCTTGTTTACTAGTACAATTGATTAAGCCCAAGCCTAACCTCGAGCCAATTGAAGGTCTCAGGTAGCTTGGGCTGGGCTAGAATATCCAAGTCCTGAGGTTGAACCAGTTTGGGCTTTATTTATCATCAAATCTTGGACCCTAATTTGATGCATTCTCCGTCTTTATTTTATCATCCATTGACATTATTATTTGCCACTGTGAAATTAGGATATCTCAAAAAAGAGAAAATGAAATTAACAATTATCAAACTTGCAATTAATTGAAAATAGAATAGATGCTCAGACAAGAAAGATCTCAAACAAATTAACTACCAAGAAAAGCTATCTTTTTGATAAAAGATCCCCTCACTGATTGTACATACACTTCTCTACAAATGGGTCCATTTTATCAATTATTACATCACTACTACCCAAAATAAAATGATGTTGAACAAGATGGGAATTTCTCTAGCAATTGATGTGCCTCTTTCATTGTTGGTCTCTTGTGTGGGACCGTAGATATACAACTAAACCCTAGTTTCAACAATGCCAGCAAGGCATCCTCCTTCCCCTCCACGTCAGCTCGAATCGCCATGTCAACCATCCTCATCACCCTCCCCTTCTCATCGGCTGCCAGCATGGCAGGCTCGAGGCCCGCCTCATCCAACACAACTACCTTCCCGGTAAGCAGCTCGAGCAAAATTACACCAAACGAGTACACGTCCCACTTCTGATTGGGCTTGAGGCTCCTGAGTGACTCAGGTGCATAATAAGGAGACACACAACCCATCGAACTCGGGCTTGGGCTCGGGTTCGGTGTGAGTCCATTGGACACGTCCTGGAAGCTTTCTCTAGAAGCCGTGGACTGCTTACTACCAAAGTTCCGGGCCGACCCACCTGCTTTAGAACTATTTTCGCCGGCCACGAGCCTCTCGAGCCCAAAATCCCCGATTTTGGGCTCCATATCTTGGTCTAGCAAGATATTACTAGGCTTTAAATTTCCGTGAACATGTTTCTTCTCGTGGATGTAGGTTAGCCCTCGTGCCACACCTCTTGCTATCTTGAGTCGGACCTCCCATGGTAAAGGACAAGGTGAGGATCCCACTTTCCCTGGAAAAAAAATAATTTGAATCCATAGTGAGATATTACTATACTAGCAATTTAGCCAAATGGCCAAAATTTGATTCACAAGATACAATTAGACTACAAAAGCTCAAGTCCTTTTCAATGGGAGTCAATTGTACACTAACAAAATTGCAATTTGGCGTATTATAAGATTTTGATAGGTGATTGGCTATTATGCATCGTGGGCCAAGAGTAACAACAAAGAGGTATACATTAAGGAGTTACAACTTACAACAGTGCATTAAAGAGAGAAAATAATAAATAACAAGAAGTAACTATCATTCAGTAGCAATAAAGACAGTTGACTTGTCAATTTGCTGTGCATTAAAAAACAATCGGATCTATTACAACCACTTCACCGCTGAGCACCCTTCCTGGCGCAATTTAGCAATAATTATATGATTGCCACTAAATTGCGCAAATTTTGATGTAAGCAGACTGCCAAATTAGGTGCAAACTTTGAGATAAGATTAAGATATGCGAATAAAATTGCGTGGGTGGGTGGTACCCTTGGAGACGTATGTGTCTGTACAATTAAAAAATTTAGCTTCTGTAATAAAAAAATAATAATAAAATTTAAATTTATTATAACCATTGAATTCACAATAATCTATTGATTCTGTACATGGCTACAATGTATTGATTACGTGTAACAATTTGCATGGTCTATAGTAGAGTCTCCATCACTCATTTGTTTATTAGATAAACTAGACTAATTACTAAAATTTAGATTTATCACAAATTCGCAGTGCTATTAAAATTAGAAATAAGGTAGATTTTTTCACTCTCAACTACAGTTTAATTTACGGGAACATCGTTTTCCTTCTCCTTCTCCCTATAGTCAAACGTGTTGAGTTGTAAAAATATATTTTAATTTTGACAATTGCATTCCTATTAGATTTGGTTAGTAGAAATCAAACTTATTTTCAATTCCAACTTGATATTTCAAACACTCAAAATCCATCCACAGTACAGAATGCAGAAAGTTGTGCACAAGGTAAACACAAAGATGCATGAGTGTCCCATAAAACATATCAAAAATCATAAAATATGTGCAAACAGTCACATCAAAAATAATTATTTGTCTGCTAATAATTGTACTTTCTACTATTAAATCTACTATTATATAACAGCTAGAAGTGAAGTAATTGGCCTCAAAGTCGTGGCATGTTCTTAATTTTACCCATTCGTACTTTAATTTCACACAAGTCTTGTAATATTAACGTTATCAATGAAGATTTAACTTTTGTTCTTATAAATCACTTATATCTATATCGTACAGATATCTTGTGAATAAAAATCTAGTAACTAATAATTTAATTGCTAATGTAAGCAGCAGCAGCAAAAAGAGTGTAACATGCAGTGTGTGTGAAAAAGATAGAGAAGAGAAGAGAGCTTACTGTAACGTGCATTGACTAGGCTACCATTGGGCACATAATCGTAAATAACAAGCTTCTCATCAGCCCCCCAATAGAACCCACGTATCCTCACCAGATTCGGGTGCACCAATTTCGCAATGACTCGAACCTGGTTCTGAAAATCCCTGAACCGCTCCACACCCGACTCTCCAATCCGCCGCACGGCCAACGTAGTCCCATCTTCGAGCACAGCCTTATACATTATACTTGAACCCGTGGCCCCCAATATATATGCCGATGCCTTTAACAACGTCTCGAGCTCAAGCTCTCTCTCCCCGTCAACAGTAACCAACGAACCTGTATCCGTATGTTCTTGCTTAGTTTCATTAACCCGACTCGTTTTCGCTTCTTCTTGGTCGCTTTCAGAGGTCGTACCTGTTGTGAAAAAAATAATAAGCTAGTTGTAACTTGAACTAAAGATATTTCATTAAAGAAAAATGTTATGTAGGCTCAAAATATCTTACAAAGTCGAACTCCTTTGAATTTGAACCATAAATTGAGAAAGTAGTGAGAAAGTAATGAATGACATAAATTTTTTGAATTGTACTTCTGATTTTTTCTTAGAACGGGTAGCAATTATGATCGAAAATACTAAATATAACACTCTGCAAAAAAAATAAAAATAAATTTGATATACAAACACAGTTGGTACTATAATATTGATTCTTACTTTGCGAATTAACTTTTATGTAATATTTTATGTGCTTATCATTTCTCGAATATCTCAAGCAAAATTTTATGGTGAAATTATTTAAGGTTAAATTATTCATTATAGTAGAAGCGGATAAAATTTTCTAAGATAAAATTATTCGTTGTATTAGAAGCTGAGTGACCATTAAAATGAAGTAAAATGTTTTATTTAGAACAAAGATTTTTCTAGTTAAATCTCAAGTCTTTGCTATTCAGAGACATATCTCAAACTAAAAATAATTGCTTCATTTAGAAAATTACAAATACAACAGTACCTTCCGACGACGACGTTTCGTCGTTTCGCCGTTTTAACAAACACGCCCATGATTTCATCCATGATTGTTCTTCTTGTGAAGATGATGACCAGTCGAATTCTTGATGTTTACCATTTGTTGAAGTATTGAATTTCCTTTTTTTCTTCAACTGGTAGACGAAGATGAAGATTAGGGCGAGGATCCCGACTCCGGCGATGTCTCCGGCTACTATTCCGGCGATTGTGGAGGCTTTAAGGCTGTTCCGGCCAGACCCATTGGGCGAATTTGTTGGTGAATTTGAATCGATTTTGGGTATTGCTGCAATTGCCGGAGTAGATGTGGGTGAAGATACATTCGGGAAAATTGAAACTGTAGAAGGAATTGGGCAAGGATTTTTCAGTACTTTACCGCATAATTCGGGATTCCCGGAAAATGATTTATTTTCTTGGTTACGAAACAGGCCAGTTTCCGGGATTTCGCCACTGAAATTGTTGAACGAGAGATCTATTGTGGCGTTCACCGGGATTTTATTTGTGAACTGAACTGGGATTTCACCGGAAAATCTGTTGTATGATATATTCAAGTAATGAAGATCATTGCCACCAAAGTTGGGGGGTAAAGACCCATTGATCAAATTGGAAGAAAGATCTAAAGAGACAACTGAATCAAATCCACTATGAAGATTACCACCAAAATAATTGTTTCTCAAAGAAATAACTCTCAGATTCTTAAGACTAGTGATGTTTTCGGGGATTTCTCCGGCCAATGCGTTGTCGGAGAGATTCAGATACTGAAGATTCGTTAGTCCGGCGATAAACTCCGGCAACTCGCCGGAGATCAAATTGTTGGAGAAATCAAGAATGCGAAGTTGGGTATTGTTGTAAAGAGAGAAAGGGATCGACCCATTAATTGAATTGTTGGATAGATTGAGGACTTGAAGGTATCTGATCATACCAAGATCTGGTGGGATTGAGCCAAGAAGCTGAGAATTTGGGAGAGATAAGGCGGTGAATGTAGTAATATTCACCGGTCCGGCTACCGGAGGTGCTACAAGTAACTCCGGTCCATGAACATGGGTTTTGATCGTTGTAATTCCAGGTTTGTAGAACACCAAGAGGGTCACTTAGAACAGAGGATTTGAAGTTGAGGAGTAAAATGGCTTCTCTGTTGAGGGCAATTGAGGGGTTTACAACAACAAGAAGAAATGCAAGAATTTTGCAACATAAATGGAGATGCATGAAGGTTGAATAGGTCATGGTGTTTTGCAGTAATCACTACTCATTCTAGAGAGAGAAACAGAGAGAGTTTTAAGTGAGATTTATGATGCAGAGAGTTAAGAATGGGGCCATGTGATTGGGAAGTTAAAATGATCAAATGATATTGGAGGGAGCAAACAGCTCACAGGAAAACCAAAACATCTTTCCTCATATATGCTCTGTTTTTGCTCTGTTTTACGGACTACTAAAATAAAAAAAGAACAATCCTTTTTTAAAACCTAAAACAAAGAAGAATAACTTTCTTTCCTTTGGACTCATACTTAATAAGAGTTACTTGCTCAACTAATCATCTTTACTAATATAGGTAGGGTACATCCCAACTTAGTTTTAAAAGTAATTATGACACTTAATTATCAAAGTTATAATTTTGAATCGGTAAATTACGTGAATTAAACTTATAACTTTTTAGTTGTTAAAAGAGTGTTTTGTCTATCCAGACAACATCATTTTTTGTTTTATTTTTTCATTTCAAGATAAATGATAATGCACACAAAAAAGATAAGCGTACGTATGAATTGTGTATACTTTCATATTTAATACTTAATAAAATTGATTATTCCATATATTGTATTGAACATTTACCAACTCATCGTAATAAAATCTATTACATAATAATGTAATCGGTGCCGTGGTATTGTCAAGCTCTCGCAAACAAATTGTGGGCTTCTTAAATAAGTTATTAGTAAGACTCAAATTTAAGAAATAAGTGAAAATAATAACTAGATTATAATCATTAAGTCAAAAATACTAATAATTAAATTAGTAATTTAAGTAATGTGTTACGAAAATAAGTAATCAATGTTTAAAATAAACATTATACAATAACCAATATATTTTTTTGACTAATCATTTAAACAAAAAGAATTGAATCGTTTAAGTAGATACATATAATATTACTTTTAAACCGTAATTGAGAAAGGGAAGCAAATGAGTTAACGCTACTCACAGTTGGCACTTTCACCTTAACTAAGAATTTACTATTTAAGTAATGAGATTTGATAGAGGATATAGCATCTTTGCTAGGTGACACTCAGCTGAAGTTAAATGAAGTTTCAGATAATAACTGTTTTTCTTATTAAAATACAAAAAGACTGTCTATCGATGTTTTGCTTTGGATCTGGTGTTTCTGTAAAATATATAAATATGGATAAAAAATAGAGGCGATTTTATTCCTATCCCAAATACCACTCGATTTCACTCCCATCTTTTATTCAGTGTTAGAGCATCGAGTAAGGCCGGGATTGTTAGTCGGTTTTTGAAAGTCGAGAATAAGTTTGACAATAAAATCGAGTAATAGACTTATATTCAATACTTAAGATCCGAATAACATATCCTTACTTTATATTTAAGGCCATCTCCAATGCACTCCTTACTATGCCATATTTACCATTTATATGCTTGCAATCGACTGGCTATATGTTAATAGTGTAAACTAATATGTTAGTGAAATGGTAAAATTGCTATATGGTTAGCATATCTTCTCACGATGGAATGTCCATCGTGGGGTGTTGCACCATGCCACACATGACATTCAAAACATTGTGTGGGAGTGTGAAGAGATGAGGTGGAGGTGGCATCTACCACACAACATTCATTGTGTCGTGTGGAGGTGCTGATGTGGACACCACACGACATTCATTGTGTCATGTGGTTAAAAAAAAAAATCCCCCTACACGCTGTGTGAGTTGCTCGGCTGTGTAGGCTAAATATGGCTTTTTACCATACAATATTAGCTTATGCATTGGAGAAGACTTAAGAATCGAATGAGAGCTGAAAGTGAAATCAATTATTATTATGGTGGAAATAGAACTGCAAAAAAAAATTGTATGAATATTAGGCATTCAAGGTAAGGTTTGTACCTAAAACAGTCACTCACTTTGGACTTACTGCTACCCATGTTGCCAAATGCCAAATAGTATTACTCTTCTAAAATTTAAAAATCACTGTTTCTTCTTTTAAATTATTTTATTATTATTTTTAGTTTTACCATGGATACAAAGAACACTTTTATTGTTCGACTACAGGAAAATGAGGAGAGAAAGGGGATTCACGTGGTTCAAACTCTGTAGCGGAGGGTGCAGAAATCCATCTATATTCCCAACTTTGATAGTTTCTAGATATTCTTTTAAAGAATTAAAAGTACTACTTTTTTCTTTTCTGAAGCAAAATCATTGTACCGAGTTTTATCATTATAAATACATCTATTCTCTAAATTTTATAATTTGGAAATGTAATCTGTGTTTATAATATTTGTAATTCATTTTTGAAATATTCTAAATCAAAGTCCAATTTTTTTAAAATTATAATCAATGTATTGAATTTTACAATAATAATCAAATTTTATTTTTAATTAATAACTATTTGAGAAGGAGTTACCGAGTCCTTAAATATATGAAAGAAAAGTATTAACTTTTAATTTATAATTTGTGGAATAATTTGTTTTTCTTTTTTTTTTCATTTATAACAAAATTTTCATTGAAATGCTTATAATTTGTTACAAAGATAGGACTATTTAGTGGTCCTCGGCCAGGTTGGCAGTAATTAATTTTCACAGTAAAATTTTAATTTTTAAAATGATTAAAATAATGAAATATTTTCTCATTGCCTGTACTACAAGTCATTAATTATTGCAACGGATGGAAGGAGGTTTTTCATTTCTTGTATTGTCTTATCCATAATTGATATTGTAGCAGCTGTTTCTTTCTGAATGGAAGAAAGTGATTTGAAGTCCCCTAGGACCCCTACAAACTAAAAAGTAGATTAATTAAATCATTTTTGTTATGAAGAAGAAAAAAACAAAATTATAGTCCTACGGATAAAGTATAAATAATTTATTTGCATTATTAGAACATAATGTACAAATATTAATATATGAATTAGTCAAAAATATCTTAGGCAATAATAGCCTTTTTAGTATAAGTTAAAGAACTTTTTCAAATGCATGTACCTATCGTTGTATTTGCTTTGCTAATCGGCATAGCGGTAGTGCGTTTTAAGGAGGTATACCGGTACAAGTAGTACTAGAGATTTTTCTTGGTGCTGGGCTACGGCAAACTGGTATTGGACTAATTGGTCATATCGCTAAACATGGGTTCTTCAGTTTTGATGATGTTCTGTCATATGGCATACTGGTATGAATTAGTTTATGGTCATATCGGCTTGCAGTGACGAAACAACCTAAGTCTATTATTATGTCTTTCTCACTTGTATAAATGGAATATGTCTTATTATTTTGTTGCACAACTTGTATCAGAGTACAGAGAGAAAATTAGGGTTTGGGATCTTACAAGAGGGATTTTTTTGGCTAAGGTTTAGTTAGGGTTTGAGAGGTTAGATGAATTAGAGGTTTGTTACATTGATCAGTGAGAATGTAAATTGAGTGTTGATTCCCGAATTTCTCTTCATCAATAAAGTTCTTCTCCTTTCATGTGAGGACCCGATTTGGGTACCCTCGTTACATCCTAGTGTGTTTTCTTGATTCTTTTACTATTTAGTTATCATCTGTTTTATCGTTTATTCATAACTCCATATATATTATGTGTCGATTGTTTGTTTCATTGTTTTGTTGATCTTATTGTTAATTGAAATTTTGCCATCCTAATGTTCATCCAAACTACTAAAAGGAGGTTTTCAAGTTATAATTGTGGTTCGGGGTTATGTTAATTGCTCTTGTTTATACAACACCTATATCATGGGTCGGTACTATTGTTAGAGCAATCATGCCTATTGTTGGAGCAACATATACCTTTAGAAATATTCAATATATATTTTCTTAAAACAATACTATTCTCTAGTAAAGAGACAATTCTTTTAGCAATATGGGTACTCACATTATGACGAGTAATTATGGAGGAATTTAATTTTGGGGCTTAGTGACTCAAATAAGTGTGAAGTTCATTAATTTTCTTTTGAAATGCCACTAATTAATATATTGATGCTGTTTTATTTGAATTAATTTTTAACAGGTTTATACAATTTTCTTGTCCAAATTAATGTGACTTTTCAAATGAAATGGCGTGGCCACGCATTTAGGGTGTGATTGACAACCATAATTCTATGCCAAGAAATTGGACATGAGGCATAGTTTTAGAATTCCATTCTTTTTAAAATAAAATACAATAAAATAAATTAAGGGAGGTCTAAGTACGCCCCCCTCTCCCTTTACATTACAAACAAGGAAAAAAAACCCTCCCATCCCCATGAGTCGAACTCTTGACCCCCAAAGTATGGGTGGAGGTTGCCTATCACTAGGCCAAACCCCTCTCCGCAAATTCCATTATTTAGATAGCACTACAATGTCAAAAATCAAAATTTCAAATCAATACTAAAGGATGAATTCAATATGGGAAGTAGAGTTTTCCTGATTTCAATTTTTATTGACTTCCAATATATATACATATATTGAAGAACAACAACTGCTATTGCCCAATTATGCCTCCTAGTCTCCCACCGCCAGAGTTGTGGCGACCTGGCCAGTGCTTTGGTGACCACTGCTGGAGTTCAGAAAGTGGGTGGTGATAGTGAGCAGTGGTGAGGCAAGTTCTTTAAACCTATTGTCCCTCTTTGAACTTTCAAATGGATTTTATAAATTAGCCAAATAAAAAAATTTAAAATTCTAGGTGAAAACTATGCACGTGTGTGTATAACTAAACAATAATGATTTTGTAATTCTATGGCATTACAAATATGATATTTTATAATTTTAAAATTGAATATCCAAACACACCCTTAATAATTGTCTATCTTTGTGTGTATATATATATTACAATTGTTTGGGTATAATAATTATACAAAAATAGTGTGAATTTGACCGTACGCTGTTAAATTTCAATCATCTATATCTTAAACAAAATTGACAGAACGACTATTTCAAAACGCAAGTCAAAATTTCGTTAGAGTAGTTACTTGGGATTGTCGGTTGAAATGCGGTAAAAAGACTAATGGGCCTTTAAAATATAAATAAAGCTTGACTAAAAAAAAAAATGAAGTTTAAATAAAGTCAATAATATTATCAACTATAAGAAAAATGTGGGTTGTACAATTGACATATTAAAATGTTGGTGGGTGGGGTGGGAGGGTCCATAGAATTTTTCCCATATTTCAGAAATCATGTGTAGGTTGTAAGTTTGCAATTGGCTTCATTGGCAACATGCCAAGTGTTATTTTGTTTGCTTGCCTATACCTAGACATGCCAAATGCTGTTGTTCACTTCTATTTAGTATTGGAGTTGTGAGGGTAAGGATCAGAATGAGTCCGGTTTGGAGTTGTTCAGGATTGATTAGCTCACATTCGAATGACTTTACAATGTAATGTCAATTCGAACACGACCCCTACTTAAAGTGAACTTTAAAACTCTTTGATGACGAAAAATGGTCTATGCCACAAAAGATTTTAGATCACTAAAAGTTCCTGCTTCATCTAAAAGATGTCACAATTTTTGTGACGGATTTTGCGTTTTGTTACCAAAGAAGTATATTTTGGGACAAAACACAAATTTTCTTCACTAAAGTACATTTTGCGACAAATATAAGTTCTCTGACAAAAATTTCGTCGCTAAAGGTACACATTCTATGACGAAAACATGTTTACATCATAAATATTTATCTAGTAATTCATAAGTTTGTTGTAGCTAGTAATACCCCGTTAACAAAATTTACACATAAGCGCAATGATTTACCATCATGATTCATAGTTTTCCATTCTAGAATATAAATAAGCCATGCTCAATATAAGATTAGGCAACATTATTATAATTATACGATGTTGTAAGGGTATAAATGTTATATTCTATATTTGGGTTTAGCAAGCTAAATTTGTCAAACCCTCCTCTGGTTTAATCGGCAAAACTCATATTCCCCCTCTTTGCTCAATAGTAGTACTAAATCCAACCTATCAAGATCGGGTTAGTTAGAAACTTGTCGAATCGAGTTAAAAACTTGTAGGACTTTTGAAACTATACCAAGTATCCCTTTGACAATTTTTAATTTCTTTTATTTTATTTTAAACTAGACGGTATCCACTGGGTCAAGTCCATTAGTTCTTTGACAACTTTTAATAATTATTTTTTTTGGGTAAAATGTGTGCGTGTTGAGTGATTGCATTTTGCGAAGATATTTTGCGCGCATCAAATTAAGTCACTGTGTTCTGTGGGGTGTAAACTTGTTCTGCATCATTTAACCCAAAACAGGCGCTGAACCGATCTAGTACCTAAAAGGGAATCCAATATATTATAATTGTATGCTCAGACTTCCTTTGTTCTTTTTCCCTTTCTAAAATAGTTGTGGCAGCTTTATCTACCTCATTATATTAATCCAATCAAATTAAAAAAAAGCTGGTAATCCTCTTTACAACCAATTAATCCAGATTAAAATATTTAATATGCTTACTTTGCAAAATATTATTTTCTTCTCTGTCCTCTCATGACAATTTGTGTGGGAGAAAGGGGGTTAAATGAAATGAAAAGTAGGTGGATCTGTTCCATGTTTGGGTGAACAATGGTACAACAATTGAAACAGTTGCCATTTTTTTCTCCCTTCAAATATAAAATTCGGAGAGATTCAAGGGATTTGAAGAGGTAATAATAATAATATCACCACTCAACCCGCCATTTAATCCAAAATTTTAGATATTTTTTAAGGTGGTCAGAAACAAGTGACAGGCTCAATTAACAAGATCATGGGACACAATGTTCGTAAGCCAATTTGAGAATTAGGAGTTCCAGCCTCCCGAAAAACAAAAAAAGAAATGTATGCCAAGTTTACCTATGAACAACCGAATTATACGCACGAGAGGAAAAACAAAAAATAATATCAACCCTAGAAGACAACTCAAATATAGATGTCCTGCAGAATGGACCCAATTTCATTCAATTAAGGCTTAACACCCATAATAAGATCAATTGCCCAAAGGCAATGGCTTTGAGTTCCCCAAGAAGGACCAGAGTTGAAAACCGAGCTAAAACATGTAGCCGCACGGATTAAGCACCCACTGCGATCCAGAACGCAACACCCTAGCCCCTCACCTTGAACTTCAACTTTCACGAAGCATCACAAGTAACTTTAAACCATCCCGGTAGAGGAGGAACCCAACGTGCTTTAATTTCACAAAATGCATATAAAATTAACTATCCAAAATGTGGACTAATGTTGGAATTGTTCTAAAGAGACATCAGGCACTTTAACGAATATTTTCACGTAAAACAGTAGATAGACGCTAGCTCGACGTGTAACATGTTAAGAGCCGACTCTTCTTTCTTGGTACGCATTAAATTATATAAGAGTCAATTGTTCATTTCTGAAATATTTTAAATTAAGAATTTAATTTTCTTTTTAAAATATAAGTAATTATTAAATTTCAGTATAATAAACAAATTTTGTTTTTAGCTACCACGTATAATATTATCTATCCCATACAGAATCACAGAAGTATGAGTAATCTATCCCATACAGACACACTACTATATATAATCACAGAAGTATGAATATATATAAAAGCGGAAGAAGGTGAGAAGGATTAGAATTTGCTTTAATTTACTTTAATGGAAGCTTTAGATTCTAATTAACTTTGAAAGAAAGATACTTTTTTGAGACCAACTTATTACATGCATAATTAAAAGGCTATATTAAGTGACTGGTCAAAAAGCTAACCTCGGCTGTAACGTACTGCACGTGCTTTTGCCTACCCTACCCTAATCTTAATTAATAGTTATCTAATTTTTAACCATTTTATTTTGGAACAAGTTTTAAGAGGCTAAGACATCGGTTTTAATCTACATATATATATATATATATATATTTACTGGATAATTAAAAGAATTCTGCTTATAGTTGTTTCTTTAGAAGTTAGTGAATGGTTAAAAGTTAGTGAATAGTTACACAAAAATTGGTTAATGGATTTCTAACGATCTGTAATTGTACAATTATTAGAACTCTTACGAACACAGAGATAGAAAAACTGATTTGCGAGAGAAAGGTGTCCACGAACTTTATAAACTACACCCCAGTTTAACAATTTTTTTTTATATGAGACTATTGGTTCATAACAAGAATAAACAAAAAAAAAAAAAAATTCTTCATTGCTACCATTATGTCATAGAATTATGATACTACGTAAGGCCATATTGAATCCAATCCAAAACCTCCTTGCAAGATAAGGAGTTGGCCACTTAATACGAGTTTTTAATTATGCTCTATAACACACAAAGTAGGCTCTTAATAATTTTAAAAACTAAGAACATGGAACCATGGAAGTAATGAAAATTCTTTTGGGTTTTAATGGGAGTCTACCCGTGAATAAGTAGACAGCACTAAGTCCATATTCTGGATATATATATATATATATATCATATATGAATCTGAGCTCAACAGAATGGAAAAAAAAAAAGGATTAACTACATTTTAGTACATTTTACTGGCACCAAAATTCCATTCGATATAATATATTTTTTTTTTTTCGAATCTAACAATTTACTTTCTATTCGGTTTTCGATCTAGTACATAAATTTGCATGGAAATAACCCCATATTATATGTGATCAAAACCAAACAAGAAATATATTGCTATTTTCGAAAAAAAAAAGAGTATATTGTATCGAATGAAATTTGGGACCGATACATGGTACTAAAATGTAGTTAATCCACAAAAAAAAAAAGTATGAGGTGTTTTCTTTCTGAGTAGAGATCATAGAGTAACTTAATAATGTAAACAGGTTGATTTTTTTCCCTTCCGTACAAGAAGCAAAGCAGACAGAAAATAGTGCTGTATTACTCTGTATTCTGTAACGGTCTGAAGTTTTTTCTCTTTGTCAATGGCATGTGGGGTGAGGATACAGGGTGGTCTTGCGTCATTTTATTTAAAGGGCTATTGAATATTGGAACTCCGTAGGCACTCGGAAATGGTGTGAAATAACGTAAAAATCCTGCAACGACTTTATATCCTAGTACACTTTGAAATTGAATGGCTTGATTTGATGGGATTTTTTTTTAAAATATTTCACTTTATTTTAGAGTGCTAATGGTGGATATTAATGTAGTGGAAATAGTTGTACCCTTGGTTAAAAATAAAAGTGAATGTGAAAAGCCGACATATTTTCGTTGTTAAAGCCGGTTACGACTAAAACCATTCCGCACAGATACAAAACAATTATATATTAATTTAGCGATTACCTGGTGAATTTCACATATCCGTATTATAACCAATACATGTTAGCCATACTATCCATTTCAATTTGGTTGCGTCATCACGGCTTTTGTGAAGAATTTGCATGGGATTGCCAATGCAGACATAGTGGAAACTTTGGATGCTCGGGAAGCAATTAAGATTGCAAAGTTTTTGAGCTTGTCAAAGGTATGTTTTGAGGGGGTATTGGCCGTTCATTCCTGGATTTGTTGAATATTAGCAATGTGATAGAGAACATTAGAGTTGAGGCCTCTCAACTGGGGGCATTTGAATTCAAAGTGGTTCGCATGATTGGTAATATGGTGGCTAATGTTTCTCTCTAATCGAGCTCTCGAATTTTCGGACCAGAAGTTATGGTTCAACTATTCCCCGAGTTTTATATCTGAATCAGTTCAAAGTTTTGTTCATCACTTGTTAAAAAAGAAAAAAAGGGTCCCTTTTAAGGACCCTAGTGTTAAATGCTCTCATGTAAATCTACAATAATAGTGTTTAAATGAGTACGCAAGAAAGGGACCATTTTTAATTTTGCCCAGCTGAGCACCCATTCTGCAGTCACTTCGCTGCATTTATTTGTGCAAGTTGGCTAGTGGACGCAAACTTAAAATTAAATACGTACATTGTTGGCGTACCAGCTGTTCCCGCTTTTATGATTTTGCGTACTTTCTACCATGTCACCAGGAATTCAAATCACAACTTTAAAACATGACACATGTAGTACAAATGTACAATACAAACCTGTCCAATTGAAGTCTTAAATAGTTCTGAATCATAATGATAATGACAAGTTAAATTAATTAGACATTTGGGTGATACAAAGATGAAGATGCACCATCCAAACCCATAAAATATATTTAATACATGCTCTAATTATTGGCGATGTTTTATGCAGTCGCACACCCTACACACTCTCCCTCCCTGTTTGTCCATGTCAAACTGTGTGCTAATGCAGGCGGGTCCAACTCGATCACAAAGTCAAATGAAGAAAAAGAAAATTCACAGCTACTTTCACACTTACTTTTAAGACCTGCTTTTCGCCAAAGGTTTCCAACAATATGCACTGAAATGAACATTGAAAACAGATCTTTATTCAGGTAAAATTGGTACAACTATCACATGCATACAAACTCATCTATATTTTCTCCCTCCAACAAATCTGGCTGGACTAAACTTCGAGAGATCAACAATACTAGCATGACCATCAAGCACAAGCTCAGCCATGGCAAGCCCAGTTGCGGGACCATTGAGAATTCCCCAACAGTTATGCCCGGTCGCCACATAACAACCCTCAACCCCGGGAACTTCACCTATGACTGGTACACTGTCATCAGTGCAAGGCAAAAAGCAGGCTTGCTCGGCCTTCACTGTCGCTTCCCCTTCCCCTAAATGGCTCGACACGGCCTTGGCCACTCTCTTGAGCACAGATATGGATTGTGGGTTGGGAACCACCTGTTCTGGATCGTCTGGGACCTCGGTCTTGGCTGACACCCCGCATATGTACACCTCCCCTATTAATATGATCAAGAATATCAAAAAAGATTGAATTGGAAGATTTATGATGAACCAGATAACAAGAGTGCTTAAATGTAGAAGAACTTTTGAGTCCAAGGATGCTAATATGCTAACGATCTACAAATTAGCAAGCACATCCACAATCACGGTATCCATTCTGAATTTCTGAAACACTATGAAACACTAACATTAGCTATCAGAAAATATATGAAGGAATTGGCTGTAAGGGCTTCTTCTCCAACCTTACTTCTCCGTAACACATGGAGTGCTGCTTTCACAAACTAGTTTTAGCCGTAAGGACACTTTTCAATGTTTCTCCACTAAAAGAATATGCCCTTTTTTCAGAAAGGTCAATTATATTCTAACCATACTTTTTTATTTCTTTATCCCTCATTGGTGATCGATAGGCCTAAGCAATCAGTGCCGAATGTTGGGAATTTAGCGGAAAACAATCACGTGTCAAATGTATGACAAGTAATTAAACATGTCAGGATAATGATAAATAGAGAACAAGAATTAGCGAATCGCCACTAATCCACATAAAGCCACTTTCACCATTGAGAAAAATACCCATACAATGAAGGATTACAAGAAAAACACTTTTTTACCCTTAGCCCAAGTACACCCAAATCTCTCACAAGGAAATCACAAGTTTACACAATAAACTCTCTCAATTTTACCTCTCACAAAAGTAGCCTTTTCTCTCACTACACTTTATATTTCCTCTCTGCATCACATTTCACATAACAATGGGAACAGTATGCTAAGAGGAAAAGGAAATGAGATAGCAAGGCAAGTGGTAGCACAATTTTAGCTCCATGTTTTGTGCAATTAGAATAGTCATGAAACAGTATACTATTATGCCTCGAGCCAACATTTTTTACTTCATCCAAATACAAGCCACCCTAATAATCTCCACCTCGGTTTATAATTTGTCAAGTCAACAAGACTCCCGCCTATAAATCCAAAAACGGTCCATTTGGCCTTTACACATAACCCGAATTAAGTCCGATATAAACTCAAACCTTAATTCACAATGGTCAATGCACTACATCAACATCTTCACGTGACTTTGAAAGACGGTCTCAACGTGACCTCTTTCCAAGCAAATATTCTCATCTGACCCTTGTCTGCCCTGAAACATGCACCCCATGTTTTCAATAAATCAAAAGAAACACACCTCAAGGCGCTTTTAACACGCACATCTCGTATTCTTTCCAAAGACGACGTACTAGTGCTATTTGCACTCCCCATCAAATAGTACAAACCTCCACTCTCCTTTCCTTTCATTAATGCTATTCAGCCTCTTGTAATTTTCATGACTCCCCCTGCAATGGAGCACTAGTAGCCCATATAGTCCAACCGGCTCAAGGAAATTAGATTACACCGTGAACTTAGTAAGTAAGCAACCTCTCCCAAAGTGCATTCTACCCCCATCAAACATTTTGAATTTCACAGTTCACATGCCCTCAATGGAACACATTTCAACATTAGGCAATTTCAAAGAACTATAGACAAGTTCTTGGAATGAAACAAAATATTCATTTATGGAGCAAATGTGGTTGGACAAACCTGAATCTAATATTGACTCATGTTGATTAGGAGATTTACCTTTGGAAATTGCGAGAGCATCTCCAAAGTTAGCTTCATGAGCAATTGCAACAGATCCGTCATCAGAGACGCCATCGTCCTTCCGCTTTCCAAGTAGACAATTTTTCCGCTTTCATGGTATCTATGACATTGCACAGCCTTGGCTCCACCTTTTGATGTAGACCTTCTATTACTGCTAAATCCTTTGGTGTTATCCCTTCCCCCATTCTTACTATAAACATACATAGCTGAGTCTTGACTCTGATTGGGACACACTAAGTAGAGTCAACGTCCTCCATCTTTAATATTTCTTTTCCATATAAGATGGTAGTCACAATGTTCTCATAGGAATCTGAAAGTGAAGTAAGAAGCAACTGAGCTTTGTCTTCTTCTATTTTCTCGTCGACCTTTCCAAGTAGGTCAATGATTTCATGAAATTCATTTGTTTGTTCCAAGAGATTTCCGCCTTCCTCCATACAAATCCCGCTTCAAATTGAGTTTAGTCGTGAAACTTTTTGCTAGATAAATATTTTCTAGCTTTTCCCACAACTTTTGCAGAGAATCCCCATTAACATTTTTAATGATTTTATCACCAATAGAGAGTCGACTAGTGTAAACTCACCTCGACTCTATATCCTCCTAATTATTGTTTGATATTTTTTTCGGCTTTCCATCATTCCCCTTCAACGCCCACGCTAAGCCTTGTTGAATTAGGACGCTTTCACCTTTTCTTGCCATATGGTAAAACTTCTCTGGTCGTTATATCTCTCCACCTTAAATGATGTTGCAAAAGTTTCTGCCATGATTGCATAAATACCCGAATTGAACAACACCGTATTACAAAAGAAAATTGTTGGGAAGACTTTTATTTTATATGGAACACCGTGTGTGCACCTCAAAGCTTTGATACCAGTTGTTGAAATTTCCTGCTTGGAAAGAGGCCATGTCGATAGTCTTTCCGAGTCACGTGAAAGATAATGACTTGGTAGAGCTGCACGTATGCATTGGCCATTGTGAATTAAGGTGGAGTTTTGTATTGTACATAATCCGGGTTTATGTGTAGCAAGAAGATTGAAAGCCAAATGGACCGTTTGTGGATTTATAGGCAAGATTCTTGTAGACTTGACAAAATACAAGCCAAGGTGGAGATTGTTAGGTTGGCTTGTATTTTGGGTGAAGTAAAAAATGTTGGCATGAGGCATAATAGTAATCCATTTGTAACTATTCTGATTGCACAAAATATCGAGCTAAAAATTGTGCTACCACTTGCTTTGCTTTCTCATTTCCTTTTCCTCTTAGCTTATGCCTCCTTGTCCCAGCTATGGGCTACTTGAGACAACTTGTATTTCCATCGTTATGTAAATCGCGTATAAGTATGGTGTGAGATGTAGAAACAAAATATAGTGAAGTGTAGTGAGAGAAAGGTGGGCCATTCTTGTGAGAGGTAAAATTGTGGGAGTTACATGCCAATTTGCCAAACGAGGGGTCTTCTACTCTCCTATCTAACTGTTATCAAAAACTTAAAATAATAAGAATACCAAAAGGTAATGGAACTTGTGTATCTAATGTTTTTTTAGGTAATTATTCTCTGTTTTAAAAACACTAGAGTAACATCCCAAATGGCCAGTACCAATTTGGCTGTCAAACTTCAAAACGAACCATTTTGGCCATTAAACATTGGAGCGGGTTTTAATGTGCCCACTCTGTCTAAGTTGTTAAATTGGATGAAATGAAGCCACGTGCCAGGCAAATGACTTCATTCAAGGGTTTTATATGCAATATGTGAAGCATTTTGGCTGGAATAGTTGGGATGTTTTAAAAATTTGCGAGGCGGTCCTATGTTGGCGAGGGTTACTAGCAATTGGGGATTGGTCAGGGACTAATCAGGAAGACTTTTTTTTATACGATAATAGTAATAAGATATCAAAAAAGACCTATACATTCTCATGTTTTATAAGACCAAACCCAAGAGGACGGTGGGCTGCTGGATAGATCAGGTCCAAATTGAGTTTTCGAGTTAAAAAAGGGCTCAGCAAAGGTCTAATTTTCTACCTGAGTGAGAATAGAAGATAAAGACCTAATACACGTAATATTATTTGTGTGTGAGAGAGAGAGAGGAGGCGGCAACAATTCTGATCTATACTCCTTTTCTTATTCTTCTCCTCTTTCATGGTCACGTGTAATGGTTATATAAGAAAACTAGGCCCCAGTTAAATTGTCAATCAGCTCTGATTTTCTCTGTGGGTGATTTTTCAAACGACCAAGCATGAATCACATCAGGTAACTGCCACCTCGGGCGATTTTTATAACACTGATAGTCGTAGGGGGAGAGTGTTTTGTTGTAGGGAAAGCGTTTCAATCCATTTTGACAAAGAACTCTTACATGAAATCATGTGCCTTACAAATGGCTTAATTTCATCCAATTTAACATCCAAAATGAACGGAGTGAGAACACCAAAAGTTGATGGCCAAAGTGGTACTTGCTCTAAAGTTTAGTGCCGATATGGCAATTTACTCAAAACTTTACTATCACTACGATCTAGAACCAGCTCAACTATTTAATAACCAACTTTTAAATAAGTCTAACCAATCAACCTGCATTTAACAATTACATGATTTCTACTTGTGTGTAGGTCGAAAAATAAAATGACTATTGTACCAACGTTGTCTATTGCGGGATGGAAATAAAAACTTTAAGCAAGCACGGCATACCTGTGGGACGAGGATACACTTCAGGGTCCAAGGCCTCTCCTCCCTCACGCGCATAATAACTAAGGAATAACGCGTGAGGCGTAATCGCCGCATCTTCTTTGGGCTCCAAAACTATACTGTGGGCCTTAAGCCCATAAACCCTAAAGATCTCCGACAACATTCCCAACTTCCCGCTCCAAGGTCCAAGTGCCAACACCACCGCATCACCACCAATTACCTCCCCTCCCTCCACCACCACCCCCTTCACAACTCCTTCCTCCGCCACCACTCTCTCTAATTTCCCGATCACCACCGCCACCCCATACTCCTCCACCGCCCTCGACAACAGAGTCCGACAAAACAGCTGTGGATGGACTTGGGCCGTAGTCTCGGTGGTCCCAATTGTTTTAACGTTTCGTGATGGACCGTTAATCCACGACGGAAGTGATGAGATTGGTGTTCGTCTGGACGGTTCAGATTCGGAGATAGTCATACTGAGAGTGTTGAGGGGACGGTAGCCGTACGATTCGGGGCCGTTGAATTCCTCGGATAATGAACGGTGGAGATTGAAGCTGGCACGTGCGAGGGACGAAAGAGGCCCGTTGTCGCACCAATCGAGGGCGAGGAATCCGCCGGCCTTTCCTGAGGCGGCGCATGCGATGGATGATTTTTCGATGAGGGTTACGGCGGCGCCTTTCTTTGCAAGGAAGTAGGCGGTGCAGACTCCGATGACTCCGCCGCCGCAGACCACCACTCGCTTCGGTGGTTGTGGGTGATGTTCCATGGATTTTGATGATGATGCATGCAGGTGATTCTGGAATTTCGGAATTGGGGGAGGAGGGGAGGTGGACTGTATGTGAAGTGGAGTGATGATGTCATCGACATTGGTCGATGTCTATCTGATTCTTTTAGGTAAAAGACGACACGTGGTTCTGGAAGAATATAAAAGAAGTTTTAATTTTATTCAAATTTTTAAAAAATAAATGATAAATAATTTTTATCATACTTGTAATAATCAATAATAAAGTCCTAATCATGGGCTGGGAAATTGGGCTCAGCCTTTCAGCCCAAGAATGGCTCACTTACCAAATTAATCGCAAATATAAAAGCCCAATATCCTATGAAGAAGAACAATTGATTTTTCAGTGTAACGAGCTAGTATAACATATAGGAAAATGATACGTGCCCTTAGATAACATGTTAAAATTATTATAAATAAAAATAATAAAATTTTGTATAAGAATTTGTGTCATATTTAATGCATATTGGGAGTTTATTATTTTTAAAAATTGGTACTTAACATGTGTCTTTAGGCTATACGTTAACATGACCCTAACATATATTTATGGGAAAAATATAAATTTAACCCTGAAGTTTGGGTGTAGATTCAATTTATTTCTTGATATTTCAAAAAATGCAATGTATTTCTTAAAGTTACTACAGTGGTTCAATTGAGACTCTTGTCCTAATTTCGTTAATAATTCCGTCTAAATATTTTACATTTAACCTTTTAAAATTTTAAAAGTGACATTAAATTCCCTTAATTTATATTTTTTTTAACTTTTAATTCCATTTTTGTTAAGATTCATCACCAGCTTCTTGATGATGGAGAATGATGTACACGAGCCGACGTTAGCGGGGACTGTTTTTGTGAGACTCGCGTCGAAGATTAACAGTTTCTCGAGATGCCAGAAAACGTATAAATTAACTGGCAACTAAATCAAGAGGGGAATTGATTGTATATTTATTTCGATTACAACCCATTTGGATTGTAACCCATTTCGGTTACAAAACCCACTTCAAGGCTTCGCCGGCGCCAGAGATGCCAGAATGAAACGAGGAAGTGTTTAGCCATGAGACGAGTTTTAAGCTTTGCCAGAGACATCACCAGTGGCGAAGAAAGGGAAGAAAGTGAAGAAAAAAAGAGTGTGGTGGTAATGAAAAATGAAGAAAGAAAATTTACACTATGTTTTTCTCAATCTCTCTCCCCCTCTCTCTCTCTTTCTCTCTCACAGAAAGTGCATATACAAATATGTCTCTCTCTTACACAAATCACACCAACCTCCCCCTCCCCCCTCTATCTATATATACATATATGTAAATGTTCTTTCTCTCTTTACACCACCTTTTTCTTTCTCTCTCTCTCTATATATATACTATTACCTCCGTCCACTCCCCCACTACAACCATCATCACTTCCCTTATCTCTCTACAATACACATACACATATACATACATATATATAGTTCCATACAAGACATATATATATCCATCACAATTATATCTCGAGGTGTTCGATAATGTCCGTGTTTCAATTACTCATATCAAGGTGGAGATGACAGTGGTGTTGCGGCGGTGAGGGTGGTCGAAAGGGGGTGTGTATATATATATATCAATGGGGGAATTAAAAGTTAAAAAAATATAAATTAAAGGAGTTTAATGTTACTTTTAAAGTTTAGGGGGTTAAGTGTAAAATATTTAGACGAAATTGTTAGCAGAATTAAGACGAAGGTTTCAATTGAACCACTGTAGCAACTTCAAGGAAGATATTGCATTTTTTAAAATATCAGGAAAGAAATTGAATCTACACCCAAACTTCAAGATTTAATTTTTTTTTTCCCTATATTTATATGCTCGATTACATACATGTGGTATATGTGCTATTCAGATATATATAGTTTAAACTAAAAATATAAAGTAAAGATATTAAATGGTCTACTAGTTAAGTAATAGATTATTTTGTTAAAGGTCGAAGGTTCGAACTCTCTTATAATTATTTAATTAATAAAAAAAAAACCGTAATAATAAAATAAGTAATTCAAAAATTGACACAGGTGATTGAATTTTACATTACTTTAATTCATGGATCTTGTCCCTGATAATCCATAAAATATTAGTCCACAACGATATCAAAATATAGTAAAAATACCTTTAGTAGCATCCTTCTTGTATTATTGTTATTTTTTTCCTTTTGAGTAAAATATAGTAAAAAAGCCTTCGGTAGAATTTTCGAAATATGCCAATATGTTTAATTTACTTTGTATATATATATATATAAGGTAAAACAATCCGGATAAAATTTGGGCTTTAGCACTGTAATCCAAGAGCCATGTTTTTATTCAATTTGGGCTGGAAAAAAGGTTTCTTTTTAGCCCAACTTTCTAAAGGCTCGCTGTCAGTTTTCTTTTCGTTTTTTTTCCTTTCTATTATTTTCTTATTACAAAATGATAATTTCACAACACAATTATTTTTATATAATCAATTTTTTCTTCTTAGAAACTATAAATCCACAATAAGAGTAAACTAATAAAATATTTGACAATTACGCTCATGTAAATTGAGAACTAACTGGAATTTTGACTTATTCCATAATTTAACTTTTGTCTACAATTTTCAGCATCCAGTAACTAAAATGCACTTGGCATATTTAAAAGGCTACTACAAATTCATCTTCATTCCCTCTATTACAAAATTTATATTTTCCCATTTTTAGATTATGAACCCTTTTTTACGCTAACACGACAATAACTTAAAATTGTTTCTAGTAAATTTTGAACTTCCATTAACGAGATTCAAACCCTCTATTTTAGCTACTCACTCACAAGTGCTCTTTGTAAATTTATTTTTACTATAACTCTGTAGTAACACTTTAATTTTAATTACACAATAAAACTCAATCTCAATAATTTTATATCCGTCACCACCTTTTGTTTATGAGAAGATATTTATTATTGAGATAGAATGTATACAATATTAATTAACATATTGAGCTTTCTTCAATTCTCCTCTTTTCTTTAACATTTTCTAATTGGTGAGTTGGACCAATAATTAGCTCAACTCCTCAAGTCATTGTCACCTTGAATTCATGCTAATCATTGGATTATTAGTGGCTAATGACTTGGTTTTGTTGGTCAATTATTCGATTATTTTATTGCCTAATTTCAAATTTTTTTATTTTTACCAATACATTTAGTATCCACTTGGACGCACCAAAAACTTGGAACGCGTAAGTTTTGATCATTAATTAATAAAGAAAAATACACATATACAACCCATAATCTTGGCAGCCCAAATTGATAATGACTAATAATATATATATATATATATATATATATATCAACCCATATTTTTGGAAAAAGTTTACCCTAACAAAAGAAACCGAGAAATTACAAAAACTAGCAAATTTGTATTTTTTTTTCATTTTTAAGCAAAATAAAAAGCCATCTTAGAAATAATAAATCCCAATTTTCATAACAGAAATATAGAGCGCATATTAAGCCAACACATGGTCACTTTTTTTTTTCTCCCAATCTAAGAACAAAAATTAAATGTAAATCATGCCTTCGGTTACAAATTAACCTTAGCTTCTCAAAAGTATCAATAAATTAAAAATATTAGAACTTATATTTTTCTGCGTTACAAGATAATTCTATCATACTTTTTTGCAGAAAGGACTTTTGAACACACAATATTCATTTTAAATTGTCATCATTAATAAAGGGCTGATAATTTCGTCTATTATCAAGATTGAACCCATAACCTTTTTTTTTACAAATACAAGTAACATGTCATTCGACTACAAAAATATCGACAAAAAAATGATTTATGTCCTAACTTGAGAGGATGCATGATGGGAGCTTAAGAGATAAGACTCAATGGCACTAAGGAAACAAGAGTCCCCATCTTTAAGTGTTTGACTGTTCGGTAAATAATTATTTTTTGTCACTAAGCACTGATTAAGAAAACATTAAACAAGTTGTTAATCAGTGCTTGCCAGTTCAACAGCTTCTACATGGATACTAACCATTTAATAGCTATTTAGGGTCCAAGGCTCCAAGCAAAAAACACTTTCCCTTTCTTCCTTTATTTCTTCGGTCTTGCCGAAAAAATAGGGCTTTTCTTTACAAATCAAACTAAAAGATCTCCAAATTTATCTTTCAAATAAGTCAAGATAAAAAATAATAATTGAATAAAGTGAAAGTTAACGTATTGAAATCATTACTTTTATGACTTGTTTGATTCGAGTTTTAAAAATGGAATGAACATACTTAATTCTTGGAAAGCTTTTTTCCGGGATGTCATGCCATTGTTTGGGACATGAATGCTCTATTCCTGAAATGTTATACTACTTTCACTATGTTTAGTTCAATCGTGAATATGAATGAAATAAAGTGTTAATTACAAAAGTGCCATTCCTTTAATAAAATGAGAAGACATCTCATAATTTTCCAAAAGGTTCAATTACTATAATAAATTACAAAAATTACACATGTCCAATAATTATCCTACAAAAATTACAATTTTTTGGTGCAGCAATAGAACAAAAACGAAAAATAATCCCAAACAATAATTTTTTTGTGCAGCAACCTAACTAAAAAAAATAAAATTCCAAACAATATTTGGTTATGCCCTAGATTTGATCAATTTTTAAAAGGACACATATGGAAAAAACAATTTTTATTCGTAACGAAGAGGGATGTTTTAGTCATAACAAGAAAAATTTAAAAAGATGCCATCCAACAATGACTTATTCTTTGTGATTTAAACAGAAGAACTTGAGAAGATTGGCTGATTTTTAGAATCATTTATTTCGAACCTAAAACTTGAACCAAACGTAAAAATTATTTTGAAATAGAATTTAGCATTTCCGAAATGGTTGAAATCTTGAACCAAACGAACCCTTAATGTTTGTCTGGTTCAAATTTTTGTTTGTTCCCAAAAGTCAAAATAATAATCTCACATAGAAAGTTTAAACCTTATCAATTTATTAATCGATCTAACAACCACTAATGATCATTAACGCTATAAAAATTAAGAACAAACAAAAATTCGAACAACTAACCACTAATGATCGTCAACGCTATGAAAAATAATTTGGGCACACACACTAGAAGAATAGGTAGTGCATTGATACACAAAAGAAAAAGAGCGCATTAGATAATGAATCCGCCCCAACTTCGCACTCCTTTTGTCTAGACTCCACTTTAACCTTTTACCAATTTTAATAACAACACTTATTTTATTTTTTAAAAAAGTCAATAGTGAACAGTAAAACTTCGTTTTATAAGAATCTGGTTATTTCCACAGTAAATACCATAAAAACGTGTTTACTAACTTTTAATATATTTAATTTAATTATGCATTAAAATAAGTAAAATTTATAATTTGAGACGTTATACATGGATTGATACCATAGTGAAAATAGGAATAAGAGGAACTACCAAAACCCGAATTTCATTTCCTCTTCTCCCGTATTCGACCACTTTGTCTTAATGTATTGGTGTACCGTTTGTAAAAATAAAACGAAAATTGAGAGAGATAAAGTATTTAAACAAAAATGTGGCCCATTTAGTTATAAAGTCCATTAGCCAGAAACAGACAAGAGAAAAGAACCCTAATAGAAAAGGCCCACGTTGAACAAAATTGGAAAATGAAAGAAGGCCCACATAACCGACTATCGAAATCATTACCGGCTTAATTGGGCCCCACTAAATTATTTGCTCCATAATCATTTAATAAGACAATTTGTTAGGCAGGTTTACGAGAAAAGTACGTAACCTTGTCTCAAATTTTTATTTTGACAATTTTATCTTAGCACAACAAAAATTTAAACATAATTAATTATTTAAATAGATTATAATTATTAGGATAAAATATAATACATTAAATACGCAAAATGAAAATAAAAGGTATAACTTCGAGATATTTCAAAATAAAAATAAAAATTTGTTTAGAAATAAATGCGTTGTAATATAGTAGTTAAGTATTTCTATTGTAGCAATAGACTAGTGGGATTTGCCTCTTCTTCATTATTTTTTGGTCCAATTCCATTCAAGGAGATATAGCTCGAGAATTAAGGCTCCGTTTGATAATAATATGAAAAAGAAAAATAAATACACTTAATTTAGATAAGAAGTTGAAAAATAAATTAAGTCATATAATAATATACTCTCTATTTCATACTCATTTTATGAGTAGATATATCTTACATCCTTCAAAAAAATTTGTCCCTCAACTGCCCAAAAACTTTTTTTTCATGGAAAAAATAATAAAGTATGAAGAAATATCTCCACATGTTTCAACTTATTTTCCATCTTCTTATAAAAATCAAATATTTTTATTTTTCCTTTTCATGTTGTTATCAAACGGATCCTAAATTGATAATTTTTTCATGAAATTTGATAGAAGTGATCTCTATGATGAGTAGATAATTTTCACAAATTTCATCAGAAGATTCAATTTAGAAATAAGTGAGATAATAATATAAAATTTAAATGGTCAAAAATGAACAAACACGTCAAATTTTTACTACGCCCGCTTCTAATTTGAATTTGCTATAAATATTTCAATCATTGCACCAAACATGTTTCTTGGCTTTTGCACAAGCAAACATGGCGTTTTGTCATTTTCTTATCATTTTTTTGTTACGCTGGCTATACAAAATAAACCCAGCATTCAATTTTTGGAGGAAGAAGAAAAAGCTAAATTTCTTAAAGTTTGAATTGTAATAAAATAGGCATATAAGGTCACCAGGATGTCAATTCAACTACAACCATGATCGTCTTTTACTTCGTTTAGTTGTCAAGAATTTAAAGCACGAGGTCAACGTCAACTAGTCGGTCCAATTTTGCCTCACCTAAAAGGCTCGGCATATTTATCCTCTTATACGTATACGTCTTCACATACACTTTTGCATTATATATGAATCACGATCTTCAAGAGTGATGAAAATCGTTTTAAGTTCTTCGAGAATTAGAAATCAGTTCTAATAAACACGGGTTTAGTGTTAACACAATTTCTGCTAATTTTTTCACGCATCAAACATTTTACTATATGGTTTATGCTTAATTTTTACTAGAGTACAAATATACATTTTTGTTTGGTCCATAAAGTACTAATATTCTAAAATATTTTTTTTGAACACAAATATATATATATATATATTTAGTTCAATAATTTGTAATACTATAGTCTTTGAAGTGATAAATACACAACGGGCCCAACTGATTTTGTTAAATAAATAAAATACAAATTAGGGACAAAGCCATATATAAAAAATGACAAAGAGGTACAAATACTAGAGCATGATTACACTATCTTTGTGTTTGAAACTGAATTTGCCATTTGCGTGTATGGTTCATTCTCGAAAGGAAAAGGACCCTTGACCTAACCACCACCCACTAGCCAACGGACCTTGGGCTCGACCCCACTCCTTTGACAATGGCTGGCTCATTTTTAATATGGTCTACCTTTTTTTAGGCTTTAAGGATCATTTTGATAACAACATAAAAAAGTAAATAAAAATAATTAATTTTTATAAGAAGTTAAAAACTAAGTTGAGAAATGTAATTGATATATTTATTTACTTTATAACTTTTTCAATAATTTTTTTGCGGTAGTTGAAGATTTTTTTTCGCAATAAATAATGAAAGATATGAGATGTGAAGTATCTCATCACATACCACAACTTTTTATATAAATCAAATGTTTTTTTTTTGTTTTATATTATTATCAAATGAAATCTAAATTCTCCCAATTTTACTTATCCTAGTGTACGTGCACAATTTCATGTGTGAAATATTTATTATAAGTGGAGATGGTGCTCTATTTTATGTATTTAGTAGTTAAATAAATACTACTAGTAGATAGCTCAAATGAGAGTATTAAAAAACTAAGGTCCTAAAAATAGATCCGCTGGTTTGGGCATGTTATATAATAAAGGAACTAAAAATTATTTGAATAGATAATACAATAATCACAGTACAAATTATTAGAATAAGTAACATAAATATAAAGTTGTGTTAATTTGATATATTCTCTATCTTTGTACTGCATTTTTTAGGCTTTGAGGATCAATAATTATTCTCTGTACGGTTATAGTTTGACCGGAGGTGGGTCTAATATTGGTCTGAACTTCAATAATTCAATTCATTATCTATATTATAAAACACCATCTTTGATTAAATTTTTTTCTAAAAAATATAAAAATTTAATGGTTAAAAATACACATGTTATGGTGTACATTAGTTCTACACCATTGAATGAGTTTTATACACACATCAAGATGTCACATCAAAGTTAAAACACTCATACCAATAATATACACACAATAAACTCTCACATACTAATAATTTTGTCTACATTAAAAATGACATAACTTAAAATAAAAAATTCAAAATTTAATAAAAATTTAATATTTAAAATCTACTAATCAAGATTAATTAAACAAGATCCATCATAACTATATAATTATGCAAAAAAAATTGAAAAAAATTATTGTATAACATTTAAGAACGTACATTATCTATATTATAAAACATGAAGTTCGACTAAATTTATTCTCAAAAAGTATAAAATCTAATGGTTACAAATATACATATTATGATGTGCATTAACTCTACTCCATTGGATAAATTTTATACACATATCAAGTTGTCACATCAAGTTAAAACATTCATACCAATAATAAACACACAATAATTTCTCACACACCAATAATTTTTTCTATCTATATAAAACACAATCTTTGACAAAAAAAATTTCAAAAAATATAAGAATCTAATGGTTAAAAATAGGGGGCTATTATTTACACCACTCATTTTTGCCACAAACACCACCATTGCCACAAACACCCCCCACATGCCAATTTTTAGTCCCAAACGCCCACCACCTAATTAAAAGTTAATATATACTTTAATTACAAATAAAATTACTTAACATAAGACTCCCATTCGTCTCTCCCGCTCGTCTTCCTTCTTCCGCATCTCTCACCTTCTCCCGCAATTCTCACCTTCGCACTGCGCTGAACGACGCCAGTAAGGACAGATAAAAACCCTCTCCTCCCACCTCCGCGTTTGTTGTTTGTGGTATGTTCTCATCTCCTCTGTCCACTCTTTATCTTTTTGATTTAGGGCTTTTTTTGGTTATGTATTGATGCTCTTCCACATCTCTCACCTTCTCCCGCAACTCTCACCTTCTCCCGCAATTCTCACCTTCGCGCTGCGTTGAACGATGGCCAGTAACAACAGATAAAATCCCTCTCCTCCCACCTCTGCGGCTGTTATTTGTGGTATGTTCTCATCTCCTTTGTCCCACTCTTTATCTTTTTGATTTAGGGCATTTTTTGTGTATTAATGCTATTTTTCCAATATCTTTGATGTAGCATAATCAAATTCTCTCCCCACTACATAAATGTAAAAAAATATGTATCCACAACAACCAATTATATATATGATATGTTTCTCTCTCGAATCCACTACGAACTGTGAGGAAAAAAAACTCATTAAATTTTCTCTTTCAACAACAAATTGATTCATCTTCAATTCTAAAGAAAGAAATGGATGCTGAATTACAGAAATGGAACACATATTGAGTCTACTTCTTGGCCTCTCCCCTCATTTGCAAGAAAGTTTCGGTTGCTAGAACGGTACCAAACTAAGAAATCATTTTGGATCTTTTTTCTTTTTCAAGAAAGTAGTAGTAAGTAAAGCCCAGAAACTAATCTTTTGGAATTTGGAGGTTTCTTTCTGTGAATGAATGAATTCCAAATCCGAGTGGAATTAATGGGTACCTCTGAAAGAAACCTCAAAAAATTATGCATAAATCTCTGTTCCTGGGCTTAATTTCATCAAACAAGACACATTTTGTAATCTTACGTGTAAGAGAGAGAGGGAGAGAAAGAGAGAAGGGGAGGGGATTTGATGTATTATATCTAAATAAATGATCCCTTTATCCTTTGTGAGGACATTCTCTAACAAAGTCATATACTTTTATATTATTTGATGTTTATGTCTAAGTACTAATGGTGTAATTCGTGTAAAGCAGCAAGTTGGTTGACGCTGCATTATCGCTGGTAGAGGGAGCTCTCTTTGGCGGTCAAAGCCAGGACATGTCAGCGATTGTTAACAAAGTCTATGATATCCTTAAGGTTACAAGAACGGGGGATTACAAAAACAGTATGGGTGAGCGTAGATCAAAAAGATTACAAAATCTATTGCCAACAGTATCTACTCCCGGATGAGCCAAAGCCCCGCCAAGAAAAAAGTCAAAGAAGTAGTTGTGAACCGTGTTTTGCTAGTTTAAGTTAAAGACAATGAACTTCTTAAGTTTATTTTTTTTTTTGTATAAACCTCTTAGGTAGTACGTTATGTACTTTAAAAAACTTGGGTTAAATTTGTATGAACATCTTTTGCTAGTTCGTTATATAATTTTATAAACTTGGGTTATTTTTGTATGAACTTCTTTTGGTACTAGTTTTAGTTTAATGAAGTTTTTATTATTAGTGCATCATACACTACTTGATTGTTGATTTGCATTGATAGTTTATTCAAAATCTGGATTGTCTAGGGATAATAGAAATATAGATATGTGATGTGATACACTACTTGATTGTTGATTTACATTGATGATTTTTTTGAAATCTGGATTGTCCAGGGATAATAAAAGTACAGATATGTGATGTCCAAACCTGTCATTGACTCACCTAATGACAGGTGAGTGAATTCACAGACACTCACCCCATATTAGGTGAGTGTCTTGTAAGAGCCTCGCCTAATAGAAGGAAATGGAGATTGGAGTGTACTGGAGTGTTTTGAAATAAGACTCACCTAATGACATGTGAGTGTATTCACAGACACTCACCCCATATCAGGTGAGTATCTTGCAAGAGCCTCGCCTAATATAAGGAAATGGACATTGGAGTGTATTGGAGTGTTTTGAAATAAGACTCACCTAATGACATGTGAGTGTATTCACAGACACTCACCCTATATCAGGTGAGTGTCTTGCAAGAGCCTCGCCTAATATAAGGAAATAGAGATTGGAGTGTACTGGAGTGTTTTGAAATAAGAATCACCTAATGACAGGTGAGTGTATTCACAGACACTCACCCCGTATCAGGTGAGTGTCTTGCAAGAGCCTCGCCTAATATAAGACAATGGAGTGATGAGTGCATTGTAATGTTTTCCAAATCAGAAGAGAGGTGAGTTAATTCACACATTAATAAGAGATAATTGTTACTTCATTAATATAACAAAAGTTACATATAAGATGTTGAAACATTCAATTCAACCTAACTTTACAAAAATACTTATATGAGCTTTACATTTTCAATTAAAGCCAACTATACAAAAAAATTATATATATAACGGATATACATTTTCAGTTGTACCTATTTTCACAAAAAAACATAGGACTTACTATGCGACATTTATGCATAACAAAAAAGAACAAAAGTCTAAGCAATCATTAATCTTTGACTATGATTGGTGAGTCTTTTATTCTATGATCGGGTAGATATCCTTCTTTATAAAATTAAAGTCTATCGGCAAAAAGTTGCTCCCAAACAGCTGCCCCAGGAGTTCGAAGTACATTCCACATGCTAGCAACGATGGGGAGCGGGGCATTATCTTTCAAGGTAACGCTAACAAAGTGGTTACCGCAAACAAGTGCAATACAGATAACACGAACTTCATTACCCTCCACTGGCGGCTCGGTGTGGGGAAAGAAAGTTAGACTTCCCATATTTGATAAGAACACAACTATACAGTTGTATGCCGACGCTGTGATAAAACCCGCATCAGGCATGCACATCCAATGTTTTGGGTCTGCGACTTTGGGTAAGAAAAAATCAATTCTAGCTCGACCTTGGTCAGATTTTCGGGTAACTACTATGGTTTTAATCTCTCTTCCTTTTCGTTGAGCCCAGTCAACTAAACTTTCTCGGAAATGAAATACCTACAAAATAAATTCAACAAATATTAATTGCTATTATGTTGTAATTAAATAGTTACTACATGGTACTAAAGTATTACGTACTTACTTCGTCTGTTGTAAAAACGTTACTCACGTCAATTGCTTTGCCTGGATTGTAATCATCATTACTAGCCTCTCCTTTATTACCATGCTTAACAATTTCGTCTTCACCATCATACTTAAGATCAATGCAATTTGTTTGAGAAAGATGCTCTTTTACTATATGATATTCTTCAACATCACCAAGCTTATAATTAGCATCCTTTGGACTCTCTTCTTTAACAATATGGTCGGTACGTTTGATAATATAAGTCGATTTAGGAGTTTGTTGTAATTGCATTGCCGTGAAATCAATTTTTTCAAACGTTGATATATCTCCTCATATGCTAGATTGATGTGATAAATCCTGAAATTATATGCAAAGTTACTTTTGGCTCAATTTACTTTGGGAGAATTGAATGTATTTGTACACACTCGCTTATCTTGAGGTGAATGTGTTTTTAAACACTCGCTTATCTTGAAGTGAATGTGTTTATAAACACTCGCTTATCTTGAGGTGATTGTATTTGTACACACATATTACTTGGGTTCCGTCCTTTGCCTTAAGTGTTTTTCAAATTAGGCTCACCTAATAAGAGGTGATTGCATTCACAAGTACTCATCTCATATAGGGTGAGTATGATGTTAATCACTCGCATAACATAAAGTAATGGAGTGCTGATTGTATTAGAATGTTTTCTAAATTAGGCTTGCCTCACCTAATGATAGGTGAGTGTATTTGTACACACTCGCCTTATTTTAGGAGAGTTTTAATTATATTACTCTCCTTATATAAAGCGAGTCAAGCCTGGACAGAAACACCCGTTTTATACTCTGTTTTAGGGATTACGTCTTTGTTTCAATTTGAATGTTGAAGAATGATGTATGAAAGCTAATAAACACATTAATACACTAATAATAACAATTATAATACATCTTTAACTTCATTTTGGAGAGGAATTTCACCATAAACTTTTTCTTTAACTTCTTATTTATCCACTATTTAATGAACAATGCTTCTTCTTTATTATAATCCAAGCTTTGAACTTCCCACCAATAATATTTGTGCTTCGATTTGGTTGTGATTTCTTGATTTTCAGAGCTCAAATGATGAAGAAGTGAATCTCTTCTCTCTTAATCTTTTTACTTGAAGCAAGTAATGTGATTGTGAATGGGGAAAAATGAGAGATATATGTTTAATTATTTAGGTTAATTTTTGATTAGTTTATTAAAAAGTGAATAAATAGATAGGTTAATGTTTCAAGCATTGGGTAAATAAATTAAATAATGGTTAAGTGAGAGGGTGTTTGTGACAAAAAGGTAGGGTGTTGAAAAATGAGTTTTATCAAATTAGAGATGGTGGTGTTTGTGACAAAATTGAGGGGTGTAAATAATAGCACCCTAAAAATACACATGTTATAGTGTGCATTAGTTCTAAACCATTAGATGAGTTTTATACACACATCAAGATGTCACATCAAAGTTAAAACACCCACACCAATAATATACAGACAATAAACTCTCACATACTAATAATTTTGTCTACAATAAAAATGCCAAAACTTACAATAAAAAATTCAAAATTTAATAAAAATTTAATATTTAAAATCTACTAATCAAAATCAATTAAAAAAGATCCATTATGACTATATAATTATGCAAAAAAAAAAATCAAGAAAAATTATTGTATATCATTTAAGGACGTACATTATCTATATTATAAAATATCAAGTTTGACTAAATTTATTCTCAAAAAGTATAAAAATCTCATAGTTGAAAATATACATATTATGGTGTGCATTAACTCTACTACATTGAATGAATTTTATACACACATCAAAGTTAAAACACTCACACCAATAATATACACACATTTTTTTTATATTAAAAATGTCATAACTTAAAAAAAAATTCAAAATTTAATAAAAATTTAATATTTAAAATCTACTAATCAAGATCAATTAAACAAGATCTATCATAATGGCTAATAGATCATTAAACAAGATTAATCTTAAAGTAAAAAAATTAATATTTAAATTAAAATTACTAATCAATAAATTTAATAAAATTAATATTTAAATCTACTAATCAAGATCAATTAAACAAGATCTATCATGGCTATAGAATTATGTAAAAATAAATAAATTATTGAGTAACATTTAACACCAATAATATGCACACAATAAATTTTCACACACCAATCATTTTTTCTACATTAAAAATGTCATAACTTAAAATAAAAAATTCAAAATTTAATATTTAAAATCTACTAATCAAGATCAATTAAACGAGATCCATCATGACTATAGAATTATATAAAAAAAATAATAAAAATTATTGAATAATATTTAAGAATGTACTTTACGTACTCATACATTATTGGTCATCTCAGTGTGTCCTTTTTAGGAATAATCACAATATATCAGTCAAATTTTTAAACTATTTTCAAATCATACCAACAGACGTAATTGAATTATTTTCACATATGGCCTTGAGTTTAATTTGTTAAAAACTTATTTTGTCAAGATCAAAATAAGATAAAAAAATATGATTAAAAAAGTCTCTAAAAGTAAAAACAAGTCGGTCCAGTCCGGTCTACTTTTAGTTTTTCTAGCATGAAGATATATTGAACCTAAGTTTATCGATTTAGAATTCATTACATGTTACTTCTTTTTATTTTATTATCAGTTCTTATTTAATTTACCGTGCCGGATGGCACGGGTATATCCTAGTATATATATATATATAAGAGGACCAATTTTTTAAGACTAAATGTGAATATATTATTTTGAGAGGATAAACGAATAAATTTTTGATAAATTTTTTTGAAGATAATATTTAGGATTAGTAGATCATTTCCAACACATTTCATCAAAAAAATCAATCAAGAAGTTAATTCACTGAATAATTGATATATATGCTCATTTTTTAATAGCCGGAAGTTTAGATGTTTAGTTAACCACTTTCCGATTAAATTTTTTGATAAAATTTGGATAAGATAATTTAGTAATTATAAAGATCATCTTCACAATGTTTCATCAAAAATTTCATTTATTTACCCCTTTAACATGGTTGGTCCACATTTATTCTAAAAAGATTGATACTCTAATTAAAAGAAGGGTTATATATGTGTGTGTTTGTCTCTATATAGAAAATTATCTATATCTATACTATATATACACCTTCCTTCCATTTAGAGTCTCAACTGGATTTTGGCATTACCAATTAGTGTCCAAGTTAAATTTAATTATTACCGATTAACATTGGACTTTTTTTTGTAGAGACCGAATTGGATTAACTACATATAGTAGTTCTTTTTCAATAAGGTGAAGCATGCTAAGAATTACAAGAGACCTAATTGGCATTAAAGCAAGGTAATTTCTACTCCTTTGTTAAGATATATACATATATATATATATATATATATATATATAAGAAAAGGATCTTAAGTGGACCAACTTTTTGGTCCTTAAATGTGGGCCGGTCATTTTGAGAGGGTAAACGGATGAATTTTTTGATGAAACTTGGTGAAGACGATCTCCATGATTAGTAGATCATCTCTGCCAATTTTCATCAAAAAATTCAATCGGAAAGTGGGTTAACTAAAACATTGATATATATGTGCATTTTTAGCCGTTAAAATTAAAGATGTTTAGCTAACCTACTTCCCGGTTGAATTTTTTGATGAAAATTGGCAGAGATGATCTACTAATCATGGAGATCATCTTCACCAAGTTTTATAAAAATATGCATCCGTTTACACCCTCAAAATGATTGGTCCGCATTTAAGGACCAAAAAAAGGGTCCTCTTTAGATCTTTCCCTTATATATATATAGTCCGTTTTTGGTATAAATCGGTCCGTGCGGAAACTGGGCCTTTTTGTTACGTTTTTCCATTGTAAAAACACTTGGGCCAAATTTAGAATCTGCTATAGGACAAAATAAATGGAATATTTGGGCCAAATTTTAGCATATCATGTAAATTAGAAAAGTTAACTGGGTAATCTTTTTATGTGATAATATTTTTGTAAGAATTAATTATTTAATTCTTGTGTGACCCATATAATTAGCTTATTTTATTTAGTGATTTATTAAGATAATAAATAAATAATGAGAGAGTGGTAAAGTTTTGAATTATACGGTTTAGTGAGGATAACAACCTATTAATTATTTGGGATAAATCTCTATTAGTTAGAGATTAATAATAATTATCTCTAATTAGTTAGAGATAACTCCACTAACCAACTTTGATGAAAAGTGGGATTTACAGATAGGTGCGTGAGGAATTGGGTCATCTCTCTACCTATAATTATACGTAACATTCCATCCGTCACGTATTCTAAAATTACGATACAACACATAAGTGTATAGGCCAAGGGAGAGAAACTTGTTCCTAGTGTTTAGAATTTTGCCAACGATATTTTCATCAATTTTGACATGGCTATGGATCGAGATTAGTAAATCTTTCCAATTATATATACTCACGTAAAACTATGTTAGTTCAAAATCCGTATATTGATTTGTATAGATGTATCAATGTCATCCGCAATTATATTTATTTAAAGATCTATGCAAAATTAATTTTACATGTGGTATCAGAGGAAGGTTTGAGGACTATCATAATTCTCGTATTATCTAATACATTAGTTTTTTGTTGTATTTGAATCGAGTCATGCTATTAATATTCCATAAATTTAATCGATATGTATATGTACGAGTATACCTATACTGAAATGGGATAATTAATATATATATTGTATTAATTAATGTGTTTTTATCTATGTGCAATGATTCTGATAATGAGCATTTTGAGTACCATTATTCATACGTAATTAATGGGTACTGTGAGTACCATTATTGATGCGTAATAATTAATGGGTACTGAGTACTATTATTGTTCCCTATTTTGATAAGTACTATTATTGATACGTAATATTTAATGGGTACTGAGTACTATTATTTGTACAGAATAATTATATATATATATATATGTTCCTTATTTTGCTTACTGAATCCTTACGAAAAGCATGTTACATATTTTTTTTCTTCCAAAATCATGTTTACTGGATTATTTCTAAAATCTTGTTCCTTATTTGGAAAAGTCTGTTTTATTTACTAAATCGTTCCAAAAAGTATGTTACGTATGTCTTTCCCTAAAATCATGTATTTCCAAAATCATGCTAACTGAATTATTTACAAAATCATGTCACGTTGTTTACTGAGTTCTTCCCAAAGGGGCGCGTTATTTACTGAGTTGATCCCAAAAGCGCCTTGTTTATTTTATTAAATAATAGTAGATACAATTATGTTTTGACTTTCACATGATTAATATTCATATTATGATTAATTTGGTAACTACCAAGGTAACCCAAATGTAAGTTGATGAATATTAATAAAATAATGTACGATTATTTATCAATCATACTTTAAGTATTTTTAATAATAGTATTAAGGGAAAATATCTTAAGTGGACCAACTTTTTGGTCCTTAAATGCGGACCGGTCATTTTGAGGGAGTAAACGGATGAATTTTTTGATGAAATTTAGTGAAGATGATCTCCATGATTAGTAGATTACCTCCACCAATTTTCATCAAAAAATTCAATCGGGAAAAGGTTTAACTAAAAAATTGATATATATGTGCATTTTTAGCGTTAAAATTTAAGATTTTTAGCTAACCTACTTCCCGGTTGAATTTTTCGATGAAAATTGGCGGAGATGATCTACTAATCATTGAGATCATCTTCACCAAGTTTCATAAAAAAATTCATCCGTTTGCCCCCTCAAAATGATTGGTCCGCATTTAAGGACCAAAAAAGAGGGTCATCTTTAGATCTTTCCCCATAGTATTAATATTCATATTATGATTAATTTGATAACTACTAAAGTAGTCCAAATGTAAGTTAATGAATATTAATAAAATAATGTATCATTATTTATTTAATAAGTCATATTACGACTAGTTTGGTAACCACCAAAGTGCAGTGACTATTAAATTAAATAATAAAATAATTGGCAATAAATCATGGATATATATGTTTATAATTTGTTAAGATAATTCATGATATTATTGTATTTACCTATTTATGAATTATCCCTTTCTAAATGAATTGTGGAGATTAATCATAATCAAAGGCCTAGATTAAATCTCTAGGATATTTTAGAATATTTAGAATATTATATTTTGTATTATTAAGTATGCATAATAATTATCCTATTTGCACAAATTAATTTTAATTGTGCTTGTCAATTAATGTAAAGGATAAATTATAACCAAATAATTTAATATTCATATTATGATTAGTTGGGAGCTACCAAAGTAGTCCAATTATAATAGCTTATGAATATTAAACCACGGATTAGAACTCGTGAATTGATGATTCTTATAATTGTAATAATTGTCTTATGAGTTCATTTATTTTATTTAGTTATTGAAAATTTGTTTGTTCCCCGAAGGTGATCAATCAAATTTCAGTGACCTAATAAATATGAAAGGGTTAAAAATATTTCTTCTACGAAGAAAAATTTATTGACTAAAATATTTGATTACATACACTATTTGCATTAATAGTTATATCAAGAATTGTTGGTAACCACCAAAGTGGTCCAACTAGAATATTAATGATTATTAACTAAATAGTAAATCTTATCTTACTTGATTAACTCATAAATTACAAATAATCCTTATCATTGTAATGTTTCTCACGAGTTTAATGTATATATTATTTAATTTAGTAGTCATATTAAGAATAGTTCGGTAGCAGCCAAAGTGGCCTAACTATATGATGACTACTAAATTCAATAATAAACTTATTGACAATAATACATGGATAATGATGCTTATAATTTGTAAATAATATATATTCATAGTGTTATTGTATTTATTTATTCATCTGAAATTTATTCTCCAAAGAAAATGATTTTAATGAATAAATAAATATTAAGGAGTTTAATGTATTATTTGGTTAGGTAGGTATAAGATATCCAAAGATACTGCATCTATCTAATTAATTAATATACAACTCACTAAAGCCAAATGTAAATACAACTAAGCATCATAATTTGTATTTTATTTTTACTACCCAAAGGAGTACCATAGTTATACATTGTATTTATATTACTAATATTTGTGTTGTTAATTCAAAGCATTATTAATGATGTTGAGTTTTTTATGTTGTGAACTTCATTTGCATGTTTAATATGTATTATTTTCTCAAAATAACTAACTTCTCATAATGTTTTTGAGTAAGTTTAGATTACATTATACTAAATCTTGATTAGTGCTATTAGATGAAATTCTCACTATTATTGTCAAAAGTGTGAAGAAAGAACTTTTCAAAATTTTTTGAAGGAATCAAACAAATTAAGCATTATGTTTATGCAAATAATTATTGCACATAATATGAAAATTAATATTCCTCAAACTAATGATTATGTTTATGGATAATTGTATTTTTATTGTTTATGTATCTCTTGCAAGCAAGTTAATAGCTTATTTTACTATTATGCATTTTAATAATTTCTAGTACCATGTTTGAGTATATATTTATTATGCTTGTTAAACTTGTTCAAAATTATTGGGATAAGAAATTTCTTATCCAATTATGTCCAGTTCCATATCTACACTCTATGTTATTTACAGAGGAAATAAATGTTAAGCGGCAAGGTAATAAATTTCTTGATTATCTAATAACACGAGGAACTATAAAGAAAGTTACGAAATGCCTAAAAGGTAAATTATGTGAGTTGACTCTCCTTGACCAATCCACTAAAATAAAAGTTTAGGATTTATTTTATTTTATTTTATTTGAAAAGGCTGAAAGTCTTGAAAAATTAGAGAATAACAAGTCTATGATTTAAATGTTTCAATCAAATTTAATATATTTTTCCTTTAAGTTAGTGGATTGACTCTGGTGAAAATAGTTATTTTTTGAGCCAAAATCGAAATGAGATTTTTGCAACTTGGAGTAAAAAAAATTATTATTAAAGTCACTGTGATTATTTTATTTTGATACTAATGATTCAAATCTTATGATTATTTAAGTTTTTGTGATTTGGTTTCTCTTTTCAAACATACTCACAATGGTAATAAAGGTTTTACTTAGTAGTTCAATAAATCTCATTTTGTTTGTTTTATATTATTGTCAATGGTTTTAAAAAAACTAAGTTTTATAATGTCCTTTTAATTGAAAACTTTTGGCTTTACTTCCTAATTAATGATTAGGATTGAGAAAAATTTGGTTGATAAGAATTAACTTTCTTGTGATATAAAAGAATTAGTAAAATATTCAATTGGGTTCTTTGAATCATTAATTTTACTAATTATAGTGAGTGCATGTATTTTATTAAAGGAAAACAAAAATCAAGCACACAAATTAAATCACCATGGGAAATGAAAAGCTCCTTGAAGTTATATAGAATATCGTTGATCTTTATTTTGGTAGAGAAAATATTTTATCATCTTTATGAATAATTTTATTTTTCACATTATGATTATATCTATTATTATTTGAAATAATAACGAGTTCTTCAATATTATTTAGATATAATAGTGAAAGATATAAATGACTACTAGATGTAGTGAATTTACGCCTAGTATGATAAAATTAATTATATCTCTACTAGTATCTAAACTCCTTATAAAGCTTTGCATTTATTATGAATGTCCTATTATAATGATATAGCTAAAAGACATAATTGTACACTTGTGGATATAGTTAGGATTGTGAAGTAATTCATACCTATAATGATATGAATTTTTTTCTTAGAACTGCTATATATGTTTTGAACATAGTTCCTAGCAAAGCCATTTTAATAACCCAATTGAATTGTGAATAGAAAAGGAACTTTGTTTAAGACACTAATAAGTTTAAGGTCAACCCAGCAGAACAAAGATTTTATAATTCATATGACTGAAAATGGATTTTCAAAAATTCAATACGTATAATTTTTACTTTCCTACCTATAATTAAATAATTGTATAATTAGAAATGTTAGATTTTTTTTAAGAGGGTGAAATAAGTGGGAGTAATTTAAGTTAATGTAGCGATTCAAAAGTTAGGGTGGAAGATCTTTTAATCATAACTTTTGAATAAAATAGTTGTTTATATTTCGTTATTGGATGATTAAATAACAATGAACAACCGAATGACCACCAACTCCATGATGAAGTTTTCACCATTAAAGGGTAACCACATAGGATAACATTGAAATGATTTCAAAGTAAAAGTAAATATGTTATTCATAATGGTTATGTGGTTTATTTACAAGAATCTGAATTAAGATCCGGTTACTTATGTATCAAGTATTTAGTATTAACGATTTTATTAAGCGGATTAATGTCACTGAAGAAAAGTTGGGTATTTTGGAACATAATGTTGATGTCTAGAAAGTCATTGAATTGCTAAAGCATACAATCAAATTGTGTGTAAAGGGTCTTTAAGACCGAACACAACTTTATCAGTATTATCAAGCGACATAAAGTTATGACTTAGTTCCAAATATTTTACTTAGAAAGTAGGCATTAATTATAAAGGATTCTTCTAGAATGTTTTATGAAGGATTACCCTTATAATCATTATTGCATTAGAAATCCATTAAAACTTTTTTGAAATGGAGTTTAGTAAATGAAGTATATATAATACAGTTGTAATATACATTAGAAATATACAAATGCGGTCTGAAAACTTAAGAAGCCAACTTACATATTTTCAAAGTTAATCTCCACAATGGAATCTTAAGTCTACTGATATCATTGTTTCCTTTGGTTTTAAATTAAAGTCTTTTTAATTATCATGTATACCATAAGATTAGTAGGAGTAAACTTATTTATGATTATATAAGTTGACGTTATTTGGCTTGCTAGTAGTAAATTTGTTTTGTTGCACGAGATTAAATGTTTTCATTTATAAGAACTTTGAGATAAAATATGTTAAGACTTCCACGTGATAGGAATATAATAATATTCCGTAATTGTTAGGTTGTCTTATAATTAAGTAAAAACTCAAAAGTTCAATAAATGAATGTTTGAGGATAAAGGAATATTCAGCTACTAGAAAATATGGAGGTTGAATTTTGTAGCTTGCTTTGAGGCTACAAATCATGATTAATGATTGTGAAACTTTATTTTAGGACTTGGATTATTTCTAAGCCATTGAAATTAATTATGACAGTGTCATAACTGTCTTCTTTTGTAAAGAGGATATGTATTATTATAATGTTAAACATAATTGAAATACCTTATCCAAAAGAAAGATATTCACAAACCGCTATTATCAATTAAAGAAGTATATAACTTATGAATAATTTTTCATTGGTAATGGCTATCTTAAAGATATTTAAAGAGCATGCCTAAAGAACGAGTCTTAAGAATAGTCAATGGTGACTGTTACTTGTGAATTGTTATATACTTTTGACATGAGAAATAATTGAGCTCATTGAAAGTGTTTCTGATTTTAATTTTCTGTTAATTTATATACATACATGTATTATGAAGAATGAATTGTAACAGGAAAAGTCTTTGATAAGACAATTATTGGACCATTAAGTATAATTCTCGTTTATAGACCGTATTAGATAAATTATTAAGTGTTGTAGTACATGGAAGGGAGTATGTCGTCTTATTAACGTATAACTTCCATGACTCTCACTAATAGTTTATTTAATATAGTATTTATGATAACCGTATTACTGAGACTGTCAATTTCGTATATTGTGCACATAATGATTTTTTATTTAAATCACTAATTCTATAGGCCAAGTGGAAGAATGTAAGAATTAATTATTTAATTCTTGTGTGGCCCACATAATTAGCTTATTTTATTTAGTGATTTATTAAGATAATAAATAAATAATGAGATAGTGGTAAAGTTTTGAATTATACGGTTTAGTGAGAATAACAACCTATTAATTATTTGGGATATAGATCTCTATTAGTTAGAGATTAACAATAATTATCTCTAATTAGTTAGAGATAACTCCACTAACCCACTTTGATGGAAAGTGGGACTTACAGATAGGTACGTGAGGAATTGGGTCCTCTCCCTGCATATAATTATACGTAACATTCCATCCTTTACGTATTCTAAAATTACGATACAACACATAAGTATATAGGCCAAGGGAGAGAAACCTGTTCCTAGTGTTTTGAATTTTGCCATCGATATTTTCATCAATTTTGACATGGCCATGGACCGAAGTCAGTAAATCTTTCCAATTATATATACTCACATATAATTATGTTAGTTCAAGATCCGTATGTTGATTTGTATAGATGCATGAATGTCATCCGCAATTATATTTATTTAAAGATCTATGCAAAATTAATTTACAATTTTGTTCTAGTATATGATCACAATATTTTTGACTATCTGATTACATAAGTTTTTTGTTTGTGTAAAATAGTTTTTCAAAACATAGATGGTGTATATAAATATACATATTTTTATTTATGTATATTTATTTTTTATATGTATTTATGATAAATAATAAAATATTGTTTGCCTTTATTAATGTGTTTGTTTTTTCAATTATTTTTGTGTAGGTATGTTTGTTTTCAAATTGTGGATAAAATAAGAGATAAGATCAATCAAATCTCACAATGTGAATGTGAAAATTCAATTTATTTCTTGGCTGAGCAGAGAATTAAGAGGGGTTTTAGACGGGCAAAGTGAAAAATTATTCCAGCAACTCTTTCGACTATCGTACTTTGTATATATGACTTAAAATAATGAATACTTTTTAAATTTGTGTGAATAATTTGTATGACGGGCTTATGACCAAAGTTATTATTCTTTTGACATCTATTTTTGTGTTTTGTTTAAACTATTTGACAACCTAAATACATTTTGTATTGACAAATTTTTGATTTATATATTTAAGCACAAAAACTATTGTTTACAAATAAATACTTTTACTTAAAGTTTGATACAAACACTATTATAAGCATGTGTAATACAATTACAATTTGTTATATTCATTAGTGCACATGTATAATATACGTTACAACAATTTTATTTAATTTTCTCCACATAAAACTTATATCCTTTTGAGTTTTTTTTTTTGGGGATTTTTTCTTAAAAAGAAAGAAAGAAATTCATATGAATACAAACTCTAATATTGCAATCAATAGAATTTATAGGTACAGCTAGAAGTGGATAAACCCCCCCTCATGAGAACATTTTTTAAGAAAAACCCAATAAATAATATTTTTCAGAAATAAGAGCTTGTTTTTAAAATTTATTGCACAATCTCCTTGTTTATAAATTGTGTTTTAAAATAAGGACTTTGGCTAAAATTGTGTTTTGTGTAAACTTACCTTTGCGGTAAAAAAAAAATAAAATTAATGCAAATTTGTTTTGCATTTTGTGATTTTATTTTTAACTTGTATATATTTATGTGTCACTCAAGTAAACTTAAAGTAATTTTAAATAAACCCCAATATGTAGTTGTCGGAAAAAATAATACAAGTATACATACCTGTATACGCAGCGGATTTAATATGGTCTTGTGCAATTGGTCTTATGATACTCACTTTGTGTAGCGTTATGCGAATGACTACCACTGTGCCCACAGCTTCAGATACTCCCTGCTAGAAACCCTAGAACGTGCGTAGAAAAGAGATGACGGCTACCTTTTTCTTCTGTTTATTGTGTGTTGTTTTATTTAAGCCTCAAGACCTAAATATATATGTATTAGGGTTAAAAAGAGGTGTAAACCTTAAAGCCCACTATGGGTGTCCTTGTTGGGCTAACCTAACAGGCCCAAAACCCAACAGTGGTAATGTTGATGACGGAGAATTTTGGTTCGATGAAGTCAATGGTTAAATATCCTTTGTGGAAGCCACGCCGGCAGATGTCTAAGGCCCCAATAACACCTAGCAGACTTGCGTAGAAGATACGTAGGGATAGTGGTCCCCTGCCAATGTTTTCAAAAATCTCATAAAGGTCGTTGAACAAGATCTTAGGGCTACCAAGAGGTTTGGGGGACCTATCACGTGGCGACGAGGCGGAACAGGTGGACACTTTAGTTTTGTTAGACAACAAAACTCGCTAATTGATAGCAGGACACCATGCTAGCATTAAATGCTATTCAACCACCATGATAAGGTGATTGAAGTCAAGATCAAGCAAAACTCAAGTGCAAAGCGTGGGCCTTACCCACTATTGCAGAAAATTACATACGACTACAGTCCTGGTTCTATGGGATGGAATAAACAAAAAGCCTCATGTATATATATAAGATATTTACTTCTAATAAAAGGGTGACATTTGATTGAACTCAAAAAATGGAGTATAATAACTCAAGAACATTTAGCAGGCAAGTCTGTAGGGAATATTTAATTAAGCATTCATTACCCATAATCTCTGTATTCACTATAGGCTAAATACTTATACAAATTAGTTAAGTGATTATATTTGTTTTTCACTCGTAACATTATTATAATAAAAAGGCTCCTCTTGGTTCTGAGCTTATTTAATACGGGTGGAGTAAGACCCCCAACAGGGTTGAACCACCTTTATACATCCTATGATGTGGTTGTCCGTCTAAAAAATATCCGTGTCATGACTCATGTAGGCCAAAACGATATCAAATCAAACTAAATGAAAGGTTAAAAGAGACGTCGACGAAGAGACAAGTAAATAAGTTTATTGAAATTTACATACCATCATGTAGCGTCGTTTTGTGGGAAAATTTTGTTTTTGTTTTTGTTCATGATGATGCGATCCCGATCTTTTTTCCTAAACAGGCTAATGGATTATTGACCCGTAGTATATAAACAGACTAGAACCTTAGAATTCATCGAAAGATGGAAGGCGAAAATCTCAACCCAGCGCTTAAAGAGGTGTGAACCTTGGTATGATCGAAGATGCTACAATTGATTGTAAATGATCAATTGATAAGTCAAGAACAATTGGATTAATCATTCAACATGTTCTTCAAGAACACAGAGAGAAAGCTCTCAATATTATTAATCTTCAAAACTTCTTTCTAATACAATGAAAAGAACTCTTTTAAATAAGAGAAACAAAGCAATAAAATCCTATTATAATAAAGAAACTAATTCTACTTAAAAAAGGAAAATAATAACTCTTAAAATATTCCTAATACAATAAGGAAAATAATAATAAATAATAAGGAAACTTATTCAAAAAGGAAACTACTAATCTAATTCATAATTGAATAATGAGACTCAAGAAACCCTATTAATTTGAAAACAACTTAAATTAATATCTTCTAGATTATTCCAATGGCCTCCTTACGGTTTTAACCTCTTGACTTCCACGCCCAATCTTTGGGAACCCCATGGAATGCATAATCATCGTTTAAGCTTCTTGCATCAAGCATGTGAAATTCTATAGAATTCCTTTTAAATTTTCACGCTCTATCCTTGTAATTCATCATGTGTGGATCATCATTTAGAATGCCATGAACCACCATGGTTGAATAGAAATTAGAGCTAAGCCGGATCATATCATACCCCTCTTCTTCAAGATGATTCGTTTTCAAATCTTGGCTAAGCATTGCTTAATTCAATTCGCATCTTCCAATTTGCTACTTGGCCTTCTTTGACAAACGGAATTCATTGAACTTGAGGCCATGCTTTAACTTGATCATAGTCTCATTCATGCCAAGGGTGCACTTCTTGAGGTTAGCGGTTAGCGCATCAAAACTCATCATAAGAAATTTATCATTCTAACTAATCGATAAGTAACAATTCAAACTATTATTGCTACGTGACAGTGTGGCATTCCAATGATTAAAGCCTTTCAAAACAATTTTTCCCAAGAATGGCTCAGAAATTTGATTCTTTAAACTCACAAAAGCATTACTCAAATTTAAAAAGTTAGTTACCCATTCAAACAATCCACGCTCAATTTCGAATCCCATAAGCTTCCTTGGGAAACAACTTTCCAATTCAAGCTCATCAACACTTTGCACTAAAACTTGTTGTTCATGTTCCAACTCAATTCTTTCGTGGTGTTGAGCTTTGATTTCCTGCAATGGAGTAAAATAGAAATATGCAAATCCGAATTAAGTTTGTTAGTATTTAAAAATACTTCCCCACTCATTTTTGCACAATAATTCTTTTGTCTCCCCTTAAACTCATTCTTACTAGAGACCATTAATATTTTTTTTCTCTCTATTTTACCTCAACCTCTCTCTTGTCATTACTCTTTTTTATTTTGCTTTCTCCCTCTTTCTTTTCATTTTCGTTCTCTTCCCTTTCCACTCCTTCACCATTCTTCTCTTGTTTTTGATCATTCTCTTTTTTTTTTATCATTCTCCTTTTGTAACTTTATTTGATCTTCATGAGATTGCTTTGGTGGCAATGGAACAAGAGTAACGATTCTCTCATTCATCTTGAAAGAGTACTTATTGGAAACGCCATTGTAATTGACTTGCCTATCAAGCCGCCATTGTCGACCCAAAATCATTTGGCCGGCTTACATTGGAACCACATCGTATATAACTTCATCCTTGTACTTCCCAATGCTAAGAGAAATAAGCACTTACTCGTTCACCCTTATCACTCCATTATCATTCAACCATTGCAACTTATAAGGACACGAGTGCTTGAACGTAGGCAGATTCAACTTCTCAATCATTGTTGTGCTAGCAAAGTTTGTGTACACTCCCCCATCAATTATCAAACTACACACATTCTCTTGCACGAGGCATCTAGTTCGAAATACATTCGCTCGCATGCTTGGGTCACCACATTCAGCTAGCAATTCACCTTCTACGACATGCTCTTCAATCTGGTTTGGCACAAAACTTCCCCTCCTCTTAAACTGCTCATAAGTTTTGGCAAATAATTCCTCAAACTTAGAACAATACTCATCATCAAACAAGGAAGCCTTTTTCATGCTATTACCCAAATTTTGTTTTTTCCTTCCCCTATTAGGAGTTTCATTTAACCGCTTGCGTCGTTTAATTTTTAGATTTCTTAGTCGTGCGCTATCCCTTTTAAACTCCTCATCACGCCAACTTTGCTCAAAATTAAAGTAACTTGACATTCTAGTTGCAAAACAAAGATTAGTGCAATAAATAGAAATAAAATTCTCTCACTGCGCTCCCTTACATGTTTCGCTCAAAATAATATCACTCAATTTTTTTTCCTCTCGTGTTTATTACACAAATAATGATATACTCACAATTTTTCTCTTTGGAACTTTTAAAACAAGTTGAATAATATGAATATATTGCAAGTCCACAACAACCAATCGCATACCCAACAATTAGATTGCGCGCTTTCACAATGTAATACTAAGGACTCAAAGAAACTAATTTCTAACAATATTAAAAGCCAAACAAATTTCTAGAATTGCTAGAGTATACAAGTAGAATTTTAAGGAACAATCAAGCAACAACTTTTAGTTGATAAAGCAATTCAAAGTTTCTATGGATATCTAGAATCCCAAGTAAAACAGATTTATATAAAACGCAAAATAGGAATCCCAACTAGAATAAAAATGCAACAAGGATCAACATACCCAAATGATTGAATATTATTTGGACTTTTATAGGGTTCAATGGGAATCCTCAATCTCAACAATAGAGCACAAATTCGCAGTAATCAAAATGCTATTCGATGAAGGATAAAAAAACCTAGGGTTTTCGCTTCAACATTCAAACTTTAATGTATTCTAATTCGAAACAACTCACCACATACAAATTTTTTTTCTAAGGTTTTCCTCAAGCAATTTTCAGAATTCCTTTTTCTTTTCAAGAAATCACTGTTCATGCGGTACTGTTCATGCGATTACTGTTCAGCAGCACTTTTCATGCGCACTGTTTACGATTACTGTTCACACCACTGTTTATTTTTTTTAAACCCTAACATAAATTTGGAATAAGATTCACAAGAATAAAGATTTAGGGTTTCAAGAATCTACTACGAAATTGAAATAACAAGGAACTAAAGATAGAAAACCTGGATAAAAAAGTTTCTCTGATACCAATGATGCGATCTTGGATCGTTTTTCCTAGCGAGGCTAATGAATAGTCTATAAACATACTAGAACCTTGGAATTCGTCGAAAGATGAAAGACAAAAACCTTTACCGAATGCTTAAAGAAGCGTGAACCTTGGTATGATCGAAGATGCCACAATTGATTGTGAATGATTAATTGATAAGTCAAGATCAATTGAATTAATCATTTAACATGTTCAACATGTTCTTCAAGAACACAAAGATAAAGCTTTCAATATTATTAATCTTCAAAACTTCTTTCTAATACAATGAAAAGAACTCCTTTAAATAGGAGAAACAAAGCAATATAATCCTATTACAATAAGGAAACTAATTCTACTTAAAAAAGGAAAATAATAACTCCTAAAACATTCCTAATACAATAAAGAAAAAAATAATAAATAGTAAGGAAACTTATTCAAAAAGAAAACTACTAATCTAATTCCTAATTGAATAATGAGACTTAAGAAGCCCTATTAATTTGAAAACAACTTAAATTAATATCTTATAGATTATTCCAATGGCCTCCTTGCGGTTTTAACCTCTTGAACTTCCACGCCCAATCTTTAGGAACCCCGTGAAATGCAATCATCGTTTAAGCTTCTTGCATCAAGCATGTGAAATTATATGGAATTCCTTTTGAATTTTCATGCTCTATCCTTGTAATTCATCATGTGTGGATCATCATTTAAAATGCCATGAACCACCATGGTTGAATAGAAATTAGAGCTAAGTCGGATCATATCAGGTCATCCTCCCAAGAGGAGACTTATTGGTGAGAGGCTTCAGGTCTGATAGTCAAGAGGATGGTCATTGTATCCTCTGAAGGCACTAGGATAGAACCCAAGGTTGCAAAGCTGAAGGAAAAAACAACATGCACTTTAGAAAAAATAAAAAGGTTGTTAAGAAGACTAAGGGCGGGCCGCGTGTTATCTGGCGGGGAAAACGATGATAAGAATGAAGGCAACTTCTCTTTAGGATCCATCGAACGTCCCTCTTACCAACATAATAGGAAATGGAGGTTGCCTAATCCTCAACATAAGATAGAATTTACTCTACCTCCTCATCCTCTAGCTCAACCAGATGGATGGGAAAAAAGAAAGGAAATAGGAAAACAAAAATAGAACAAATAAAATAAAAAGTTTCACGGCTATGCTCAGTAGGGAAATGATGATCCTATCATTCAAGAAAGAGGAATCGGATGGGAAAGCCCATGAAAGAAACATGAAATTAGGGGGGCCTATCTTGTTAAGAGTCTTTAAAATGAAGTCCAATCAGTCTCACTTCATACATGAGATAAGGGGTGTCAACAAAGTGCCAGACTAGCTAAGAAACTATTCGAGAGGAGGGAATGCAGGCATCACTCCCACCCCTATAGAATAGATAGAAGTGATAGTCAAGATGGAGGTTATAAACTAAGTCAAAGAGACAATGAGGGCGAGTGATACCCCGTAATGTAATTAGTGTAAAGTAGACACATATTAATCTCGATTAAGTGAAATTTTTGAAGAGTTTAGAAATCTTGGTTGAGTATGGAATAAATTACAAAGTTGTAAAAGTTCAGGGTTAAAATAATAAAGTTATGAAACTTCAGAGTTAAATGCCGTAATTAAGCCAAAACTTGAATTTTTTTCTTTACCATTGACTTGCCCCATTCCATTTTATCTTCAACCTTCTTCCATTTAAGCTTGGTTGCCGAGAGAGACAGTAAGAAAAATAAAAATAGGTTCGAAAGTTTACTTCTTATAAATTGGTCATTTAAACTCCGCCGAATCGAGTCGAGCCTTAAGGAAAAATTGTTCTATACGTCGAGTGCTACGTAACGGTATAATAATTTTAGAATTGTGCTGGTCAGGGTTTGGGTATCAACTCAAATTTTATTCTTTGGAGCTAAATATTATGAGGTAGGGGTTTAATTATTTTTATAATTTATAAAGTCATGGGCATGTGATTTGAAGCAAGATATGCCATTATACTTTATATATATATATATATGTTATTTGACATACATGAGATATCGCTTAGATGTATAAATGTTGTATATTTATGAAATTAATTAATTAATGAATTATATACATCAAGGAACATGTATAGAGATTTGTTGTAATTATATGGTATAAATTGTTTCAAATGTTAATTTGTTAGCATGTTATGCATATTGTGCATTATTATTGTGTCAATCGGATTCTTGGAGATCTCTCGTTAAGTTCGGACTATTCTTATGGCCTATTTTGTGGTCATATGTCTTATATCTATGGTGCCGAAAGCTTCTTATATATTTTGTATCATTCTGGGACGTGATATAGTCCCGTGATAGATCCGATTATGATTGTTATTGTGGCCATTCGATGATGAAGGGAATATGTATTGACTAGTGCTTGCCGGTGTGAAAATAAGTAGGGTCGGTGCCACTAGGTTGAAAATCCCTATATGCTCGGGGGACGGCAATGAGCTCGGCTGTCTAGAGCCAGCGGTGAGTAGCCCAAAAATCTAGACTTCGAAAAAACACTTATGATTCTGTGATATGATATGGATGGAAATGTAGTCCAATTCTATTATGATATGATGATGATCCTTTATGGGCCGGATGATGTTATATCATAATTATCTTCGATTTATTCTCTAGGACGATCAGACCCGTTCTTATTCTTATGATTATGGTTCGGCCCAGCTTCAGTATCGCTTGGGGCGGTTATGCCCATTGTTATTATCATTATTATGATTCGATTCGGCCTCGGTATTCTCTTAGTATAATGGTTGACACAAGGGAGGCAACCTGCATATGCACATGCATGCATTGTTTTATCGGTTGAGTCATGATTTATGATTAAATAGTTAATTACATTTTGTAAGTAATATTGCCTGTTATACCCCCTACTGAGTTGTGAGCTCACCCCATTTTATGTAAACAAATTTAGGTATCTAGGAGACGGATAAGACATAAGAAGCGATTGGGTCGGGAATGAAGTAGATGACCTTTGATACCGACTTATTTTTATTGTATAGGTGTGTGTATGGCAAGCCATGGCTAGCCTGAGTTGTTATTTACTTTGTAATACATGTTGACATGGTGTGCATGCCTCTCGGATTCCATGTATGTGTATAGATGTATATTACACTCATATTTTATATTATCGCCCACATCAATACAACATGAGTATCAGGGTTGTTTATTTCAAGCTATGTGATTTTCTTGGATTTATTGTTTTATTATTTATTTTAGACTTACTTTAACTTGTCTAAGGTGGGTTAGTAACTCCCCATGTTTTAATTACATGTGTTATCCTACTAATTAAGGCGGGAGTGTTACAGGGCAATAGGGGGAACCCCAAGCCATCACTATATGGCCAGGTTGATGATGGACTCAGAATCACCATTGTCTCTGCAGGTTCAAGGCTGTATACTTTTAGCAAGATTCAAGCTCTTAACATTGCAATCGTTTGATGGTTCTAACGACCATGTAGATCATTTAGCAACAGTGCTAAACCATTACAAAATTGGATGTGGTACAACCACTTGCCTCCCAACTCCATCCATGATTTTAAGAGTTTGGAACAAAGTTTGTCGCCCACTTCATAGGAGGAAGAAAATTTTCCAAGCCTTCTGCTTATTTGTTCACCATCAAACAGAAGAATGGAGAAAGCCTGAAAAGTTACTACCACATGTTTAATCAAGAGATCTTGATGATAAACGACTTGAATGATGGGTAGCTGTGGCTGCCTTTCTTGAAGGGGTGAGCTCCCCATATTGCCTAAAGATGTTAGCAAGGGAAGTTCCCAGAACTATAATAGACTTATGAGAAGAACTAGAAAAGAAAATCAGGGCTAAAGAACTAATTAGAGGGAGAAATTTGTGTACCCTTTCAAGGTTAGCTCCTTCGTGGAAGGACAAGAAGGATGACACATTTCCCAACAATAAGGGGAAGAAAAAAAGAGCAAAGAAGATAAACAACCTAGAACTGAAGAGGAAGCCTCAACAGTACATAAATTTGACTGCTTCCTTGGGGAAGATATTTGGACAGATTGATCAAGCAGAGCCCACCCATATTAAAAGGATGAAAAACCCAGAAAGAAAAAGGGACCCATCCAAGTACTGCTGATATCATAGAGCCATGGTCATGACACCGACCATTACTAAAAGTTAAAATATGAAATTGAGAAGCTTATTTAGAGGGGTTTACTTCGTCAATAAATGGGGATGAATAACAACAGGTCTCTGAAAGACGATGGAAATAAAGCCAAAGAGGAAATCCTTATAATAGAATGAGGATCATCCTTTAATAGTTCCAATAATAGGGCTTGAAAGGCTTTTGTCAGAAGGGAACGAATAAGCCATTCAGAAGTAGACATGCTTCATATTAGGCCAACTAAGTAGATGAAAGTGCAATAGTTAGGTTTCACATTCACATGCAAAGACCTAAAAAATGTGGAAACCCTAGTGGTCACAACATTGGTGGAAAATCATAACATCCATTAAATCTTTGTAAATACAGGTGTAACTTCTAACCTAATGTATTACAACACATTGAAAGCAATGGGCTTGACCTGGGATTACGTAGTAACCTTGAATAGCACATTGGTCAAATTTTCTGGTGAAAGGGCCAGAGCCCTAATGGTCATTAAGCTCTCTATCATGTTGGGAACGTCTCCACAACAGGTCACTATAATGGCTGGATTTTTAGTGCTTGACAACTTTTGTACCTATAATGCCATCCCGGGGAGAGGGACCCTTAACTAAATTAAGTTTGTAACAAAGCAAAATCTAGGTGATACGTGTGTGGCTTTGTTGGATGGCTAAAACATGTCGGCTTAATGATGATGAAGAGCGACCCTTAGGAGGAAGTAAGGTTATTTTCGGTTTTGGTCAGGTTAGAAACTAAGGCACCCCAAACCTAAACCAAATGTAAAAATTCGGTTTCTAAATTTTCGAAACCCAAACTCGAACCAAACTTTTTGGTTCAGTTTTATTCGGTTTTGACATATTTTTGTTTTAAATCAATTTAACATAACAATGTAATAATAATAGTAATGTAAGAATATGTCATATTCAAATTAAATTCGTGGTTTTTTAGAAACAATGAGCAAAACATATGGATACCATGTTTTCTATTTAGTTATTATTTTATTTGTACAACAAGAATAAAACATATTAAATAAAATGATGAATTATCTTACCATCATGTAGGTGATAGAAAAATCTTAGCATTTTGTAGTTAGTTCAATAATAAGGACACATGTTAATAACTTACTTCTTTTTTAAGATTATCACAATATGTAATTAATAAGAAACATATTCTTATAAAATGCCATTTTTTTGTATTATAGTATAATTAACGTGTAACATTAGAGTATATATTAACATTTATTTTCTTATACATAATCCGGTTCAGTTCGGTTTAGTTCGGTTTTGGAATAGCTTACCCCAAACTCGAACCAAACTTTTCAGTTTCAGTTCGGTTTTCTTGTTTTCAGTTTTGGTTTTTTTTGGTTCGAGATTTTATGGGTCCGTTCGGTCGATTTTCAAAATGACCTGAACAAGGCGGAAGGGGAAGGCCTAGAAATAGGCACGCTGGATGTTAGAGATAAAAGAAAAGAATTAAGAGGAGAACTGCTATAAGAGATAGAATACCTAGTCCTAGACCTAAACAAACATGATCAAGTTTTATGCATAAGCATTCAACTCAATCTACCAAGCAGAGCAGAGCTGTTGCGATGCTTGAAACACGATGCTAACATTTTTGCCTGGAGCCACAACTACATAAATGGTCTCAACCCTAATGTAATGGTCCACAGATTGAACACAGACCCTGTCTTCAAGCCCGTTAGATATAAAAATATGACCTTTGCTACTAAAAAAAATCAAGTCGCAAAGGAAGAAGTCCAGAAATTACGCAAGTTAGGGTTCATGATGGAAGTTCAATACCCGACATGGTTATCTAATGCAGTATTGGTTAAGAAGCATAGTGGCAAATGGAGAATATGTGTAACGCCCCTGTCTTAATTTACAAGAGAACATTCATAATTAAGACCTGGAGTGTTACTAACCCATTTTAGATTAACTAAAATGGGTGTAGGAATATATATATATATGAACAAGAAAATCAAAGCAACATGTATATCACATGTCAAGTCAAGCATGAAGTGTATAAGTACGAGACATCATTTAGTAGGCATATAATAATTATATAGAACTAACACGGTGGAATAAAAAATAACATATATAACTATCGGGCTAGCCGTGGCTTCCCGTGGAAACATGTATACATCACAAAAATGATTGTATCAGAGCTTTTACTTTATCCCTAATCATGTCGCCTTTTTGTCCTCTTGGGACTCATGAGTACTTAAAATATGTTGAAGAAAACCAGGGTGAGCTATTTGCTCAGTAGGGGTAAATATAGATCATGGTGTCTTCAAAATGAGTTTGTTAACGTATTTTCAAATCATACTATTGTTCAATAATGCAATCGTAAATCATTATCAACAATTACATGGTATGCAAACATGCCAATGCGGGTTACCTCCCGTGTCAATTGTTTATCGTATGATAGAAAGCACAAATTGTAGAAATAATCTATAGTCGCCAGAAATATAAGGCCATCGCCATAAAAAAACCATGGGATCCACTGTCCCAATTTCATAGAAGCAAATGTATATCAACAATAGTCATAGTGCCTTGCCAATTGCTTAGGTTCTTGGGCTCCTCACCGGTGGCTTTTAGGCGGCCAAACGTTGCTCCCACAGGGGTTTAGGGATTTTCAATCCAAGGGCACTAGGCCTTACTTATTTTCCCATCCCGGCAAGCACTATACATTCACCCCAAGAATCATTCCCCGAGAGATACATGCTCTTCGAATTACTACGATATAATATCGGCTTTTCATGAAATAACTTGTTAAACCAGGAATCACGAGTCCATCCAAGAATTCGCCATAAGAATTTTCGGCCTTCGGTTGACACGATATTGATGTATAACATGCAAAACGTGCTTTCAAACATGCATAATAACCAATTTATGCCATTTACACACTAATAATCTTTAAATCATATCCTTTAGTGTAAATAATTTATAAATAACTCAATTACTTCAACAAATATTATCTATATAGCCAAGAGATATTTTATATAGTTCAAACAACACTTTATAACAAGTGTAGATGGAATATCTTGCCTTAAATCATCCATTTATAGCTTTATGATTTACAAAACAACATAAACTTTCTTATGTTTTAGCTCTCAACCAAACAGGAATCAAACACAACAATTTTAGAGTAAAAAAGTCATATTATCATGTTTTAAAAGTAAGTAAACCCCTACCTCAAGTTATTAGCAACAAAGAAGAAGAAAAGATGAAGATTCAAGCCTCTCCCCAAGCAATCCCTACGAAAGAGATGATGAATAGAGAAGAAGAAGTGGATTGGAATGATTTGGAACCTTAATCTTCAATCGAGGGTGAAAAATAGGTAAAAATCGCTTAAGAACTCCTATCTTTCTCTCTCTAGAACTCTCTAGAGCCTTGTGGATATTTTTGGGCCAAAAATAAAAGAAAAAGGGGATAAAACGCACTTAAAACGAGTTAAGTTGATGCACTGTTCTGGATGGTGGACCGATATAATGAAAAGGGGATACCGGATCGGTATGCTAAAAACTGCATACCGGTCCGTAGTTTAGTTTTCCCCCAGCATTGAAACACCGGACCAGTATGCCAAAACCTCTATACTAGTCTGCAAGCAAACTTTCTGCCCTGCTACCCTTTTCTTGTTTTGGCTATAACTTCTCGCCTCAGAACTTCGATTGAGATGATCTTTATGTCCCTGGAAAGGTAATTCAGAGATCTACCATTTTTGGAAGGAACGTTTATCCAAATTATGGACTAAAATTTTTGAGAATTACAAATTCCACACAATATTAACTTGATACAACATAATTAATATTAACATAAATACAGGACGATACAATATGTGTGGACTTTAAGGACCTTAACAAGGCTTGTCATAAATATAGCTATCCACTCCCAAAAATTGATCAACTGGTAAACCCAACAATCGGCTAAAATAACTCCCGAAAACGAGGAAAATATCTCATTCATCATAGACAATGGGACTTATTAATATAGGGCTATGCCCTTTGGTATAAGGAACACTGAAGCAATATATCAGAGGATAAAGCGTGTAAGTGAAACAAAGGTAACAAGAGCCAAGAACTGATATAGTTAGCTAAATAGGCCAAAATAATCTAAAAGTAAAGACTTTGTGAATGGATGCAGCCAAGATAGACTAATATCTCGTTTCACAATTATCCCATTTTCCAAGATTCTAATGGTATAAATATCTAATGCACAAAAACGTATCGATATTAAGGGACACCGCCATGGTTCACCTCTCTAAATTATGATCTACCCATAAACCCCGCAAGAAATATCGAATCTATACCTCTGATACCAACTTGTGAAGCCTCGAATCCCGTTAAGAGGATTTCACTTTCGAAACTCGGTTAATCATTGTGCTGTACGCGACAGTGGGTTTAAATTAAAACAATTTAGACAGTATCCAAAAATATTTCATATATAAAAACCATGTTCCGAAAATTTTTGGTATGTGGAGTCTATAAGTTTAACAATCCCAAAACCTGTGTATAGCAGTATAAATTTTAAAACCTTTGAATCAAACTCCACATTCTCATATATCAATATCCAACCATTAAAAATACAAACGTTTATACAATCAAATCCCTCCAATGAGGTCCCAAGCAAAATCAATAAGTTTTACAACATTTATAGAATAAATAAGACATTTGAAATAGTTTGAAACCAATTGTACAAGGTGTTCAAATACATAAATTATATAAGTACTAAGTCGTCCTTGGACGGCTACATAGTTCTAAGCTACCAGAGGCTTTCTAGACTCGTACAAGTGCCATATCTCAAAGAATACATGCAAAACTATTTAGAAAATGGGAGTGAGCCAAACACGGGCTCAGCAGGGACTATAAGGCTTTGTATATATAAAATACGTTTTAGAAATAATGTGTGCGTGCGAGGTGCAGTAATGAATATAGTTTCCTTTTTGTAATAAAAATTGTATTATGATATGCATGCCAATGCTTTCCCATCCCCGAAATATCATAAGATATAAGTCAATTGAAAATACAATTAAAAGCTCGCTAATAACATAAATTAGTCATAAATCTCATACGTATGGTAAAAGAAGTATCGTTAAGATACAGATAATCTTTAGTAAGAGAATATACATATAAGAACATTGGCTAGTTCTCATAATGTGGCACCACAATCGTATCATCTCAACAACCCGCAACTAGTCAAGCGTACAACCAGGTCTGCATTTTGTAGACTTTCACCCACGTGGCAGTAGGGCCTCCCGATCGTTTTCGTGCACAGTTTTGAGTCTTGCACCCAGGAGATTGTGCCCCAATTTTCGGCCCCAATCGTCAGAGACCAGACCTGGGACCTACCATAGACTAGTGCAATTATGTGTGTGTATATATATATCGAATCACTTAAGTATCAAATCCATAGACGAACAATTGTGCCAATTAACAGATATAACTGTTCATACCGAACCCATCAACTAGCCAACTAAAATATATAAGAAATGAAAAGCCATCATTATCTTAAAAGTATACTTAACACGTCCAAAACCGTACAAATATCATATAGTAATACGCCTGTCATACATTAAACAAGATTTGCCTAGTCCGTCAACTAGCCACTCAGTAAAAAATCAGTTTCCAAATTCACATGTGGGGAAATTCCTTAGTATATAATCAAACCGAGCCTAAGCCGAGCATAACGTATCATTTATAACACTTTAACTTAATAAAACCTTCCCTATGTGATTTTCCTATCATTTCAAAACCAAAGAGTAGTAAAAACAAGCTTTGCATAGTTACGGACTAGCTAGTTTTAACACTTTTCTCAAAAATTAATCCATAACTTATATACACAACAATAATACCAAAAATAAAAATAATTATAGTCGAATCATACTTTTAATTCTATATTCAACTTCATAGGTATACATATCATAGTATTGTATCCGCTATCCTATACGTACATCAGGGTTGTATGCTATTCTTCAATAAAATTGGTTTATAATTAGGGGTTTTTGTACAATAATCATATTGAAGTCATATGCCACGCAAATCAATCAAAAATTCTCAAGAAAACACCCCAAACCCCCATGAACATGCTATTTGGGCAAATACCTCAAGTTTAGTTTGAAATGAAGCATATAATACTTAATACTTTGAAATAAAGTTTGAGTACTAGTGTTCCTACCTGATTGAAGCTTTTTATTCGAAGATTGAGCGGTAGATCAAGCGAATCTTACGTTTCCCCCATTTATTCCAAGCCCTAGCCATGGAGGAAGGTGGAAATGGTAAAGAAGATGATGAATAGTGGTGTTTGAAGGATGATTTGGTGTTGACTATGTAGGGATTTTGTGTATGGAGGATGGATGCTAAAAGAACTCTGAAACACACCCTAAAAACAAGCTTTCATCTCTCTCTAGAGTATTCTAAGGGTTGGGGTCAAAATATATGAAGAAAAGGGGCAAATCCAGCTTATATATAAAAAAAACGGGCCCATATTTCCTTGCTGGACCGATATGCCAAAAACCCAATACCGGTCCGCCCTATAGCATTTTATGGTTTGGAGCACTGTTCGTATTTTTGTCATAATTTTTTATTCGGAACTCCGATTTGGGCGATCTTTATGTCCACGAAAATATAATTCAAAGATCTACAATTTTCTAAGAGAAAGGAGGTCTGTAGGCCAAATTAGTAGAAGAAAAGAGGACTTAAGATTTTCAAGCTCTAAGAATGCCTAGGGTTTAAGAAAGATGAATTGGAAAATGCTGCTAAGGCTAAGGGGTTTATATAAGGTATGTGGGATAGGTTAATTGTCCACTCAGAAGCATAATTGTCCATTCAGAAGAGCCACTATCGCACATTTGCACGTTCTCTAAAGAATACAACATGGATAGGCATAATTTATCCAAAAAAGGTAACAGCCTAATAAAGAGCTCTAAATGGCGAATAATGGGGATTAATGGAATTTGCAAAATTAAACGCTCGAACTCTCAAAATCATCGACCTTATCACTCACAAAATTTCGTACTCCAAATATCTCAATCATTAGAGCTCAGAGCTATCTTTTAACTCCTTGTTGGAGCGTTTCCTCCCCAGCCAGCTCCTCTGAGCTAAATGGGAAGGATAGGGGCAATTGATAGAGCAAATTAAAAAATTAATTTGCCTCGCCAATCATAAGAAGACACTTGGCCGTCCACGTTAGCAGTCAATACCGCCATGGAAATGGAGCTCGAGAGTTTTGGCCTGAGCACGACTTAGGAACCCGAGCTCTAGAGAACATGCGTATCCAACCTAAGCGTCTTCGTACACCCAATTCCAAAGCTTAAATTCCAGAACTCTTCCAACGAGCTCTAGAGCTCTCTGGCCAACCACTATGTCAAAGAAGACGTAAACAGCATGAGCGACTGCTACGAACTCCGCCAGCACCTCAAAACCTCCCTCAACTCCATTAAATGCATATCAATTGCATTTAATTCACCGAAATACATTGAGAAGCAAGGTTAGGGTTGGTGATGATCAAGGATGGCCTTAGACCTACTCTGCGGGCTCTCCCACACATTTCCCTCTCTATCATATATATATAGAGGACATTTACTTCCTTCAACAACCAAGAAAAAAGAGACAACAACCAAGCAAGAAAGTAATCAAGCTTTTATTGCAAGTCTTACTGCAGAACTATAATCTCCAATGGAGATAGAGCTCTAAAGTACATAACAGAACTCCTAGCATAGGAAAATCAGGCTTTGAGTGACTTAGAACTCCCACCAATTGTAATATCATAAGGATATAATAGCTAGAGAGATATTGTTTACTAGTAATTTGAGTTTACTCACTATAATACAAAGCACCCCGATCTCCTAGCTCTATTCACAAAAGAACTAACTCATATTCTCATATAGGGCGAACATCCTCTATACATTCTTGCCTTGTTCTTTTCAGTTTACTATTATTATATTTACTATTGCTTAATCATTTGACTATATAGTCGAAAATAGATCATGCAACTCTAGATTCTCGCATTAACAGTTTTCAAACCCACATCCTCTTTATACCCCTATAAAATGACGTGCTCATCCAGTTTTCTAAAAATATGTAGGTACACAAGAGAACCAAGACACCAATGAAGGAATGGGTTTGATAACGACTCTGATGCTTCTATTTTTATTGTAAATATTAATACTATGGCTAGCTAAGGCTTTCAAAATGATGTTTAAGCTTTTGTTGATATTTTATCATGTATGATTTATGTATAAATATTAGTTATATGTTATCAAGAATTTATGCATGGTGATGTAAATATATGAATGTAGATATTTGTTTAATTTATGCCACGTACTACTTGCATAATTAAATTGTTTAATAAGCATATTGCCCATTTTAGTTTGTCTAAGATGTGTTAGTAACACTCTAGGCCCATAATTGCGGGATTGATCACGATAATTAAGGCGGGGATGTCATATGATACAATGTGTGTCAATGTTGTCTGACTTTGGCATCTCTCGGGCAACACACATTATGTCATCCTAGCTATTTTATTTTTAAAAATCCCCTAGCATAACATTATGTGTGCCATCTCATGGCATCCTCGGGGTGACACATTTCTATGTCGTCTCACATTTTTTTTTAATCTAGCCAATATATGTAACGGCTCTTTACTCTTTCATCCTACAAATAAAACGCCCTACACATAACCCCCCCCCCCCCCCCCCCCCCCCCTTTTCATTCTATTCCAAAAGCCTTCAAAAAAGAAAAGAAAAGAAATCACTTGCAAATTCTAATTTTATAGTTTTCATTTTGTCTAGATCTCAACTATTTGAGGACGATACTCTTTGTTGAGCTTATTTTGAAATGAGTATCAATTTCATAAATGGTACTAATCAAATGACTAAAAAATTGTGGGAAGTGGTTCCCGCAAAATACCATGAGCAATCCGCTATTTTAATTTCAAGAACCCCATGCTCTCTCCAATCGCGATGTCAAGGAAGCGGTACAAACGAAATGGACTAGGTAAGTTACATATTATCAACTTATTTATTTTATAAAAACAATTGTATGAATAATTTATAATTTTACTTTGTGATGCAGGTTAATGAATCTCGGCAAAGTTACACTATTGAGAAAAATAAACTTTTTGTTTATGATAGATGTTCTCAAATTTTAAAAAGAACATAAAAGTTTTGACTTGAATACAATATCTTCAAATATGCAACGGTCTCATTACTGTCCAAGTGATAACGGTGGTTTTCTTCAGTTAAAATAAATGATGATTCTTTTCCTTATTGACATTGAAAGTGCTTATAGAAACAGGCATACGGAAAGAAATGAAACAAAACTAAAAAAAAAAAAAAGGGAAAAGAGAAAAGTCTCTCTGTACAAATTGCTGCACTTGAAGAGCACAAAATGATCATATAATTAAAATGTAAAATGATAATAAATAAACAAAATATAATATAAATTATATAATATCTAAATTATAATATTAAATTAATAACAAAAATTACGCATATTAATATTGAAATAAAATTTCAGACAATGTGAAACTAGAAACAATACTATGAATATTCACTTTGTAAAAATTAAATACATCATAAAATTACAAACAAAACTGAAATAATAATAATAATAATAATAATAATAATAATAATAATAATAATAATAATAATAATAATAATAATAATAATAGGTGAAAGAAATATATACCTTAATTTTTCTCCCTTTAATCTTTAAATCAAAATCACAAAAATATTGCTATTGATGTGATAATTGTATGTTTGATTGATGCTAATGGATGAATGTTGGTAGAAGGCTATATACATTGCAATGGGGAGGAAAGTGTCCGTTAGATTTATTGCGATTGCGAGAGCCGTTAAAAAGTGGCCATTAAAATGTCTTACAACGACGTATGTTGTGTTGTTCAAAGCATCATATTTAGGGCGATTATATTTGTCATATAAAGCTGCGTTCTTTGAGGCGACACAATGTGTGTCGTTTTAAAGTTTTGATACTTTATGCGACACACATTGTATCGTTTAATGAATTTTATATTTTTTGTAGTGTATAATTTTTTTAAATTGTTAAGTTAAATACCTCTTTTATACTGTCTTTCTAATTTTTACACCATAGATGGTCTTATACGCATATAAATGTTGGTAGTTTTTTTGGCTATGAACAATGACAGAGATTTTTGTTTTGCTACTTTAAAAAAAGGAAATGAAAATACTATTGATTTGGATTAGATTGAAGTTTGAGCACAACTATGAATTATATGGTAAAAACATAAAATGTCCAAATTGGTTTCTTTTCTTTCAAGTAACAAAGACAAAATTAATTAAAGTATTGAATTGAACTGAATTGTTCAACTTTAATCAACAGATTTGATGCTGCAAGCAATCACGCATCAACTAGAATTGCATAGTCAATGAAAGAAAACCACATACTTTCTTCTTCAACTTTAGCTTTTGTTACATAATTCCACCTTTTTCTTTAAGTATATAATTAATTGTGAACGTCATTTTCAACTGTTATCTTTCTTTGCTTTGCCTAACTGGATGAATATTTGAACATAGATAGGAATGTGCTTCGGCCCCAAGATAATCTACATTTTACTAACTTACATAATTATATTTTGACGCATTCACCATTCAGATATATATATATATATATATATATGACATTAACTTTTGATAATAAGTTAGAAAATAATTTCAAAAAAAATAAATTGATTTGTGTAAAAAGTTGAAAAATGAGTTTAGTAATGTGGGGAGATATTTTCTTACTTTTTCGTTTTTTTATGAAATAACATTCTTTGATGGTGTGGCCAAAAGAAATTTTTTTTCATAAAAATAAAATTAAGTATAAGATGGAGAGTATCTCAGTAATTAAACTATATAACTATGAACTTTCCCAACTTCTAAGTTATCATACAAATAATTATTTATTTAATCGTTTTCCAATTTCATTATGACTTGTTCAAATTGTATATATAGCTAATTGCGTACACTTAATTGTCTAGCCCAATAATCGTTTAAGTAGTTAATCAAAGTAGTCTACATAGATTTATATATTTAGATGTTCTTATCTGATTTATGGTTGTGGGTCCACATAAACCAGCTGTTTACCTGTATGTAGAATTGTTTGGAACCATTATCAACTTTAATTTTCTTTTAAGCTGAAAGCATCATGAACCAAACAGCAAGGATCGATATGTTCTCAAAAGCCTTCCTCATATCTAAAAAGTAACTTGAAACATCAAAAATCCACTTAATTAGCATGCTGATATAGATTACTCAACCACTTATAACAATAATAATATTTATGGCTTTATGAACAACATGTCGGTCATGAACGTATGTAAGGAGGGCGATTGCATAAGACCCTAGCTAGTTACAATAATAATTGTTGTTATTAATATAATGGCGCAATTTTTTATGCAATGCATGGAAAAGAAATGCGTGGGGCTTTACTTATTATTAAAGATCAAAAGAATTTCATGCATATGAATATTTGTTTTCCATATTAGAATGTAATATACTGTTTGTCCAAGTTTTACGCATATATATTAGGCTCTTTGTATAGTAGAATCTATAATATCGAACTTATAATATAAAATATAAAAAATTTTATTGTAACAAAATCCCTATTCAATACTTGACTAACTCAACTCAGTCTAACGATACCAGCGCGGATAAAGATATAAGTCTTTCTCATATTTGTCTTTGCATGTTATGGATTCCAACATTTCAATTAAGCCCTTAAGAAAAAGTTTAATTCCTGCCTGTAATATCAATGTACGTTGCAGCTAAGAGGTACGAAATGAAATTATTATTGAAAAAGACATATAACTCCAGAATGTATAATGTGGCCAAACACTTTGGGAGGTATGAACAAAAGAAATTAAATAAGGAAACCCACAGAATAAGTAGTACAATTGATGAATGTTGACATGAACAAATTAACAAAAAAGTTTTTTGAAAATAAAGATGGGGAAAAGAGTAGCTGGGTGGTTAACATCAAATCAGAACACAGTCTCTATCTCTCTCAACTTTAAAGCAACGGCCTCCATTACCTTGAGATTTGTTCCCATGACAAAATTTTCAAGATATATAGATTTTTTATGTGGACGATATAAAGTATGAGTAATTTTACTATTTTAGAGAGATTCGATATTGGGTTTTTTTTTTTTTTTTTTATTTTTTGGTTACATAATAAAAGAAAATCGGAATATTCTGGCAAAACCCACGTCTTGCATATCGGGCTTGAGGTTTTCAAGTAGTGTTGCGGGAGAAAATTATTTTTTATCTCTAAAAATAAATAATTATGTTGTAAAACAGGAAAATTAAATATTTTTTACCGTTAAATATTTAATGAAGACCTGGAAGTAAAAAAAAAAAAAAATCTACTTAAATATTTAATTGAAAAAAAAAAATTATTCAAAACTTACTTGATTTTCACTACGAATTACGTATACCAACTCCCCTCCCCTAACCATCACACTAGACAATTCCCAAAAGGTGAAATTCCGACTCCGTTGTGACCACTTACAAAAAGAACAATTATAGTTACGTTAGATGAACATAATAAGAGTTACAATAGTATTTGTGTTAATATAGAAGGAAAATGCTATTAAAAAACAATTATAGTTGTAAAACAATTACCATTCTACATTATAAAATTTTAAAAATGTTACAATAGTTTGATTGAGGGTCTATTAAATGCACCCACAATATTATTATTCTTATCCTAATTAAAAATACTTGAAACTTACCGTTCTTAAATCCCTTAAACTTTCCCGTTTTGTTTTCAATTGTTAAACAAGATTTTCTTTCTCTCACCATTAATATCTATGTAGTTATGCATACCTTTAGCGCCAACTAGATTTCAACTTGTCTTTGTAGGAGTAAAAATCATTCAAACGAAAGACAAATGCCAGATTATTCTCTAGCATCCACAACTATATTCCGACGGACTATTCTAGCAAAAGCCGTGTCTTGCATACTGGCCTTGAGGTTTTCAAATAGTGTTGCGGGAGAAAATTAATTTTTGTCTCTAAAAATGAATAATATGTTGTAAAATAGTAAAATTAAATATTTTTTATCGTTAAATATTTAATAAAAACCTGAAAGCAAAAAAAAAAAATCCACTTAAATATTTAATTGAAAAAAAAAATTGATTCAAAACTTACTTGGATTTTTGTACGAGTTACATATATTTTCCCCCACCATCACACCAAACAAACCCCAAAAAGTGAAATCTCGACTCTGTCCTGACCACTTATATAAAGAACAATTATAGTTAGATGAACATAATAAGAGTTACAATAGTATTTGTGTTAATATAGATGGAAAATGCTATTAAAAAAGAATTATAGTTGTATTCGGGCAAATGATATATTGTTATACCATTCTACACTATAAAATTTTAAAGATGGTACGATACTTTGATTAAGGGTGCTTTTAAATATAGTCACAAACAGTGATGGATCTAGGGGGTGAGCGGGGGCGGTCGCCACCCCAATTTTTTTAAAAAATAAATTAATATAGTAGTAATTTTGTAGTTATAAAAAAATTATAAAAGCTCGTCCCCTCAAATTATTTTGAAAAGATTAAGTATGGCCCCCTCAATTATTTATTTTTTAGAAAAGTTAAACACCCGGACTAATATATAAGATTTACATTTTTGCAACAAAATAAATAAAAATCGTATATCTTGAGGACCATTTATTTGGTCCTTAAATGTGGACCAATTATTTTGAAGGAGTAAACGGATGAATTTTTTTATGAAACTTGGTGAGGATGATCTCCATGATTAGTTGATCATCTCCACCAAATTTCAACAAAAAATTCAACCGGAAAGTGGGTTAACTAAACATCTTAAATTTTAACGGCCAGAAACGTTCATATATATCAATTTTTTAGTAAACCCTCTTCCCGATTGATTTTTTGTTAAAATTTGGTGGAGGTGATCTATTAATCATGAAGATCATCTTCACCAAGTTTCATCAAAAAATTCATTTATTTACCCCTTCAAAATGATTGGTCCACTTTTAAGGACCAAAAGATTGGTCCTCTTAAGATCATCCCCCTCCTTTTATATATCAAAATTTACAATCTTGCTTATAAATAGATAATATTTGCAATCTTGCTTATAAATTTTATCATCTGGATTTTACCGAGTAAGAAAAAATACACTTGGAATTTCAATTAGAAAATTATAAGTTTGATATTTTGATCCATCCACAGTTTCAAAATTTATCAACAATTTCAGAGTTATGCCAAGTGTTGGTAAAAACTAGAAAGTCGACATTTATCCTCTTATCGATAAGTTAATTTACCTTGTTTTGATGTTGCCAGTTTCATCAGTTACATTTGAATGTGCATTTTTAGTTAGGAAAATTGTGAAGACCGCACTTCGTAATAGGATGGAAGATGTTTTTTTAACTAGCTATTTGATCACATATATTGAGAAAGATATTGCTCGTGATTTCGATGTTAATAATATTATAAATACATTTTATATCATGAAAAAAAAAAGGCGAGCTCAATTTCAAATGCATAAGTTTAATAGATAATTGTAAGAGGGTAATTGTAGTTATTATTTTTTGTAAGTCAATATATTTAATGTAATTTGCTCACGTGGGTAATCATATATATGTGTGTGTGTGTATTTTTTGTAATTGTTAGGGGTGTTCACGGGTCGGTCAACCGACCCGTTGACCGATTTTTTGGACCGGACCGACTACTTCGGTCCACTATTTTTTTGGACCGGACCGGACCGAAGATGTATATAAAACCGGACCGAACCGAAGAGGCATTTATCGGGTCGGTTTCGGTCGGTCTATCGGTCTGGGCCTGATATATGGGCCTATTGCAAAAATAAAGTTGGGCCTAGAATAATAAAAGATATCTTAACAAAAAAAGGGCTAACTTTTGAAAAAAAAAAAAAATTAATACACAACAACAAAAATACACTTTTACAAAAAAAATAAAATTAAAAAATATAGTAGTATATAACTAATATTAGTAAATATATATATATATATTTAAAAAAATATAAATACTTGGTTCGGTTCGGTTTTATAGGGTTTTTGAGCTAGAGGACCGAGGACCGGACCGAATTAAATCGGTCCAAAAAAAGTTGGACCGAACCGACCCGCAGCATATATAAAAACCGAAAAAAAGCCTACGGTCCGGTCCGGTTCGGTCGGTCTTTTCGGTCCGGTTCGGTTCTTGCACACCCCTAGTAATTGTATATATATTGACATATTATATATGTTATATTTTTGTGTTAACTTGCTTTATTATTTGATGATAAAATTTAGTTTGAATAACTTTTGTAATAATTATTTCTTACTGTCGATTCATTTATATTCTCGTCCCCCCAAACCTAAAATCCTGGCTCCGTCCCTACTCACAAAATTATTACTTTTATCCCAATTAAAAATGTTTGAAACTTACAACATCAAATTTTCTCAAATATCAAAAACTTCCCCATTTTGTTTTCAATTCCCAGATAAGACTTTATTTCTCTCTCCATTAATATATATCTCTAGTTATGCATCCCTTTGATGCCAGCCAGATTCCAACCGATCTTTGTAGGAGTAAAAATCTTCCAAATGAATGGCAAATGCCAAATTATTCATTTGCATCCACAAGCGCACTCCTGCGAACTCTCCACTCTAACTTAGGGCTAGCAATATTTAACAGGACACGCTAACCCGATACAAACTTGACACGAAATTAGCGAGTTTGGGTCAAGCATAAACATGTTCAAGTCAATTTCGCATTAGACACGCTTAATCTGCAAATTAAACGGGTCGTGTTTTGGGTTAATCCGCTAACTCGAAATTGACCAGCAATTAACATAATTATTTTTTATATTTTTGTTCCTATATATATTTTTTATTATTTTGCTAACTTGGTTAGACAATTAATTTTATTATTTTGAGTATTGGTAGTAGATGATAGTTATTATATTTTTTATGATAGATAAACTAATAATTTTTATGTTTTTGCTTCGGTGATAGAATGTTATCTATTTTGACTATAAATTATTATTATCATATTATTTTGATAAAATATTGAATTTTGGTATTGGGTGGTACTTATTATTACTTATTAAAGATTTAAAACTATTTTAACACAAGTTAATTATTTTCACGTGAGACTTAATTGTAATTATAATTTTAATAGGTTAATTGTGTTGAGTTGTAGGTTTAACACGACATGTTTATTAAATAGGTTAGTCGGGTCGTGTCGTATAACTTATAAAATGAACATGCCGTGTTCGAGTTAATATAAATGATACAAATAGTTAAACGAATTATGCTCGGGTTGACACTGATACATACTGTAATACTTGCGTGTTGACATAACCTAAACACGACATGGGAACCCCTACTCTAACCCACAACGAATGATGAAACATCATTGCCGGAATTTCACCTTTAAACCCAATCTATTAGAGTGATGTAGAATACTAGAATGCATCATTTCATTTACAATGAGTAAATTAATTTGATTAAATTAAAAGAACAGAAATAGGGTACACAAATATATTTTTCAGTCATGTAGTTAACCCACTTTCCAGTTTAATTTTTTGATGAAATTTGGTGGAGATGCTCTACACATAAGGAAGAACATCCTCACCAAATTTCATCAAAAAAATTCATCGAAAAGCGTGCCAAATGGGCCAATCCATACTGTTGGTCCGTGAATAGTAATCCTTACCAGAAATGCTCCCTATATATATATATATATAGCATACACCGTCAAGAGTTTTAAAACTCTGGGCAATCCACTTTTGGAAAGTTATGGCTTCTAAATTTTGGTTAGAGTAAATTTCATCCGTTACTCAATTTCCTAATTTGCTTACTGAAAACAGAAAATTGTAAGATTGTGAAAGTTTTAATTTTAAAAAGAAGGTTTCATTGTTCAATGTTCTTGATAAAATGAAGAACTATGATTAATTCGAAAGAATCAATATTTGAGAGAATCACAAAGATATAGATGAATGGCTGATAATTGAAAGACTAAATAAGAAATTGTTTGGTTAGTAAATTTAAGTGGATCTATCAAATTTTAAAAATTAGCCCGGCAAAAAGAATAATTTTGTAAGTAAGAATAAAATTACTCTCAATTAATTATTATTGAGCATTTTATGTTATGACAAATATATATATATATATATATATTCTCGTGATAGGAGATAGGATTTCTAACCTAACAATTGTCAAATCATTTATTATTCAATTTTATTGTGGTGTTGATATGTTGCTAGGTGGCATTAAATTAAATTCATAGATACTTGTATGTAAGCAAACAAATTATTATAAAACATAAAATCTGTGTAATAAAATAATAATAATTATTTTAAATTAAAAAAAAATTATATTATGTTGTTGCACGTGGTAGATGAAGGGAGAGTACTACGGCTTACGAGAGCGGGAATCATGGGATGATGTGGGCCATGGCCATCATCCCCACTCTGCAGTTTTCACGTCTCCAATCCCGATAAATAGATGCTATTGTCTTTTTCGGTAATTGGTCACCATATTTACGCAACCTTTTTTTTTTTTCCCAATTATATTATTTACATCTATCAAAATACTTTTTAATATTTTAATATTAAATAATATTATATTTGTTTATAAATTTTATTATTTATTTTTATCAAATATATTAAATAAATTGTTTGTAAGACAAAAAAAATACGACTCGTTAATGAATTTAGTAAAAATAGGCAATAAAATTTGTAGGTAAAAAAATATTTTGAGTGATTTAAATTTTGGGTGCGCTTGTTTCTGTATATCATACATTGAATGTCAAAGTTTTGCATAATAGGTATTTTGGTGCCATTTTGGATGAAATTTGTTAGTCAACGTGATCAATCGTTAGCTATGTTAATTTTTTACCATTTTATCCCTAAGTAAGAGTAATATGTTTTGTCTTTTTCTAGAGGTAAATTGGGTGAAAAAATAACGGAGCTGATGGTTGACCACGTTGACTAACAGATTCCGTCCAAAATGGCACTCAAATACCTATTATGCAAAGTTTTGGTACCAAACGTTTGATATGTAGGAACAAACTACATCCAAAGTCTAAGTCACCCAAATATTTTCCTTTGACTTTAGTTCGGTCTTATTGCATTGAGATAATATCCGCATACTAACTAGTTGCAATAGTGTTGAGTCAGTATTTTTTGCTCCCAACAATAACTCAGCCATAATGCACTGAGGTAATTAGATGAAATACTACCGAGTAAATTGATGAATGTACTTATAACCCCCCCCCCCCCCCCCCCCCCCGGTAATTCCAATTTACGTACCAATAATTCTAATAATTCTAATGGATAAATTTCAAATATGCTCTTAACTTAAGAACTTCAAGCTATGGATTGAACATTTTGAGGAGCCAAACATTTGAGTTTTTTTTATGAAACTTAGTAGAGATAGTCTCCATGATTTATCATTGCACCAAATTTCATGAAAAAAAATTAACTCGAGAAGTGGGTTGATTATGAAATTGAAATATATATATTTGTTAACGGGATATATATATATATATATATATATTTCAATGTTATAGTTGACCTAACATTTTTATAAAATTTGGTGGAGATGATTTACTAATTATGAAAATTATCTCTACCAAATTTTGTCAAAAAAAATATCCGTTTATCCCCCAAAATTCTCAATCCATGACTTAAGATTCTTAAATTAAAACATTACTTAAAATATACCATATAGAATATATATGTATATGGAATATTTTTTACCTATATCATAAAACACAAAATTTGACCACAATAATTACTTTTATTAAAGTTTATTGAATCAAAGGCGAACATATTATTTATTTGTTGTATAATCAATCTTAACTCTCAATTATAATTTCTCATCACATGAAAACATCAAATCAATACCACCTCCGCCTCCACTCCCACTCATACACAAATACACATACCCAATCTCTAATCTTTTACCCATGTTCTCTCTCATTAAATTTTTTTTTTAAAATTCAAAACTCTAATTTTAACAAATTTTATATCTTTTAGATCTACTAATTCATTTCTATAAAACAAGACCATTGTAAATATAAAATTGTATAAACATATTCTAGAAAAATTATGAAATATTAATTTACAGACTATAATGGAATTTGTTTATGTTTATGTATAATTTCGAAAATGATTGTAATAGCCAAGTCCGAATAAAGTTTAATGTTTTCGTAAATCATATTTAGATTTTTGTATTAGTTGCATACAATGGGCAAACTATGCTGAGAGGATGATCAATGAGACTAAGGATAACACTTGCGGATCTAATGATCTAATATATATTCAGATATTTTATAATGAATTTTTAGATGTTTTTGTAAGAAACTATTTAGGCTTTGGACATTTTTTTTTCATATAGTGTCATATAATAATTATCAATTTAGTCTTTTATTCTATGTTACTCTTTTCCCTCAATCGTGTCGTACAGCACGGGCAACACTTGGTATATATTAAATTATGCATATTATATATATAGATTGGGGCTTTGAAAGGTTAAATGGTTAATTTTTTTTATGAATCTTGGTGAAAATAATCTTCATATTTAGCAGATTTTTTCCACCAAATTTCATAAAAAAATTCAATTAGAAAGTTAGTTAATTAAAAAATTGATATATATACACACGCATTTCTGGCCTTTAAAATTTCGGATGTTAATTAAACCATTTCTTGGTTGAATTTTTTTTTATTTTATTTTTGTATGAAATTTGGTCAAGATGATCTACTAATTATGGAAATTATCTCCACCAACTTTCACCAACACCCTCGAAATGCCCAATCCATATATATAGTATGTATGGAAATTTTTTCCTATCCATATATATACATGAGGGAGCCCAAAAATAATAACCCTAATTTGGGCTGAATCAACTAAATGGGCAAAAAAATTTAGCCAAGCCTAATCAAATAGCTAATGTGAAGTACAACTCAAGAAAATAGATTGGGCTACTAGCCAAATATATAGAAGAATGTTGAAGAGACTAATCTTAGCCGTTGTAATGGAATTATCGTGATGGTCGTCATGACATGATCGTTGCCTGAGATAGTCATGCGAATGTAAATTATAGATAAGAATAATGACACTTGTAAAGTATTATAGTGATATCTAAGTCTTGCCGTTTTTCGTCTTTTATTGTTTATCCTAATGAAATATTGTAACTCTAATTCTATACTTATAAATAGAAGAGAGAAAGCTTATTACAATGGTCCTGAATTTCCGATAAGTAACTGTAGAAAGAGAGAGAGTTACGAACTTGTTATATTCTCTAGTTATTGCCTTTGATCTAATACAAACACATAGGAAGATATACTACCGGATTAATATCAGCACTACTGAAGGAACTTCCTTTAATAAAAAATCCTCGCATCTTTTACATTTTTCATTTCTTTATCTAATTATTGCTATGAACTTTCTTTGTGGGGAGACCCAAAAATTTTGGTACCCACAATTGGTATCGTCTGTGAAAAAACATTGTTCAATTTCATAGTATTTTTAGTTTTACAGCCCATCAATTGAACAATTATCTTATCCAGGATTTAGAAAATAAGCAAAGATGGTCTTAAACATGTAGTCGAGTAGATGGCGGACAAACTTTACACTCTCAACAGTTAGAGAATGATGGCAACCTACCAATTCTACGAAGGATGGGTAATCTTGCTCCACCTGTCGCCCAAAGAAGAGGGCCAATGGAATACGATTATAACGGTGAGAGTGCCGAAGAGGGAGACTGACAAAGTGAGCTTAAGAGGCTTAGATTATAAAACAAAGCACTTCAATTGTTTCCCTTGAATACTTGAAAATTTAAATTTGTTAGTGTGAACACCCCAATCCACGACTCTCGTATGAATCAAGTTTTCATATAAAGCAAGCATTTTGCATCAAGTCTTGAGACATCATGCATATTAAAGACTATTAGAAAAGACCCCAATTTTGAATCCGTTGGGAGATCGCATGGTCGGCTGCCAGCCCACACCCTAGCTGCCCCCCTGTGGCTACCCCCTGCGGCTGGCCCCATTTGAAGTGTTTTTGGCGTAAATTTCTCTATAAATAGAACCATTGGGGTCTCATTTAAGGGGGGCACTCAAGTGAGTTTTAGAGACAGTAAACTCTATCGAGATCATTAGAGAGTCTTTTAGAGAGAGAATGTTCTAGAAAGAGAAATAAGCAAGCAAGAAGTCTCCATTCTTTTTCAAGTGCATCAGGTACGTCTTTCTACAACTCTTCTAATTTTAATTATAAATTTAAATATGAGTTTTAATCTTGAAAAATAGATAACTTGCAAAGAAGTTCATTGCTTTCAAAATAAGTCCTTTCTAAAGTTTTACTAAAAAACTAAAATCCGTTTTGACAAGTTTTTAAAACAAAACAAAACACAAAAACAGTTTCTAAACAAATGAAACTATGAGACTCTGATTTTATTCTACGAATGAATACGTAGACGCTCGCAAAGCTCGAGTCTGATTTCAAAATACTATTTAAACCGAACTTATTCGAAAGGACTATTTGAAAAATAATTCAACCTACTTGCAAGATATCTAAAATAGGAATTAAATACATGATCCATTAAGAGACCTGAAGGGCAAATTGGGTTCCTAACACCTTCTCAATTCGTAACGTAGTTCCCGAACCCTAGTAAAATAAATTATCAATAAATCTCTGGTTTCAAACGTATGAAAGATGATTCATTTTTGGATTATCTTTCATACAATCTTTTGTTTGTTTTTTTGTAAAATAAACTGGCGACTCTACAAAATATTTTTTCCCTCAAAACCAAAACAACAAAAATAAAGAGATCTTGGGTCAGAGATCCGGATTCTCATAATTAGATTTAAGAAAATAAGAAACGGAAGCCTCCTTAACTAGGAAGATGAACTCCCAAAACAATAACTACACTTATATCCCACCAGTTCAAATCAACCCCCCACTATCACCACAAAACAATGAAGGTCGATCAGCTGAGAAGGCTAAGGCCATTCAAATCTTGACATTAGAGGTTTCGATTGCTATCCAAAGGTAGAGTGTCTTTGATAGAATTACAAAGAAAGATACTTGCCCAAAGACTTGGACAAAGCCATGACCTGAGAAAACTGATAGACTCCCCCTATGGTAGGCAAGATCGTGGCCACACCCCAATGGACTTAGTGAAAAAGTACTTGGGTGAACAAAATGAATCCCTATTTACTCAGAGAATAGCATATCAAGTTGCTCCTAAAAAGTTCTCAATGCCTAAATTTAATATTTATAATGGCTGGATAAACTCAACTGATCATGTGAGTTATTACCAGCAAGTGATGGCCTATAGGTTCTCTGACGATGCTATTATGTGTAGAAAGTTCCTTTCCCATTTAAAAGATGTAGCACTCAGATTACTCAGTTGGCTGTAAGCCAGATTGATAATTTCAGAGAGCTAGCTGAGCAGTTCATGACTAGATTAATTAAGAAATTTAAAGAAAATAAAGGGGAGATTCTATGTGAGTACTCATCTAGATATTGGGAGATTTATAAAAAAACTAATGATCGTGACCTCAAGTTTGATTTGAATACGTTCAAGTATGGCCCACCAAAGGATTCAAATGGCATTTATAATTCTTCAACTAGAGTTCCCCCATACACCTTCATTGAGTTGCTCTCAAAAGTTAATGAATATACACAAGTTAAATATGATGATTTGGCCATCACTAGGCCAGTCGATGAAAACAAAAGGGTAATGGCGAATTTGATGGTTCCAAGAAAGATAGGAAAGAAAATTTCAGCAAAGTCAATAAGGAGGGTTACAAGGGAGTGAACATAGTCCTCACCAGGCCCATCCACAAAATTATGTTTGATATTCAAAACTAACCCTACTTCAAATGGCCTCAGCGAATGGGGGCAATCCAACTGCAAGGAATGCAAAATTGAGATGCTTGTATCACAACGATCACAGGCATAGAACTGAGAATTTTAAAAGAGCATTTAGCCTAAAATTTTAAAAAGTGCCTAAAAGGCAAAGAAAAGTGATGATGTGGAATTTGGCAAGAGGCGGACTAATATGTTAGTCACTAGTGTCATTGATGCCATCCACGTTACCACAAGAAAGGAGGCACTCACTACACATCAAGAGGGCTCAATATGTTAGTAAATTATTTATCGGGGAAGTAATGTCAATTTATGCATATAAAGAAAGCCAAAAATCCAATGAGGCCTGTGAGTTGGGATTCACAAAACAGGATAAGCAAGGGGTTAATACAATCCATAATAACACTTTGATATTGACAATACCATCGACATATTTGATTTTAAGAAAATTTTGATTGACCCAGGAAGCTCGTCTGAAATTGTTTACAACAATATATATAAGAAGTTGGACTTGTTAGCCTTAAAAGTCCGAACTGCCAACATGCCTATTTTTATCTTTACTGGAGAAACTGTGTGCTAATTTATATCACCGAGGTACCAATAAGAATAGGCCCCATGAAGAAAACTATGGAGTTCATCGTTATAAAAATTGGTTCTCTATATAACGCTATACTTAGTCGTGGCTAGGTAAGACATATGAGGGTTACGAGATTGTTGGGATTAAAGGAAAATAAGAAAATAACCGTTATTGCTTTGGGCTAGCTGTGTAAAGTGCTATGGCCGAGCAACGCCCCACTAAACTTACTGAGAGTCTTCAGACTAGGGATAAAGATACTACAGCCGGGCAAAAAAGAGCTGACAAGAGAAAAGAGCTAGAAATGTCTTATAAGCCCAAATCCTCTTAACCAAGAGAAAAGGCTAAAACCTAATAATAGTCACATAACAACCGTCCCATTGATGGTTGGACTCATGGATGGCCAAAAGAAAATGTCCTTAAAGACTTGATGCAAGTCCCTACAGTTCTAGGATAAACAACCTAGGAAAGATTCTTCTTGGTTGAGAGCTCTCTCAATGAGAAAGAAATAAAAGAAATTGTTAGTTTCTTTTAAAAAATATTGATGTGTTTGCATGACAGTAACATGAAATTCCTGGCATTGACGCCGAGGTGATGTGCCTTAGGCTTCACATTGATAAAAACTTTAAGCAGATTAAACAAGAAGTCCAAGATGGCAGCACCTAAAAAGGCCAAGGTTATGGAAAAAGATGTGCAGAAACTATTGAAAGTTGGGGTCATTAAAGAAGCCCAATTTTTAGAATGGATCTCCAATCCAGTAGTGTTGATAAAAAAGAATGAACAACGGAGATTTTACTGATCTAAACAAAGTTTGTCATAAAGATAACTTCCCCCTACCAAGGACTGATTAATTTGTAGACTCAGCAGTTGGGCATCAAAGAATGAGCTTCTTGGATGCATATTCGGGATACCATAAAATCCCTTTGTTTGGACCAGATCAACATAGTACAACGTTCATTAGCACAATGGGCCTTTATTGTTATAAAGTCATGCTTTTTGGCTTGAAGAATGCAAGGGTTACCTACCAGAGATTGGTTACAAAGATGTTTAGAAATCAATAAGTCAATAGAATTTTATGTAGATGAGATGCTAGTAAAGAACAAAAAAGTGCATACCGTGTTTCTGACCTTGACAAGACATTTGGGATCCTTAAGCATTATAAGTTAAAGTTGAAAGTAGCCAAATACACTTTTGGGGTGAGCTCGGGGAAATTCTTGGGTTTCAAGGTCAATTATAGAAGAATTGAGGCCAACCCAGAGAAAATTCAAGCCTTGCAAGATCTCAAGCCGTCAATTAACCTCAAAGAGTTACAAAAATTAACTGGTAAAATTGCTGCTCTGAATAGATTCATTTCTTAATGCTTTAATAAATGTTAACCTTTGTTCACAGCTTTAAAGAAATCTAAAGTGTTTTAGTAGGATAAAGAATGTGCTAAAGCCTTAACTGATTTGAAGGCATATATTAATAGCCCACCCTTAATCTCAATCCTAGTGCCCTGTGAGCAACTGTAACTCTCCTTTTCGGCCAAAGCAGTTAGTGCAACATTGATAAATAATGACAATGGGGTTTAAAAATCAGTTTATTATGTCAACAAGAGCCTGGTAGGTGTCGAACTTAATTTTGTCGATTGAAAAACTTGTACTCGCTCTAATAATTGCTTCCAAATGTCTTCATCGTCACTTTGATGCTCATCCAATTAAAGTTTTGACTTTAACTCAAATGAAAACTTCTTTACCTCGAGCAAATTTATCTGGCTGAATGAAAAAACGGGATATGGAACTCAACATATTCCACATTAAGTATGAAGCAAGAACTGCAATCAAAGGCCACGTATTAGTAGACTTTTTAGCCGAGCTCACATATAGCCCAACTGGCCCAACCAGGGGGCAACCAGAAGTTACAGTTGCACCAATTGGCCAGTCAATCACTCTAATCGGGGGCAAGGAGATATAAAAATGATGGAAATAAATAATGTTGAGGTTTAGTAAAGTCAAGATCTTCCACCTAAGCAAAGTGAAAAAAACTATTTAGGTCAAAAATGAATATTGTTCATTAATGGGTCATCAACTATAAATGCTTCAGGTGTTCGCATTATACTTAAATCTCTAGAAGGAACTGGAGATTTACAATATTGATGCCAACCAGGATTGCAACATGGTTTTTAATATTGAAGCCGATTTAGGGGTTTACTAGATGGATCCAATCATTCACTATCTTAGGGATAGAAGCCTATACCAATTAATACTGGTGAAGTTCATCAAATCAAAGCTCAAGCTAGTTGACATTGGCTCTCTCCAAACTAGAAATTGTATAGAAGATCATTCGTAGGTCCATATTTGAGGTGTGTTCACCCCAATAAAGTCCAAAATATTATATTTTAACTTAATAAAGTAGTTATCGAAGTCATACTTGAGGCTAATAACTGGCTCATCGTGCAAGGATTCAAAGTTATTTTTAGCCTTACATGTAGAGGGGTGCCCTTACATACACCAAAAAATGTGACAAATGCCAAAAATACGTGCTGATTATCCATCAACCGGCCACAAACTTGCATCATCTCAACAGTTCGTGGCCCTTTATACAATGGGGATTGGATATTTTAGGTCCATTTCCTAAAGCTTCTAGTTCAAGAAATTTTTTATTGGCGGCCACTAACTACTTCACCAAATGGGTAAAAGCAGTTTCTCTAGTCAATATTGCTTATTCAAATGTGAAGACCTTTAACATCGTTACACATTTTGAAACTCCTAAAATGTTGATAGCAGACAATGGGATTCAATTCAAAAGCCGAAAGATCACCAAATTTTGTGAAAAGTTAGAAATTCGGCAAAGCTTTTCTAATGTGGCTCACTTTCAGACAAATGGTCAAGTCAAAGCATCAAATAAGGAGAACCTAAAAGGATTAAATAAAATATTGGAAGATGCCAAGCGCAGTAGGGTAAAAGAGTTACCATTTGTACTATAGGCATTTAGAACCACTCATTGTCGATCAACTGGTGAAACCCCTTTTTCTCTCACTTACGACATAGAAGCCGTTATTTCTTTAGAGGTTAGACTTCATACACTTAGAGCAATGCAAGTGAAAGATGGAGGTAATTATACAACTTTAGAAGAAGCCTTAGACTGAAGAGAGACAACCCTCATTCGGCTGGCCAACTATTAGTAAATTTTTTCAAGGAAAGGGAATGCCAGCTGAATTGAAGAGAGTTCTAAATCGGTGACTTGGTTATCAAAAAAACAATGGGCTTAATGATTGACCCACACACGAAAAATTTGGGCCAAATTGGGAAGGAACATACATAGTGGATGGAACCACTAGAAACAATCGTTTACTACCTATATGATCAAGATGGCCAAAATATTCCTAATCGATGTAATGTGACTAACTTAAAAAAGTACTATCATTACGCATATCTGAAAGACCAGGGTAAATGGTCATTGTCTTTGCCAATTATATCATTAAATGAAAAGAAGTTTGTTTTTCTTTTGAAAACAACTGTTGAAACCCAAGTCCTCTCTTGGGGACATTCGTAAACTATAGACATTCAAAGTGGCGAAATAACCAAAAAGCTTGGTAAGCTAGTTAAAAAAACAAGGCTTAGTAAGCCGAATACAATGCTTGGTAGGCAAGGCTTCGTAAGCTGTAAGTTCATCAATAATCACTTTCTTTTGGGGAAATTTAGATAATAAGGCTTGTTAAGCCAAAAACACCATAAGCTTGGTGGGTCGATTTGGGTGTTATTGCGGAGTAGGCATATTAATATTGGTAAGCTAAGTACATCATGAGCTTGGTAGGCCATGAAAAACTATGAACGCGTGCGAAGTGAATTAACCTAGATGTATTATTCCCTGGTATATGCGAAAAAACAAATTTATTAACGTAGCAGAATTTAAACTTAAGAGTCTTATAATTTTAATTCTGAATGTTTGTTTAATCTTGTCTAGCATGCATACGAAAAGCAAACAATCAATCCCAAATAATCAAGACAAAATATTACTAGGTATCCCTACAGTGTAAGACTAATCCTCAACAAACAATTCCATATTCACAAAAGGTACATTCTCGATTAATCACTAACTGACTTAGATGTACAAATCTTAAATCGCTCAAGAACAAATCTAGAAGTAACCTTAAATGAATTAGCTTCCTCTTCAAATCTCTCGATTTGGAACACAGTATATCACATGCCTTGGACTAGCTCTGATCTCCTTGGCAGTCTTGTGCTTCAGCAGTAGGTTAAGAATCTTTGTTCTTGAAGAAGAATAATTATATTAGCATGAAGTATTGATTCAGAACCTTAGGTGGTGCAATGTGATAAATAGCTCATAGAAAAATATGAATTTTGATATAAAAAGAGTGTTAATTGATATGAGACCATATGAGTTAATTTATTGAGAATAAAGAGTCCAACTCCTAGTTAAAATAGAAAACATACCAAATTAACATTGTATTTATGATAAAAAAAAAAAACTGCCTAGAAAATCCTTGCCAGACTGGTCCAAGTTATTGAAAGGTGGACCGGTCCACCACTGTGGAAACTAGAGAAACATCATTACTACCGGATCGGTCCAACATGCATTCCTGTACTGGTCCAAAATCAAGATTTCAATTCCTCCGGATTTCTATATGCCGGACCGGTCCAACAACAGTTACTGTACCAGTCCGAAATGCAGGGCATTGTTTTTTCTTTTCAAAGCATGTCGTAAATTAATTTTGAAATAAAACATATCACCACCTAAGTGAATCAATCATTTTTACCAAGATTACCACTTTAACACTTTCGCAATTGAATCTTGGTAGCTTTGGCGTGCTTGAAGTATTTACTTTGATCTTAAACTCAACTTGAAAATTTACAAGCAAAACAATGTTTTTCTTGACGGGATAAAGCTAACATTAATAGATCTTATAGGCTGATATAAGTGCTATTGCCTAAGAGGCATTGAAATGGCTTTTTATTAAGCCTAGCAAAATTTTAACTTTTCAAAATGTTTTAAAGGAGTTGGTAAGTCAAGAAGCCTTGTCATTTGTCTTAAGTGGTAATTTTGACAAAATTCTACAAGTTATTATTCAGTTATTAATCTCGCTTGATAAGTCAGATATTGTGAACACCCCATTTTGCGACCCTAGCAAGAATCCATTTTTTTCAAAAATGCATTGCATTGAGTCCATTTGGATCCCTGATTCAGTTTCTAGGGAGATCCAAGCAAAATCGGCAACAATAGAGCAGTAAAAATATTTTCTTAAAGATTTAACCAACTCCGTGTTGCGATCCTGATCAAGGATCTACATGCCCTAGTATTCTACGCAAGTCTACGATCATATGAGCCAAATCAGGAGCATTTCGAAGGCGAAACGACAATTTTTCGGCCAAGTTATAAACTCCAGCTAGATCAGCCAATTAGAGCACTAGTGACACATGACAAAAGAGCTTGTCGTACGACAAGTGTCCTAGTTTCCAGGTTACAAGGTCCTTTCTTACTCTATTTAGGACTGTATAGCTATATATTGCCTCTATTCTTTGGTATTTTTCATCAACAACCACTGGGATCTCATGATACACACCAGGAGACCAATATTTTCTCTCTAATAAGCCACCAAGGTATAATATTCTATGTCCGCTTTTATTTAATTATCAATCTTTATAATTTAGGCCTTTGTATACTTAATTACTGTCACTTAATAGCTTTCCAAAACCTCTTTTCAAATTGTTTTCCAAAACCAAAGGCGTATAATAAGCCTTAATCCTGTTCCAAAATAATATTTTTTTTTACTTTCGTAAAAACCTGGATTAGCGGTATTGTTTTATGAAAGAATCGATTATCACTATATATATCCTATTTAATTCATAGATTGTCGTGATATGTGATGAATGCTCGATAATGGGGACATTATTGCTATCTATACCGGTTTAATCAATAGACAATGGTATATGATTAGTTAACTCTCCTCATATTACATCTAATATAAGGTTTCACATTGAATCAGTTTCTGGAAAGCCCAAAACTTTACAAAACCACCTCTTTTATCACATTTACTATTATCAAAACATATTTCTCAAATCACCATACACTGATTTCCAAAATCCTGGGCAAATTAGGAAGCACATCATTTCACCCCATATCCAAAATCTCGTTTTTCAAACTTAAGCACTAAAATTTGTGAAGTAATAGCAATAACATTCAAAAAATGAATTATAATACACGCATATCCTACGTAAGAGACCAAAATGGTGAATTGGGTGCCTAACACCTTCTCCGTTTGTAACCTAATCCTAGAACCTTTCGAATTAACTGGTTTCTCATATACTGTGTATAAAAGGGTATTTAGTCTATAAATACGTCTCTTTTACACATACTATTTGTTTGTTTAGTAAAACAAACTAGCAACTTTGATTCATTTCAAACCAATTTTCAAAACAAAACCTCTTCTTTTTTTCACTAAAACATAATCGCTACCCACGAGGACTTGGCGTCAAGAACACGGGTTTTCGTAGTGGCGACTCTGCTGGGTTTTTGTTTTTAAGAGGATTAGACTCTAAACAAAAGTAGAATATGCATGTACAACTTGCCTGTCTTCTCTTGTTATTGATTTCCATCCTATGCAAGCCTTAGTTATTGGATAACATAAATGTGATTAAGTGGATACCATATTGGCCTTTTGCTTGTAATTATTATTTGAGGAAAATCTTTTCATAAATAAAAAATTTAAAACACCGAAACAAATCATAAGAGTTCATCATAATTTAACTCTATAATCGTTATTTTGCACACACACACACACACTATTTATTATGTATTATCGCAAGTGTGAAATTACTCCATCCAACCCTAAAAATTTTGTTTAGGGAGTAGGGAGTTGGATCATCTAGCTCAACATAAACCGAAAGCTCTGATTTTTACTCTTTTTGGCCTAGTACCAAACCAAGGTATATCGAGTGACGAGAACACTCACGTACCTGGAATGTTTATCAAAAAGTCCTTGCACGTACTCGCTCTTGGGGTATATAGCAACACCTGACAAATAGGAGGGAACCTTAAACCTTACCCCTTTTAACCAAGCTTGCATATAGGATGTGTTAGTTAGTACAAATTATTTTTTGTATATTTTCTTGATCGACCGTCATGAGAATAGTGAACAAAAAGTCTTGTTATGCGTACCAACTCTTGGTTTAGCAAGTACAGTCAGTGGCTATCCGACCATGCCCATAGAAATCCTTCATAAAACCCTTTTAGTGAGAATTTTCTTATCACTATTTCAATGAAAAACAACTTTCAGAGGAGAGAACTTATAGAATTTTTTCAAAAAAATGTTTTCCAAAACAAGCTTTCCAAAAATGTGTTGTTTTCCAAAAAATAATTTTCAAAACTTGAAGGTTAAAAGGGCACCCTGGGAATGCTTATTCCCAACTTAAACCTATTCGCAAGGCTCTTAAGTTGTTGCTATTGGTTTGTTTTCGCTTGATAAACACCTAAAAGTGATTTTTGATTTACTTTCCTGTCGGACCTTCCGAGAATTATGCGATTATAGGCGAAATATTAATTTTTTTCCTTATCCTGAGTTTTTCCTCATTTATCAAAAGTTCAGGTTATCGAATTTCACACTTGTCAGTTGGGCTATTAGAGATCAAATAGGGCGCCTTATAAGACCGGATTCACCTAATATCATGCCTCCCAGCCGAAAAATTAATATACAAGTCTTCATGCCTGATGTAGATAACACGGGAAGCTCACCATAGTAAACCATCCATTTGGTCCTGTTTTACCTTTAAACTACGAGCGGATGACCCCAAACAGATACACGCCATGCTCCAAGACATAAGCAGATCCTTATCCATAGTAACTAACAACCAAAGGGCCACACAAGCTTGCCTTAACGCATTGGTCGCCAACCAAACTGCCGCTAACCAAAATCTACCTCCCCTAAACAACCAAGATCCAGGCATACAAAACCTTACCTCACTCGTGGCCCCGGCTAATAACCAACCTCCACCCTACATGGCTCACCCGTAAGATCCTTTAGGCGCCTGGTAACCTCCTAACAACAACCCGCCCCCATCAATACCAAAATTCTCTGTATGATGCACACAGTATGGATCAATATGTCAAATTATTTATCGAGCCATAAAAAGGGAACGAAGCAATAGCCATGCTCAAGGAACAGATGAATGCATTGAATCAGAAAATAACCAAAAAAGTCGATGAAGTTGCCGATATACAAAATTTCTCTCTATTTCCTAAAACGAGGTTAGCGGTCGGGTTTAAACTGCCATACATCGAGAAGTTTTTAAGAAATACACCACCACAAATCCACTTTAAAGCATATGTCCAAACCATGCAGCTCTATGGGTTGAATGAAGGTCATTTGGCCCAAGCCCTTCGTCAAACTCTTACCAACTCAGCACAAAGTTGGTTTCTGGGGTTATAAGGCACAAGGTATTTGACTGGAAGAGCATTGTAAAGGAATTAATGGAATACTACAAGTCCAACGAGGAGCTTAAGATCACATAAAAGCACCTCAAAATGACCAAGCAAAGGGATACTGATAGCGACAAAAATTTTATCATTTAATGAAGAAAACCAGCCTTTCAAATGATAGGCTGGATTTCTAAAGAGGAACAGTTGGGCATGAACACCAAGAACTTCAAGCCAAAGATTAAGGTCGATATGGGTAAACAATACTTTAAGCTGTATAAGGCTCTAATGCATGTGTCCAATGAAACTGAAGAAGAACTGGTAAGGACTGTTGAGCTTAAAAAAGATCCTCTCAATACAAGAAATCCACACCTGCTGTCAACCAGATGTGGTCATATCAGAATTTTAATTTCCGTATCCTTAAGAAGGCTTAAACCAAGCTGCCACGCCAAGTCAACTAAAACCAAGAGCAAGAGATCGCCTATTTGCATGATTACCAGCCTCCCTCAGTAAGAATCTTAAAGCTCTCAAAGCCGAAGGCATTTAACAGCCGTTGGTACCCCGACCACCTCTAAAGTCGTTCTTTTGCAGTTGAAACGCCAATGAGCACTGCGCATATCGTCAGAGTCCCGGCCATCCCATAGACAATTGCTTTACTCTGAAGCACGTACTCTAAGATTTGATAGACCACGGCAAAATCCTAGCCTCTAAAGTTCAGAATGTGACAAATAACTCACTCCCAAACCATGGGGCATGAGTAAATGTCTTCTCCTTAAATGAAGAAGGGCCTGAGCCAACCAGTTTGATTAAGCCCGATCAAGAAGGATTAAGGCTTGTGAAGCCTATTGAACACAGAATTGTCAGTATCGAAGTGCCAAAAAGAAAACTGAAGAAGATCTCAAAAAATTGTTCCTAGAAATATTGATAGAAATTCCAAATTTAGCTGTTCATATTGTGGAGAAGCCTATATATAATCCTCGCATTAGCCAGTGGATGCCAAGGATGCGATTAAAGCTCGGTTAAGGGTTAGGAAAATGGAACCAATGTATCACTCAACCAATCACCATCCAAATCCGACTACATCAGCAAGGTCAGGGTTATTAAAAAAAGAAATTAAAATTTGCTTAGGACACACCTACCAAGAAATGGTTCATCTCTAAGAAGATCACACGAACCCATGTTAACACAATCAACTTTAATGGGTTAAAGCTTGCAATCAAGAAGCCACAACCTGATGATAACGAAGAGAAAAATGTGGCGAAATGGTTCCAACAGCTCACTCGATCAGGAAGAACATATTAGCCCCTTCAGAAGAGGATTGAAAAACCAAACAGAACTCCAGTACAACTCGAAGAGAATCGGGCAGTCGAACAATTAAAAAAGACACAAACCTAAATCTCCATGTGGGGCTTACAAGTCTTATCAAAGCCTCATCGCATCACCCATCTTAATCTTTAGATGAAGTTGTGGTCCATACTGAATCCACTCCTGAATAGCTTGTCGCCATGGTAGGTACAATGGGTATACAAAACTGCTTATCTTTTTTCGATGAAAACTTCTCACCGCTTGGCAAAGTTCAAGACCAGACTCTATATATAACTGTTGAAACTTGGGGAATGGTAGTCCCCAGTGTCCTGATTGATAATGGAGCCACAGTCAATGTTTGCCCCCTCAAAAAGTTCAAAGCACTGAATTTAGAAAATACTAGCCTAGAGGAGTCTCTTATAATTATAAGGGCTTATAACAACACCAAGAGAGCTGTGTTGGGCTTCGTCGAATTGGAACTCTTAATCATGCATATCGAGTTCTCGATCACTTCCCAATTTATTAACATACCATCTAGTTTCAATTTGTTCCTATGCCGTGCATGAATACATCAAGTAGGGGCTCTACCATCCTCACTCAATCAGAAGGTCAAAATCCTGGTCGGAGATAGTGTTATAATTGTAAGTTGAGATTATGATAGGGCAATTCTATTAAAGACACGCCTGTTATGGGAATTGTTAATCAAGACATATAGTTTGGGGTTTTCTCTTACAAACCAAATGGTGCAAACCCTAACCACTCAAAGCCTCGATTATTTACCACTGAATAATGTATCTTACCTCAATGAGAGAGTTGTTGCAATGTTGCACTCTATGGGATATTTTCCAGACCGAGGATTAGGAAATAGCAAGTTGGGTATCACAGAACCAATCAAACCGCACCAGTAGATATGTGGCTACACCAAGTTAAGGCTGAAAAAAGAAGAAAATAAGCCAGCCATAAAAGCACCGTCCGATAGCTCGTTAAATGGATTCTTTGCAAAAGAGGGCGAAGATTTTTTGTTCTGTAGGTTCCAAAAGCCATAGGTAGACCCATGAAGACAGCGGGTCTTATGTCTGGAGCTATTTTATAAAGGAAGCCTAATTATAAAGCAAGCAAGCTTTAGTACACTACATTTCCAACTAGTCTCTTACAGCAAGCTCCAACCAAAATACTTAAGGTGAATTAAATAGTAAGCTAATTCGTGAATTGTTCACTGAAGACCCCGTCGAACTTATTTAGTCCCGTACAGAGGCAAAAATCATGGCATTGACAAAGGAAGGTAACTCATAAACCCTGTGCACCTATTACGTCCAGCGAGGGAAAAAAGAGTGTGAAAGGGAGTGATTATGTAAGGGTTAAAAATGTGGACAGATGAGCAATTATGGGCTCCTAGGTGATTTTCTTGATAATGTACCTGACAAAATTTTCATTAATAAAGCATATATGATTTCCCAGTATTCCCAGTATCCCAACACATCTAATACCAATGCCATTATTTTCTCTGTTAAAATTGAATGTATGAATGGCATACCTGAAAAATATAAATACCGAGGCCGAACCGAATCATAATCATAATCATAAGAATATGCCTGACTGCCCCCATACAATTATCTGAACATGATATCAGTAGACCATCTACCGACCTAGGAAAAATCATCATCATATCATAATAGAATTGAACCACACGTCCATCAATATCATATCTATATAACATAAGTGCATTGCCGTTATCTAGATCTTTAGGCTATCCACCGCTGGATATTCAACTCAAGGGCACTAGGCCCAACTTATTCTCACACCGACAAGCACCAATCAATATCCATTCCCTTCATAACTGAAGGGACATGATAGAATCATAATCGGATTCATCACGGGATCATATCACATTCCAAAATGATACAACAACTATAAAAAGCTTTTGGCATCATAAATACAAGACATATTCCACATAATAGGCCATAAGAATAGTCCGAGCTTACTGAAAGATCTCTAAAAATTCGGTTAACACGATAATAATGCACAATATGCATAGCATGCTAACAAATGAACATTTTAAACAACTTATGCCATATAACTCCGACAATTCTCTACGCATGTCCCTTGATGTATATAATTCATCAATTAACCAATTTCATCAATGTACAACATCTATACATCCAAGGGATATCTCATGTATGTCAAATAACACTTGTATATTAAGTATAAATGGCATATCTTGCTTTAAATCATATGCTTATGGCTTTATAAATCATAAGACGTCATCATCTTCATCATGTAATAATTCTTAAAACAAATACAATTAAAACAAAACGATTCATATAGAATAAAACCATATTATTGGGTTTTAAAAATAATTAAATCCCACCTCAAATCAATAAGCCAAACAGAAAAGAAAAAGATGAAGACTGAAACCCCGTTCAATGAAATCCCGAAATTCCTACATCACCATGATCCTCACGTCGCATAGAACAATTTTTTTAAAAGCTAAATCGAGTTTCGAATGATAAATATATGTGAAATCTAGAGAGAGAGAAAGAAGAAACCAGTTTCCCCTGTGTTTGCTCTGTAAAAATGGTGAAAAGGTGGTGAAGAAAGGCTCAAGAACCATTTAAATATGTGCCACCAACTGACCAATAGTCAACAGGCGCCTGTTTTCCCTAACAGACGTCTCTCCAATAGCGAGGCCATCTCTAATCCAGGACCATCCCAAACAATCGCCTGTCTCCCACAATATGCGCCTGTTACACCAAAAACTATAAAAACTAAGCTGAACTGAAATGAAACCATTTAACAACCATTTCCACACTAAACACACAGAACCGAACATAATTTACATCAATACAACACAAGGTGTTACACTAAACCCCCAAAAATGTGGGTTTGGAGTTACCGAAGGTAAACTACTGGTTACATCAGCAAGAATGGGATAGGTGCAGACCCTGCAAAGATCAAAGTCATTCAAGAAATGCTAGTATTGAGTATAGAGAAAGAAATCAAAGGGTTCCTGAGTAAACTACAGTACATAAGCTGATTCATATTGCAATTAACGCAAACCTGCGAGCCAATTTTTAAGTTTTTATAGAAGAATTTTGATAGCAAGTGGAATGAGCAATGCCAAGCTTCCATTGACAAAATACGAGAATATTTGTCCAATCCAATGGTATTCGCCCTACCATAACTACGTACCCCATTGCTGTTAAACCTCACCATTAATGAGATAGCAGTCGGAGCCTAATTACGCCCATAAATTGCAATTCTAATGTCTTAAATAATGCCCAATTAGCTTCTAGTTACTATTTAAAATCGAAAATTGCATGTAAATTCAGTTTAAGCATCAAAAGAAGACATTGCATTGTATTCCTGTGTTACGAAGCCATTTTGCAAGCTTAAAGTGGTTAAGCAATTGAGATTGGATTCAAGAAATAAGGTTGAATGTGGAAAAGTGCAATAAGAAGGCCCGAAGAAGAAGTCAATATTTATTTCGAGGCCCGAATCGAAGAAAAATCCGCAAACTACTCCCAAAGCACTAGTTAGAAGAAAATAAGCAAGTCCCTAAGCATGAATGAAGTGAATGCAAGTGTCCAAGAGTAATTCTAAGAGAAAATAAGCTTAACTAAATTAATTCCTGAAATTTCTAAAAAAAATCAAGAATTGCCGTAAGAAGCCCGAAGTTATAGCTGATCAAAGTTTTTATCCATGGAGAATTTAAAGAAATCCCCATAAATAATTTGTAGAGATTTCAATCACCTACACATATGAGAATATTGCACATAAATTGGAGTTCAAAGCAAAAACTTAAAAGTAAAAGAATAAGCCATCAAAAAAGGGGGCCCAATTTTGGCCCAAATTCAGTTTTAAACTTTGTTTCGGCCTATTTCTTGAAGGATTATTCAAACCATGACTTGAGACACTTATGTAAAATATAAAAGGTCAGATATCTCATATTTTAGGGTACGATACAATTTATAGTCGATTTATAGAGAGGCTGAGAGTACCGTAACTTCTTAAGAGCTTTTGCGCTGCGTTTAACGATCGAACTTGAGAGTTTTCTTATTTAATTCCTTAAAAAAATTATTAAATTAGTTTGTTTATGATATTTGGAGGCTAAAACTTTGTTGTAATTAACATTTAATCCATTATTTAAAATAATTTTCAATTCAAGTCTTAATTGCATACTAAGTAAACCCTAATTTTTTTTTCCTTCCAATTCGATTGCTTTTAGTTGTTTCTTTACTTCTCTATTCATAAATTAGTTATTTGAGATCATATATATTCTGTAATCAACCGTAAACCCAAATTTTTTGGGCTGGTTCTAGGGTTTATAGATATGTTTAGTCGGTTTGTTAGTTTGTCGTCGATTTATACTTTATTCTCGTTTTATATTCAAATAGTTTATAATTTTTTCATGGTATTCATTTTTTATTCATCCTTGATCATTAAGAATCTAATTTTCAAGAATTCTTAGGGTTTGGGTCGAGTTCGTTGGGTTTTTTCCGATTTTGAGTTTATTTATCGTTTTTGCCGTAAAATCTTCATTTTAAATCAGAATTGCAAATTGGATTTTATACATTATTAAGCATGTGTTTACTGTTTTCCATAATTTCTAAGATTTTTTGTATGTTTGTTTTAATTATTTCTAGCTAAATCCTTAGTTAAGGGTCCGTAATGAAAGATGTATAATTAATCTTTAAATATAATCCAATCTAGGTTTGAATCTGATTTTTCCATTGGTTATAGATTAGCTACTGAATGAATAAGTATTTTTTTTATCTTTGTATACGTTAAAAACATGTTTCCATAACTTAGCTCAAAAGTTCCATTTGATTAAGAAACTTAAAAATGTCGATTCATGGATTTTTTGTACCAGAAAACTAACATGGATGATTTGAGGATAGTCTTTATCCTCTAATCAGTTGAGTTATTTTCTTAAGTGAATTGGCTTATTTGGCACTGTTTTGGTATTTATTCACACAAGTGTCGAGAAAATGCCGATGCATTATTTTTAAGTCAAATTTGCTTTGAATCACGTTCAAACTTATTCAAATCTTATAGGAGTATTGGGATAATAATTTTTGAGAAGTTTAAGTAACTTGGATTATTTTTGTCACGCACTAGCAATACTAAGTTTTAAATTTCGCTTTTTTGAAGTCAAAAGCTTCATCGTCGAATTTTATTACTCAAAGCTAGTTTATATAGTATGTGTCATGCATTGGCTATTATATAGTTGTAATAGTAATATAATTGGATGGTAAGAAAGTCTAGGAGCTGAATCTCAGAGAAAAATCTTGTTTAAACTTATATTTGGACTACCTAATTGGACTAGTTTCGTATTCCCTAGTTATGGATACTCCTAACGCTTGTCTTCCATCGATTTAATTCCATTTAATATTATATTTTATTTAAGTAGTGTGTTATTTTATTTATTTTTAGTTTATTTGCATGCTCCCTTAGTGCATTTAGGAAGCCTTTTCGATAGATAACTTGCGCTTATGAATTTCCTTTGAGTTAATTAGTAGTTTTAATTTAGTTTCAATTTCATTTTTTATTCCCCAAGTCTATTATCTTTTCCTTTCTTTTCCCTTCTTCCTTCTGAGAAATATAGCTAGAGAAATAAATTCCTTACATTCCTTGTGGTTTGACCTTGGATCTTTCCATGTATACTATAACTTAATCCCCTGCGCTTCAGTGTAACAACTTGCTCTTTCTAGGCGTAGTCAAGCAGAGCCATGATAGCACAACATCTAGCACAGATCAAAAAAGAGCAAGCCATATACTATCTTAGCAAGAAATTGTCACCCTACGAACAAAATTATTCCTCGCTGGAGAGGTCATGCGCTACATTGATATGGGCTACTTAGAAGCTGCGTCACTGCATGCTAGTATATTCAGTTATTCTCATAGACCGAAATGATCCCTTCTGAATAACCGCATGGCTAAATGAGTTTTCTTGCTCTCAGAATTCGATATTTCCTATGTTACTTAAAAAGCAATCAAAGTCCAAGCTACGGCAGACTTTCTAGCTGACAACTCAATTTTGGAGGAAATAGAAAAAGTGGTAGAGTTTTCTAATAGTGACATCATGAATAACAAAATGGAATAGTTGTGGAAACTTTATTTTGATGGATTAGCTAACAGAAATGGATATGGGATAGGTATATTGCTAATCTCTCCAAATTAAGTCCATTTCCCATTATCATTCAGATTATAATTTAATGGTACCAATAACATTGCCGAATATGAAACATGTATCGTCGGATTAGAAATAGCTCTTCAATGAGGGGTCACCAAAATCCAAGTATAAGGAGATTCCGCTCTTATGATCCATCAAGTTCTCCAAAAATGGATGATTAAGGAAGAAAAGCTCATCCCATACCTTAACCAATTACGGGAAGCAGCAGATAGGTTCAAAAGTGTGAGATTCTTCTTTATACCATGGTGTCAGAATAATTTCGCAAATACCTTAGCAACTCTAGCCTCAATGTTTGATATCCCAGAAGGGGTGGAACAGGTACAAATAACCGTAGAATAAAGGGTTAGTCCTGTGTTTTGTTATATCATTAAAATTGATGGTGCACATACAATCAATCAAACAACTTGGTACTATGACATTTGGAGGTTATTAAAAGATGTGATATAGCCTAAGGGTGTAGACAATAAGACTCGGGTAGCCCTTCGAAGACTAACTTCTTAATTCATAATTTGTGACGGCCGTTTACATAAAAGAAACCCTGATGGGGTACACCTTTAGTGCCTAAAAAAATCATTTGTAGATTCGGAGTACCTTAGAGATATTGTCTGACAATGCTACTACTGGACCATTATGCAGCAGGATTGCAATGCTCACGTAAAAAGGTGCCATTTATGCCAAGTCACAAAAAACTCCCGCCAAAGGAGCTATACACTATGACAGCCTCGTGGCCCTTTTCTACATAGGGAATAGACATCATTGGCAAGATCACCCTAAAGGCTAGTAATGGCCATCAATATATCTTGGTCGCCATCAATTATTTTACCAAATGAGTTGAAGCTAAACCACATGTAGAGATAGATGCCAGGGCTGTGGCCAAATTCTTAAAGAAGAATATCATTTGTAGATTCAGGGTACTTTAGAGATATTGTCTAACAACATGAATTAGTTCAAAGGAGAGGCCAATGGGATCATGGAAGAATATGGAATGAAGAAGCACATGTCTTCACCTTACTGTCCGTAAACCAATAGGGCAGTAGAAACAACTAATATAAACCTAAAAACAATCATCGGCAAAATGATTAGAGGGGGTCGAGACTAGGCTTATAGGCTACCTTACGCATTATGGAGATATCGAACCACTGAAAGAGTATTCACCGGAGCCATTTCGTTCTCTCTCACTTATGAAATGAAAGCAGTATTGCCAGTCGAGTTAGAAATTCAGTCACTGAGGGTAATCTTGGAAAATTAAGTCAGTGAGGTCGATTGGGTCAAATCCCAGTACGAAAAGTTTTCGCTACTTGATGAAAGGCGTTTAAAAGTCACTTATCATCAGCAAGGGTATCAAACAAGGGTTGCTAGAACTTTCAATCAGAGGGTAAAACCAAGAGGAATATGGGTCAAAGATCTAGTACTCAAAGAAATCAGAGAACCACCCAGAGATCCATGGGGAAAATTTGCACAAAAATTAGAGAACCAGCCAGAAATCTAAAAAATCCTATCGAAAGGAGCCGTAGTTCTAATAGACATAGATGGGAAACAATTCAATTCATTCGTTAACCTTGACAAACTGAATAAGTACCGTTAATAAGGATATTGAGTTGAAACATCTAAGAACTACGTAGACCTAAGCCTCACCGCCAAGATTTTAGATATTAGAATAAGAGGAACGTGAGCAACTTGAAAAGTGACACCAGGCCCAATTTAATTTTTAAAATAAAAACTAAACCTGCATTTTCAAAAATAAAAAAAGAAAAGTTTTCACTAAAAACAACCTATTTTATTAACCATTAGCCTTTTATAATTTACATTAGAGAAGAAGAAACAAAAGAAAGGAAAAAACCTTAAAACTAAGCACCCAAATGTCGTATCCGCTCCCAATCGAAGTGCTAGTAGGCCTCCACCATGGCATCCTCTAAAGGCTCCTTAGCCTCGAAAGGCGACCACACTATCTGATAAGGATCACCCAAAACCTAATCGCGAACCTTGGCCCAAATATTCCACACTACTGTTACGGCCAACATCGAACAATCCTAGGACTAGCATTAACATATGAATGGGTAAGCTAACCTGCCATATGGCAACTAAATGGAGAGTAAGGTGAATGTCGGTCTTGATAGACACTACAAAAAAATCCCGAAGGGGTGGAGAAATAGTCTGCGGAATATTGAACTGACGAAATAGCCGCAGAGGAATGTAGAATGAAGTCCGGCAAAGACCCCAAATCCTCACATAGTTTTGCCCGCCAGTAGATAGAACCACCGACCTCAAATACCACCAAGGTACACTCCACCTTATATACCCAGTAGTCTTCGAAAGAACCCGAGTCCATCTAGTAGCAGATTGGGAAAAGGCAAAAGTGATCAAATGTCAAATGAATAAGCTCGGGTCATGCAGCATACCCACAAAATCTGGTTCGTCGAAACAAACCAAAACTGCTATAGCAGCCACATATAAAGAAGTATAGGAGCCCCCCGAAAAAACTCCACCTCATCATCAGCAACCATGTACAGGCCATTTAGAATCTCGACTAGGACAATAGAAACGATGGAACCTCCACCTAGTGCGCGACGGACATCATGAATAATACTGGTGTCCACTATCAAGTCACCAATAACATAAATAAGTGTGTCAAAGAAGCAAACCATCTCCCCTCTTATATGAGTATCTGAACTAGCCGAAAACCTCCACAAAAAATGGTCTCGCCCACTTAGGACAAGCATGTAACGAACAACTTGTACATCCACCCAAAGAAGATCCGATAACTCCTGCTGAGGACCCTCCTCCAGATGCAAAACTGCAAATGGTAAACCCTCATTCTGGCCTAAGAACCAAGAGAACTCCTTATAAGTCGGACATAACTCATTTAAATCAAAACGAAAGACATGTTTAGTCGAGTCCCAGAAGTGCATGGCACCCCTTAAGAAGTCGAAATCAATCTCCGCAAGCCTCCACTAAAATAACATCCCCCAATCCCCCTCAGTTAAGGGACAAGTCACCATCCATCAATGCATCTAGAGACTAGAAGAAAGAAAAAGTAGTGCCAGAAGTGTAGGCAGACACAGTTAAGAAGAAAGTAAAAATTTCAGACTATATGGGTAAGAATAGGAGCGAGAATGTGAAAAATGAGGAAAATACGCCTATATAGGGAGAACATGCCACTTGTTGCACGACAAGCTCCTTTTGTCATGACGGCGACAAATCCCTATTTGTCCATCTTTTTGAAGCAAAAATTCACTATAGAGCCCTAAAAATCGCTAAATTCTCAAAACTAGTGTGTCCCACATTAATGCATTTGTACATTTTCATTCTAAATAATCTTGAGTAATGAAACACGTTAGTTCAATTGTAAAAACATGGAATATGCAAGCACTCTTAGCATTCAAACCTTTTCATAAATAAGCATAAGAAAAAATTTCTCCATAAATAAAAACGAACGTTTTTACAATAGAATTAAGAAAAACTATGTTGGTTGGAAAACAACCTTAGAGGGGGTGAACAGGGTTTTAAAAATTTAATGCGGAATTAAAACGTTTTTAAAATATTTAAGCAAAGCAACTTAGCTAAGCAACAAAATTAAGAAAATAATAAACTTCAAGTAATCAATCCCAAGATAAGCAAATAAGCAATCTCAAAATACAAGTAATAATATAGCAATAAAAAGAGAGCTTGAGTTTAGAAAGATTAAACCAATTTGAAGCTCGAGACTTTTTGTCCTCACAGTTCGGTTTCCTAAACCATACGTCCGCGCTCGGTTAGTTCTCCGAGAATTTCTACTATTCAATTTTCTTCGGGTGAAGATCAAACCTCAATACAAATGTTGTTATGCATGCAACACTCACAATGTAGTTATACACCTACACTTTTCACAGGATATGCTCTCTTGCTCTACAAAGAGACAAACTCTCTTTTGAAATGAAGAATGAATGATTTGTGGTGATACACACCAATACAATAACTCTCAAGTGTATTTGAAGATTAAAAATGAAGCTCACACTAGAGTTATCATGATTGATCAAAAATATATAGCTCAAAAGATGAAAGATTAATCAAAATATGAAAGATTAATCAAAATGTGTTCTTGAATCTTTGTAAATTTGAATATATGAATAATAGAGTATTAGAATGATTCAAGGAGTGTTAAAACATATCTAGGACCTCATATATATACCTTGAAAAACCATATGGCCGTTGGGGATGATTAAGAAAGGTTTTGGGTCAAAGGTATACATTTTCAAACTTTTCAACAGCTAGTTTTGATAAACAATTCAAATTTGTTTTGATAATTTCTCCAAATTTGACCGTTGGATCATGCTCAAAATTTAGTCAAAAGTGATAGGATATGTTGTCTAACTACTGTAAAAATTTCAAAATGATCGGAATCCAGGAAGGCCTCCATCTTACTATTAGATCAAAACTATGCGAAAATTGAGCGAATTTTAAATGTAAAATAAAAATATTTTTGCAATTTAACAATTTAGTTCCAAATAAAATTCTAATGATTTTTGAACCTTAAAGATATGTTTCTAAGATACTTATTTTTATTAGAGCTTAAAATATGATCATTTAAAATTAATATGAATTTATTTTGAAACTCGGTCTTTGTAAAATGATATTTTTCAAATAAATTCAATTTCAAGTTTTTTTGAATCAATCTTTAAAATATGCATGAATATGTTTGAGCTATAAGAATTTGATCAATAAAGTAATTTTACATAAATCTTAAGCACTCACTCAATTACTGAATTAACGAGTCTTCGAATGCTTTGATTTGTTTTTTCAGATTGATTTTCATTTGAAGCTTTTTCTTTGAAGTCTTTTGATCATTTGTACTTCATGATAAGATTTGATCTTCCTTGTCTTATCCAATGATCGAATAGTGAAAGAGTGATCCTTGTCGTGTTTTTCTTGAATTTTTCAAGTAAATGAACTATATACTTATATCAAGAAAACATGTTAAATTACACATGATTGATTTATTGTTATTATCAAAATAAGATTAAGACCTTAGGTCAACAATCTCTTCCTTTTTGATGATGACAATAAATTAATGTATGTTTACAATAACAAGCATAAATAACATATAAATGTAAATAAATAATATGCTGCCCTTCAATTTATGCAAAGATGACAATTAAAAAGTATTGCAAATATTTGAGATATTTTCAAACCCAAAATTAATATATACATATATATATATATTTAAACAAACCTTTCAAAAGTGTGAATGTAGATCTTACCATAACACCAACACCATACACACATTTTCTCCCCTTATGGCAACATAAAAAAGGGATTTAGGCCGTGGAAGGCACTGGATTTTAGATGCACGCGAGAGCGCTACATATTTTGACTTTTTGCTTTAAGAAGACAGCTTTTCGTCATTGAAATTTTTTATTTTTTTAAGCAAACTAGATGTCACAAGCTCTAGTCATACAAAGTTCACGACGGATAGTACAAAAACGATCGTCCGGGAATGGTTTAGTGAAAATATCCGCAACTTGCGATTTGGTGCTAACGAAATCAATATCAACATCACCTTTTTGCACATGATCACGAATGAAATGATGTCTTATCTCAATGTGCTTAGTACGTGAGTGTTGTATAGGGTTTTTGGTCAAGCTAATAGCACTTGTATTATCATATTTAATGAAAATGTGGCTAAGACTAATTCTAAAGTCTTCTAATTGTTGTTTAATATATAAAGTTTGTGCACAACAACTTTCGGCCACCACGTATTCGGCTTCGGCCGTTGAAAGGGCCACCGAATTTTGTTTCTTACTTGACTAAGATACTAGTGCGTGTCTTAGAAAATGACATGTGCCACTAGTGCTTTTCCTATCGATTTTGCAACCCGCAAAATTCGCATCGGAATAACTTATTAGGTCAAATGTGTTCTCTCTTGGATACCACAAACCCAAAGAACTAGTGCCAGAAAGATAACGTAATATACGTTTTAGGGCGTGTAAGTGGGATTCTTTTGGATTCACTTGGAATCGTGTGCATTGACAAACACTAAACATGATGTCCGGCCTAAAAGCCGTCAAATAAAGTAAGCTACCGATCATACCTCGATACTTCTTGATGTCGACACTCTTACACTTTCATCTTTGTCAAGTTTCAACGTTGAACTCATAGGTGTACTCATTGATTTAGTGCCTTCCATATCGAACTTCTTTAAGAGTTCCTTCACATATTTCTCTTGATTAACAAAGATCCCTTCTTTGCATTGCTTTACTTGCAATCCGAGAAAATAATTCACCTCTCCCATCATGCTCATCTCAAATTTCTTTTGCATACAAGTGAAAAATTCTTTGCAAAAATTGTCGTTAGTAGAACCAAAAATAATATCATCAACATAAATTTGCACAAGTAGCATATCATTGGCATGATTCTTAATGAATAAAGTCGTGTCTACTTTGCCTCTAACAAATCATTATTAAGCAAAAATGAACTTAATCTATCATACCATGCTCTAGGTGCTTGTTTCAAGCCATATAATGCTTTAGACAATTTAAACACGTAATCCGGATGCGTATGATTTTCAAATCCGAGAGGTTGTTTCACATAAACTTTCTCTTCAATAAATCCATTCAAGAAAGCACTTTTCACATCCATTTGATATAGTTTAAAATTTTTAAAGTAAGAGTAAGCAAGTAGCATGCGAATAGCTTCTAAACGTGCTACGGGTGCATAAGTTTCCTCATAATCAATACACTCCTCTTGATTCTATCCTTGGGCAATAAGTCTAGCTTTATTTCTAACAATAACACCAATTTCGTCCTTTTTATTCCGAAATACCCATTTAGTGCCTATAATAGTATGATCATTTGGTTTGAGAACAAGTGTCCACACTTTATTTCTCTCAAATTGATTGAGTTCTCCTTGCATAGCCATCATCCAAGTTCATCTTGTTCGGTTTCATTTATGTTTTTAGGCTCATATTGAGAAACAAATGCCACATTATTGTAAACATTTCTTAAGGAAGATCTAGTCATGACCTTACTAGATGGCTCTCCAACAATTTGATTAATAGGGTGGTTGGACACAAATTTTCAACTCTTAAGTAAATCATTCGAGTTTTGCTCGGCCTTACTTTCTTTCTCCTTAGAAAAGGTTTTGAGCACTCGATGGTTCTTCCTTAGATATATCATTAATTTGAATATCCAAAACTTTTTGGATAATTTTAACATCATCATCGGAATGCATTATGGGTGTAAAAAGATTAGACTCATCAAAAATAACATGCATAGATTCTTGAATAACTAAACTTTTCTTATTGTAAACACGATAAGCTTTACTATTAGTAGCATATCCAAGAAATATTCCTTCGTCGGATTTAGCATCAAATTTTTCTAAATTATCACGATCATTTAAAATGAAACATTTACAACTAAAAATCTTAAAATATGTTATATTAGGTTTCTTGTCATTCCATAATTCGTAAGGTGTCTTATCTAACTTTTTACGAATAATAACACGATTAGTTACATAGCATGCGGTATTAATGGCTTCCGCCCAGAAATATTCCGGTAAAGAATGTTCATTTAACATGGTTCTAGACATCTCTTGAAGAGATCTATTTTTTCTTTCAACCACACCATTTTGTTGAAAAGTTTTAAGTGCCGAAAAGTTATGATTAATACCATACTCATCACAAAAATTCTCAATATCAATATTATCAAATTCTCTACCTCTATCACTTCTAACATGTACAATAGAAGCACCATTTTCATTTTGAACTTTTCTATAGAATTTAGCAAATACATGAGGTGTTTCACTTTTATGAGCAAGAAAGAATACCTAAGTAAATCTAGAAAAATCATCAATAATCACAAAGGCATACAATTTACCACCTAAACTAACAACCGAATTAGGTCCAAATAAATCTAAATGTAACATATCAAGTCGTCTAGTAGTAGTAATATGATTTTTAGATTTAAAGGAAGACTTGTGTTGTTTACCAAGTTGACATGCATCATAAATTCTATCTTTAACAAATTTAGTTTTAGGCAATCCTTTAACTAATTCCCTTTTAGATAATTTGTGAATTAAATCCATATTAGCATGACCTAATCTTCTATGCCATAACCAAGAAGCATCATTTAGCACAGATAAACATTTAACATCTTGTTGAGACAAATCATCAAGTTCAAGAGTATATACGTTATTAGATCTATAAGCAACAAACAAGATAGAATTATCACTAATATTTTTAACAATGCAACATTCGGATTTAAAAATAACTTCATAATATTTATTACACAATTGACTAATACTAAGCAAGTTATGTTTTAAACCGTCAACAAGCAAAACATTATCAATATAAGAAGATTTATTACCAACTTTACCTATACCAATGATTTTACCTTTGGCGTTGTCTCCAAATGTGACGTTGCCTCCTTGTTTAGGAGTGAGACTCAAGAAATTTTTCTTTTCTCCCGTCATGTGTTTCGAGTGTCCACTATCCAAGAACCACTTTGTTTTGCTAACTTTTGCTCTCATGCAAACTTACACCAAAATCTTAAGTAACTTCTCTTTTGGTACCCAAAATAAGTTGGGTCCTTTGGGGTTAGCGTACATAGTGGTTCTTTTAGAAATTCAAGCAAGTTTGTTCTTAGCAAAATTATTTTCTTTGTAATAACAAGAATATGCATTATGAGTGTTTCTTCCACAAAATGAGCAAAGATTAGTGAAAGAGTGATACTTATCGTGTTTTTCTTGAATTTTTCAAGTAAATGAACTATATACTTATATCAAGAAAACATGTTAAATTACACATGATTGATTTATTGTTATTATCAAAATAAGATTAAGAACTTAGGTCAACAAACTAAACTTTTACAAAACAAAAGTCCTAAAGCTACTCTTGAATCCGATGCTTGCTCGATGACCTCTCTTTACCCGAAGGAGGATGAGTTTGCTTACCTAAGCGGGAAGGAGTGCGAGGAGGATGACCACACTGTTATGGATGCCGAATTACTTTAGCACTAGGTATTTTGAGGATCTTACTCCACGGCACCAGTTATTGTAACAATGTCATTATACATTCCCTTATGGGAGGAGGGCAAGCCCTTCACAAGAGATAGAGAACTAACTCTATCCTTCAAAATCCATTTTCCTTCACTATAGTTAAGGCTATAGCAATAGTTTATTTGGTCTAAACCAGCGGATAAATTAAAGCATTTATTTAATTCGACCACATTGAGCACAATCCTAATGGTGTTAGGTGTAAGCTGGCTAAGTTAAAATCTAGTGTTCCTAAAGAAAGTCACTAGTAGGGGATTTGAATGCAATTTCAACCCAACTTGCCTAAAGAAAAATGTTAAAATTGGACAAGTTCCCTCAATTATAAAGATTTCCTCAAAGAGGTTCTCATCTGGGTCACATCACACCAGATCGTCCCCTCTGGGACGAATTCGCGGACGAATTCCTAAGTCCTCTCGTCAGTTCTTAAAGCAAATCTACCCATAGCAGATTTTGGGATTATAAATTTGGTTTATAAGGATTAAAAAGGAAAATTGAAGAACAAGAAGAATATGGAAGATGAAACTAAGAAAGAACAAATCACGATGTAGAAAAACTTACAAGAATAAGAAGAAATCTGTGTTCGATCAGGTATGACGTGCACGGAACAGTTCAAAACCGATGATTTCAAAAGCAAAAAACAAAAATAACATAATATTGTACGAAGTTTTTTTTTAAGAAGAAGGAACAAGAGTATTCAGCTCTAATGGTGCATTTGAACCCTAATTCTATACCGATAAATAAAATTGAGAAAGCTTATTATAAGTGTCCTGAATTTTATGTAAGTAACTGTTAACAACTTGTAATATTTTCTAATTATTGCCTTTGATTTATTACATACACACATAAAAAGGAGGACGTACTTCCAAAATAGCATCAGAGTTACCGAAGGAACCTACCTTACTCAAAAATTCTTATATCTTTTATATTTTTCATTACATGTTCAACTGATTATTGATCTGAACTTTCTTGTGGGGAGACCCAAATTTTTTGGTATCCACAATATATTTACATGAAATAAAATATGATATATCTAATATTATTTACCATATATTATTTTAGAATGTGAGATTTACCTAAAATTCTCTTTATCAAAATATATTATAATCCATGAGTAATTATCATATTAAAATACTTATATAGTTGGTCAAATGGTTTGTCTACCACTAGAACTACTGGATTCCGACGGGAGATCCCATGTTCAATCCCCACGAGTGCAAATTCTCTTGGGCCAATGGCAAGCTCAGTTCTAGAACCAATTTGTACCTAAAAAAATGAATAATCGTTTATATTAAAATACTAATTTATTTTCAAAAAGTTACTCATCACTTCACATATATTAATTTTGTAACGATAAGTAATAGCTTAGTATATTGGAATAAGAACAATAATCATGTATGAAAATAAAAGTTTGCTTAAATGCTTTATAGCTGCTATACCTCCTTCCAAGAAACCGAATGTCGTGCTTTTGTCATCCTTTTTATCTGATTGACTTTTTAAGGGTGGTTTGGTTCGAGTTTTGGGAATTGAATAGGTATTTTAGATTTTTGAAAAGCTTTTATCCTAACATCTAGGATGTCTTGATAATGTTTAGTTCGGACAAGAATTCTTCTTTCCTGGAACATTGAATTATTTCTTTATATTTTATTCAAATGAGCATATAAATGAAATATATGTGAATTAGCAAAATGTTCTTCATTTTAAAAATTTGAAAGACAAGTCCTAACAATTTAAATTGTTATTGTTAAGAATTGATAAAAGTTGTTTTATCTATTTAATATTAAAAAGAAAAGGTTTAATAATAATTGTTGGTGTAAAAATCTAGAAAAGATAATTAACCATTCAAACAATGTGGATTACCTTGATAAGGAGAAATAATGAGCTGGCTAAGTATATGACATTTTAGAAATATTGTATAGAGATTTAATGTATTACACAATGAACAAAAGGGATTATTGATCGAGGAGGTTCGACCCTTTTGCCATAAGGACTACTACTCCTCTATGAAAGAGTTCTGAGCTTTGTAATTTTTTTAAAATGGTGATAATGTAAAGTAGAGCTCTAGTTACAAGGGAGTAACCAATCTTGGCTAGTCTAACTATTACACTGGAGTATCTCTCTTCAATAATTATGTATTACTAGTCACGTCTATTGAATATAAATATAAAATATTTAAGTAAGTGTATTCAATGCTTAGAATTATTTATATGAATATAAATATAAAATATTCTTAGTGTTGAGATTTCTATTGTTTTGGCTTAAGTAAGTGTATTCAACGCTTAGAATTTTAGTTGTTGTATTGGAGTAAATGCTTCATATATCTAGTGCATGAGCGAGTAGGTTTATAGAGCTGGAGTGGTTAGCCTAGAACTCTTTTGTCATCATTGTAGTGGTTGGTTAGATGTGTTCATCTCTGATTTTGCTTCTCCTCTTAATCCGGAGCATTAAATGCAATTAGTAAACATTTGATGCAATTATGGTAGTCTGTGTATCCACTACCGTCATATCCACTAGGCACCCAACCTCTTCCACCTGCTTTAACATAGGTTTGTTCAGGGTTGCTTCAACTCGGTAGCACATGTCTGAGGAGGCCAGATCTTGAGTAGTGTTCTCTTCACATTAGTTAGGACCCATCTAAGTATTTAACCAAGGTCTAAGTCTGCATGAGATCTAGTATTAGACCTGGTCAGAGTTTCCTGCCATGTCAGAGTATCTACCTACGTGGGTTGCCACGTGTCTCTATTTTTCATTTAATGTGATAATTCATTATCTTACCCTATTAATAATAAAAAGAAAACCTTTAATATTTTTTTTTTCTTTTAAAATGTATATAAATGAAAAGAAAAGGTTTTTTTGGTAAGTAAAAGAGATATTTTGGTCTTAAAAAAGGAAATCTTAGTAGAAAATCTAAAAGAGAATACCTAGAGTAATCATCTATTCACATGCAATTAAAAAGGAGAACTTTGAATGAATACTTCATTTCTAGAATGATGCATTCTCGGCCTAAAACAAGAACCAAACATCATAATCTTTCTGGAATGAAATGTAGCATTCCGAGAATGATTTTAAACTTGAACCAAACGAGCCCTAAAAATAGACAACTAAACCCTATTGCATATTTTAAAAACCATCCACTCTATCACACTTTTGGAGTTTGATAAGGGTACTTATTATTTTTATTCCAAAAATCACATTGAAAAAAAAGGGTGATATTTCTTATAAGCTAGAGTCACCTCTATTTAACAATTGGTGTTAAAAAATACACATGATAATATAAAACTCATTTCGGTTATATAGTACTAAATAATAGACTTTATTTCGACAACGCATCGCTAATCATCCTATTAAAAGTCATCAAATTGTGGTCAAATGGATTGTTGATTGCCAATATTATTATTTTTCTAGCGACATGTTATTGAGATTGTGTTTGTATCTCAATCATATCTTGTCGAAAAGAATACCCTAAGTCAATAATATATCACCAATAAAATGCAAAGTAATCGACATGGTTTTAAAATACAAACAAGAGGTGGTCTTATCAAGTCCCAAAATCTTGAGGGTGATTTTGGTGTGACAGTTTTGTGCCACCACCTCATGCAATATATCGACAAACAAAGGGGCCTAATTTCTATGCAACTGGCCGTGTTACATGGCAAAAATAATTTTCACAAAATAAATAAATATTTTTGTTTGAACAACACACTTGGAGGAGTTCAAACACATAATCTTCGCTAAATAGGCATATACGACATTTGTGTGAATGTAAACCGACATTACAAAAAAAGATTATGGTTATCTTATAAAAGAGGAATTTGAAAATGATAATAATCTATATATATATCTCATTTACAATAAGTTGATGCACCAGGAAGTTCTATGCACTAATTACATTTGGACTTTTAACTTATTGTATATAAGTAGAGTGTGTATTTAAACTAATACATATAATACTTTTAACTTCTAATTATAGTAAATCTCTTTATGAATCATGTATGCATTTTGAAATATAATTATGTGTTTGTAGTAAGTTGTAGTATCAATAAAATAATTACAATTATGAGAATTTGTTTGGTTGCGGTTTTAAAAAATATTTTGAGTGTATATTTTTTTTAAAAAAATTGTGTTTGATTCACCTATTTTAAAAACTTCATTCAAATAAAAAGAATCTTTTTTTATTTCTTTTTTCTTTTGTATTTTAGAATTTTTTTAAGAAATGAATAAAAATCAAAGATTATTTTTTTGTAACATTTTAAAAATAATATTTTATATACAAATCAAATTGAAAAATAATTTTCAAGAACTATACTCGAAAATAAATTAAAAATTCCAACAAAACATAATCTAATGATTTAAATTTGACGCGGAGACATTAGTACTTCATGAAGCTTATCGAGTTCTACCATTTTATAAGTATAAAAATTTCAATTATTTGTTGCTTTAGAGAGAAGTAAACTCTTTTTTAAAAAGACTCAAAAGTAAATGAAATGTTTAAGATAAAATACGCATATAAAGACCAATACGCTTAACCTTCCCTTTAAGAAAATAAACACAAATAATTATTGACATATATAAACAATTATTTATTTGAAGAAGTTCGGTTATGTTAATGTATATCTTAATAATATATGTTATGCACTACTTATAAATAGAAATATTTGTAACAGGTAAAAAATTAAACTTAAATTTTTTATACAATACATTATTCTTTTTATTCATAGCATAATTAATATATGTTCTTAAAGCATATGTTAATATTCTAAATAAGATTTTACATGTTATAATTAACAAAAAAGTACAATAGTTACGTGTCATTTGTATACAATTTACACTATTTCACTAGTGTTCAACTCCTATATTGAATTAATTTTAAATGTGGTTAAATAAGTACCTCAATTTTATATTTTAAATTTTTTATAGAATTTTTTTCTTTAAACTTCATATGGTGAGACTTGATATTTACTTAAATGATGAGCTGTAAAAAAAAGAGAGCGTATGACAGTAAGGTTTGACAAAAAAACTATAGCATCCCAATTAATTAGTCAGAAGGGATCGAATTCATAAGATTTAGATTAAAAGTGATGATATCTTACCATTAAATTAATAATATTTATTATATTTTATTCTTTTCATTTTGTAAGCAAAATTTTATCTTGCTTCTATCAATAAAAATATTAGTATCGTCATCAAAGGGTAAAAGTAAATCACACTTACCATTTATCAACTAAGATAATCACTTTTATCAAAAAAATTGTGTATTATTTTCGTTTATTTTTTAATATTTACTACACATAAGTTTGTTCGTAAACAATATATCTTATCCAAAAATTTATTAACCTTACACATTGGGTGATATTATATACATCCCTATTTTGTAGCCAAGACACCAATGTAGCCTCAACACCACATTTTCTATCATTAATGATCAAGAACATCACAAATGACATTCAAAATTTAAACACCGAGTCGGTGGTTCATTGCCGAAATTGGACATTTAATTCGGTAACGTTTCACCGACTCGACCTAAACGATAACTTTTGACAGAATTTTTATTACTAACTTGGTAAACTGTTATCGAATGTGAACCTTCGTCAAGTCGGCAACTTGCCACTGAATCAAATATCTTCTAATTATGTAGCCATGACACTCTTAACCCCTAATTATGTAGCCACAACACCAAATAATTTTATAGTATCTTAACTATAAAATAGGGATACATATAACATCACCCTTACGCATTTTATATTTATTTTACACGTGTATGATAATAAGACGTTTGTATGGATCCGCGTAAGAATATAATCCACCGACTAGGGTGATAATATAGGGGTAGGAGGGCGTGTAAATAAAAAGCAAAGAAACCACCTCGACGGTTCAAAACCACGTGATTGTTTTGTTAAATACACCGTACAAAAGGACAGCTAGACAGTACATTAAAAGAGTTTGTGAAATTACTATAATACCCTCATAGATAAGGTTTGATAATTTTGATGGTACCACGCAGGACGCAAGACACACGTGTGACTTTCTGACCGTTATCTCTTTGCATGGGATAGTGTTCCCCTTCTTTCCGTTACAATTACACGTGTAACGGTTTAACTAAAAGATAAAAGAAATAAATAAAAGCAAGAAAGAAAGAGAAAGATCGGTTAAAGTAAAATTGGCGCACGAGACTTGTTAGTGAAGGATGACAGATGTTAACAAACAGTTATAATAAAGTTTCGATTTCCCCGTCGCTTTACTTTTTTTCCTTTTTGTTACCTACTTCTCTTTTTCGTCGTATACTTTTGTTTTCGAAAATGCCATTTTTATTTATAATTTTATTATTTATTTTTATTGAGTGCATTAAATAAATAATATTTTTATTGTATTTTGTGAAAATACAATTCATTTAATATATTTAGTAATAATATGTGATAAAATTTATAAGTAAGTATAGTATTGCTCTTTTGTTTTTCATCCCAAATATATTTAAATGTCATTTCAATTCCACAAATTACTTCCTTTATTTTGTTTAACCTAAAGATTGTCCTCTTCTTTCAAGATTGATTGCATGCATTAAATTTTACTGTAATTTAAGTAATATTTATTTTGATAATTTATTTAGTTAATAATTAGTGTGTTATAAATTTATTTATTTTTACAAGTCTTAGCTTAAAATGAAATAATTTTATATAAGTTTAACTATTGATTATGTATGTTAAACCGCTAGTAATGGCGGAGTCAGAATTTAATATAAGTGAGCTAACATATGCTTTGTTGTATAGTTGCACACTTTTCATTGATATTTTAGCATTTTTTAACAAAGTTTTCCTTTAATTAACAAGATGCATCAAATTTAGAGTGTCAAGACACTAAAATAAAGTGTTTTTTTTTGTGTTTTCAATAGCAAAAAAATGATGATAATGTAGATTATGGTAAGCAATGTAGTTTTGTTTTCCCGAAAGTAAGATGGGTAAGTCGAAATTGTTATTTACTAAATTTATTTTTTCTGAACCTACTAAATATGTAGATACATTTGACTAATTAAGGTGGGTAAGTGCTCATATTCTATTATGGTTGGTTCTACCACTAAGTGCTAAAATAATTTTTTTAACTGTTAATAGTCTTACCTTCTTCTTCTTCTTTTTATAGCAATTGAACCTAATATATATATATATATATATATATATTTCGCAACAAACTATTAAAAATCAGATAGATTTAGGTGGTCTTGATTGGGGGAGGAGACGAGATTTGAACCATAAATATGTTGTTAGGCTCACTACAAACACTCATCTATAAAAGTAAATTGGGCCATCTTAAGTCCAATTTTTCTCCGTCACATTTCGATCCTTCAGTAAAATAATTATCAATAGATACCACTTAAGTCCAATGAAAAATTTAACTCTTAGGTCGAAAACATTTAGCATGGTCATAAAATCTTTTGCAGCTATTAAAATTAGACCCAAAAATCTCTCAACCTACACCAAAACTAAATTAATAGCAGTAACAGATGAATTAAGTTTGATAGCCAAGAAGAAAACTATTATAACGCTCCGTTTGATAATAACAAGAAAAAAAATACTTGATTTAGTAAGAAGTTGGAAGATAAGTTGAGCCATTCGATAAGATACTTTCTATTTCATACTCATTTTATAAGTAGATGTCTTCCATCTTTTATAATTTTTTGTCAAAAAATTTTCCTTCTCAATCACCAAAGAAATTTTTTTAATAAAAAAAGTCAAAAAGTAAGAAGATATCCCATCATACGTCTCAATTTATTTTTTAACTTCTCACAAAAATCAATTATTTTTATTTTTCTTTTTTATGTTGTTATCAAACGGATCATAAATATTCAAAATTTAAACAACAAATCATAAACATAATGGTCGAATCTAATTTAACACCTCTAAAATGACAAAAAAATAAATTAATTTTAGATGAAATTATCAAAATTTCTAAGAAAATTTTTACTTAAAAAATGTAACAAAGTAAAAAGACATCCTACTATATGTCTCTAACTTATTTTTTAATTTTTCACAAAAATCAAATATTTATATTTTTTTTTTATATGTTATTATCAAACAGATCGTAAATATTCAAAATTTAAGCAAAAAATCATAAACATAATGGTCAAATCTGATTTACAACCTCTAAAGTGACAAAAAAAATATTTTTTTTTATTTTAGATGAAATTATCAAAATTTCTATCGCTTTAAATACCCAGAAATGGCAGTCCACCGACGGAACCGGTGTGAAAGAGAAGTGAAAAAGAAATTAGGTGCCCATAAAAATGAAAAAGGAATAATTCAAACAGCAAAGGGCGTTAGGTAGTAGGTACGTCGTACCATTAACAGAAACGGATACGTATCACTTTCTCTCACTCTCTTTCTCTTTCTCTTCTATATTATTATTATTATATTATTATTATCATTATTATAGTGTATCTTTTTGATTTATTGTCCCCCCTTCTTCCTTCACTTCAATTTTAAGTTCAAATACTACTTATTTTATTTGTAGAAATATCATTAAATTTTCACCACTCACATATAAAAATGATGCCAAAAATCCTGACATGAATGAATTTTGTAATTGGTAAAAGATGATTATCTTGTTTGTCCACTTCTTGATATCAATACGTGAAGAGGAATAATAAACAAACAGTTGCTCCCTATTTACCCTTCAAAGTTTAGTGGAAAATACTATTCCATTCAAAATCTAAGAAAATCAGTGCTTGCCATCATCCAGTTTAAAACTTAATGGTTTTCTTAATTATTCTCTTATGGACATTTTTCCGATCTATTTTCAAGAACTAAGGATAGTCCCATAGAAAATGATAAAAAAAAAATTATTGTTTTGTGTGAAAATTTGAAAACGTAGTTGAAACACGCGGTAATACACTTTTCATCACATATTCATTTTGTGAGTAAGTATCATTTATTCTCCTTCATTTTTATGAGTTTTTTTTTAATGTAAATCAAAGAAATTTTTTTCATGAAATAAAGTCAAAAGTGAGAATACTCATTGTACAATTAAATAAGGAGACTATTATTGATACAAATTAAAACACTTTCTAACACTTTAACATTGACTTGGCCTTTAAGGACCGAATATGGGCACATTGAGTCGGATCCTAAAGACCAAGTATACGTGCACATACTCGATTTTTAGAGGTCGAGCTAATGTAATTTTTTTTTACCCAAAAATAACTCAATCTTTAAACACCAAGTATGTTTACATATACTAGATTTTTAAAAATCAAACAAATAAAATAATATATTATAAAATATTTTAATGTGTATAAATAACGTTCATAATTAATGAATGCTGAAAATATTGTATAATATCGACTAGTTTAAAATGACTTTAGAAAGTAGGACGTAAATAAGTATTAGAAAATATTAAATAGATTGATGGGTAGAAATATATTTTATCTCTTTTGGACAAGAGGAGTGGAGGCTTGAATTAAAATATGGGAGAAGGAAGGGAGGAGGAAGGACGGGTTTGTTTAGGGAACCGTGCGCGAGAGATAGAGGGGGGTAGATTACGTGAATCCGTACAGGTAAGGACTCTGATAAATAATAATATTTTATATAGTACAAAAAAAAGAAAAGAAGAAAGAGAAAGAGAAAGAGAAAGAAATAGATGAGAGAGAGAGATTTAGAAATTGCAATACAGGCTGGCTGACATTAAATAAAGGAGACTCCATGAATGATTCGCCCTCCGATTCGGCGACCAATCTTGTCGTTTTCCATCCCCCCTCACCACTCATTTTCTTTTCCTTTCAAAAACCCATCAAATTTATGGAAGATGTAACAATTAAGCGTGATCAATTTGCTCAAAGAGATCTCATCCAAACTACTTCATTCCGCAAGATCTTTAAAAAGTTGTGCAAATTTTTTTTTCATTAATAAAAATTTAGTTAATTATATTTTTACTTTTTTACAAATAAATTTAAGTAAGAGGAGATTTTCTCGTATCAAAATAAAGATATACCACTAGACTTAATTAAAATTAGTTGAGCTGATAAAGATTCAAATACTTCATAAGACTTATGTCCCAATTATGCTATCAACAATCTCTATTGATAGATGATTTGTAAGAACTTTTATTGTAGTGAATCTTTTTTTAATTTTTAGATTTTATAAAAATTGGACCAATACAATGTATTTTCAATCGAAACAAATTTAGGTATAGCATGTTTCAATCCGTATTCAATTTGTCGACCTGTCAAAAATATAAGTGTGCCAACTGCCAAGCCTATATGACTATTTTTTGTATGATATTTGATGTAGCCTCTCAAAAAACTTATTGTTATATTTGAAAATTTGGCAATAAGTTTTAGAAGCATGCTGTTGATCCTCTAATAAACAAACTTAGACATTTGATATAAGGCGCATATACAGACCTAGAATTTCTCTGAGACGAGAGTTAAAATTGAACAAACGGTTGGTTAAACTATACAATTATATATATATAGTTAGTGAAAAAAAAATATTTTTACTTTGGGCCAAAGCCTTCCCTCGCCAAGAGTTGGGTCATGCCTTGCAAGAGTGAATGTATTTAAGGGCTCGTTTGGTTCGAGTTTTAGGAATAGAATTGACATTTTAGATGCCAGGAAACCTTTATTCCTTGCATCTTTTATTGGGTTCCATTAATGCATGTTTGGTTGAAGTTTTAGGAATGAACTCGGCAATTTTTTTTTTCTGGATTTTTTTTTCATTTACTGGGAATTTTTATTTTTTTTCATTTTTCGGGAAAAAAATATTTTTTTTCACTTTCTGGGGAAAAAATAATATTTTTAATTTTCTGGAAAAAAAATATTTTTTTTCACTTTCTGGGAAAAAAATATTTTTTAAAATTTTCTGGAATTTTTTTTTCATTTTCTGAAATTTTTTTTTTTTCATTTTCTGGAAAAAAAAAAGATTCCTCAAATTGGGAATCTAAGATTTCTCCCAATTTATAAGGGAATAGATTTTGGCAAAATGGGGAAATTTAGGATTCGTAGGAATCCTAAATTCCTACCTAAAACTCCAACCAAACAAAATAATTCTCATGGAATGGAATTTAGGATTTCAGGAATTCTCAAAAGCTCGAACCAAACGAGCCCTAGAAGTTCTATGAAAGGAAAGATAGGGAAGGAATGGAGCTAGAGTTCTAGTTCATGTGATAATATCAACGTTTAACCATGTAACCAAAGACTTGAATCATGAATTTTTCTCTTTTAAAGATGTGATTGATTGTCATAATTTTTCATGAAAAATAGATATTTTTCACCCAAATTGTCACTTTTGGTGTATTTGATTGCCAAAATTTCTTAGGTGGTTAAATTACATCTTTTTGGCAATCATGAGCTTTTTTCCACCAAAAACTTGAAATTTTTTTTTTTTTTTGCTTTGGGGGGGGGGGGGGGGGGGGTTGCATGTTTTTGTTTTCTAGGCTACTTGCAAAAATTTTAAGACAAAGTTTTACCTATTTTTTATATTAAAAATCCCATAACTTAAAATAAAAAATTATTATTTAAAATAAACTAATCAAGATCAATTAAACAAGATCCATCATTACTATAGAATTATGTAAAAAAAATAATAATTTTTCTTTCTACTTTAAAAATGCCATAATACAACAAATATTTTTTGGGTAAAAAATTAAGGCAATCAAAAATATTTAATTGACATTTTCCATACAACTCAATTATAGACAATTCAATTGCTTAGAACTAATTTTCTTTCAATACAAATTCCATACTTGCAATCAAACACACCCTAAAATAAACATGATTACGAAAAAGTGCGAATGGTTGCTCTTAAAAGAACTTGATTCAAACCTACATTTTCCATTGCCTCTAATTTTATAGTGTAAGTTGCTCACAAAACTAAGTAGATTTGCATTCCAAAAAATATATAAAACAACTTTTAGCTCATTAAAGGTCGAGTCTAGTCATGTTCAAGGATGGACACACATGGTCCCGAGGGGTATGGTCACACCCTCTCAATTTCGGATTTTTTTTCCACACGCACAGACACACACATATATAAAATTATATATTTGATATTTATAATAAATAGTAGGATGTATTTAGTCATAAATTAAATACACTACTTTCTCTATCTCAAATTAATAGTAGCACTAACACTGGTTTCAATTTAATCAATGCTCAAGATTACAACTTTATTTTCTTTTATTATTGTTAATTCATTATTATGTGCAGACAAAAAACGAGAGTCTTAAATATAAGTCTTTCCAAAAAGAAAAGTTTCACTCCTAATTTAAAACAGAGTGAATAGTTTTCACTAACACTAATAATAGTATTCAATTTTGTGAACGCTAAAACAAATAATTATAATATTTAAAGTAATGACATAATTTAATTAACAATTTTGTACCCACGATACCAATTTTTTTTTCGCAATAGGAGTAACATTATTTATTTCTAAAATTTGTTTGACTTTGTATGTACTTTTAATAGTTATCTTTGTTTGTGTGAAGGTGAAAATGGATAAATAATCTCAATTGTATGAATTGTGAAGAATCTTTTTTGGGAAAAACCAAAAAAATGCTTATTTACTTAAGCATACTAACTTTTATTTATAATTTCTTTAAAAGAAGACTTAAGTAGTAAGATCTTGTTATATTCGTATCCCCTCAACAAAAATCCAATCTACGACTTTAATCATGTTATATCGATTTCATATCATAAGTATATCTACACTTGACACTTAAGGGTCATTTTCTATCTTGCCTTAATTTTTATCGTGTCTTAATTTTTATCGTCTGTTATCTTACTTGTGTTTAACAAGTCAACCACAAATAACTCAAAATTGATATGCCGTAGAGAGTTATTGAAATTTTTTAGTTGGTGTCATGTCCCATTTTGATAACCCTAATTCTATCCTTTATAATTGATGAATGACCCTATAACAAATATTTTTTGGACACTATCTGATCATGTAAGAATGTTCTATACAAAAACCCAAATCCCAAAAGAGAAATATTATTATTCTCAAGAACAAAAATAAGATTTGACAGAAAATAATTGAATTGTTGGTGTACGCGAGATTTCAATAATCATCTATCCATCCATATACATATTGTTCTAGGTACATGTCTATTTTAACAATAGTATCACATATCTAAAATTTGGCTAAAATATAACATTTATTTAAATATCGTTTTAACATGCGTTTTAAAAAAATATATTAACAATCTATTTATACTAAAAAAAAGAATATAAAGACATATTTAATAAATTATGGATTTTTACACATAAATTATTATTTTTTATTATTTAATAATTAATATAATCATGCCAAAGAAAATATGATAAACTACCTATCTATCTATCCATCCCAACCCACAAGATGGAGAAAGAATGCTCTCCAGGCTGTTTCCCTTTGTTTTAGTCAAAGTTTATCAGCTCTTGTATCTTTCTCCCCAAGTCCCAACCGTTAATTAATGCTGTTATTGTGATTTCAGTTACAAAAGACTTTGCTTTCTTTTCTTTACTCTTTTCTTTCTATGGGCATGCCTTTGTCCTTATTATTATTACTTTTTTGCTTTTGTTCATGGGATTATATATTATTCATATATACCAAACAAAAAAGAAAAAAATTATTGGAGCTCTATTATCATTTGTTAGGCAACTTATTATAATACGTAAGCAATCAATTGAACAACTGGGGCAGGTCCCAAGTAGTAATTCAAGTATGCATTGGTGACTATAATATAGTTTCTGCTTCACCAATCAGGTCCACTATTTGTTTTTAGTTTAAATATTTTCTAATAACACGGGATATTTGGATTAATTTTTGCGTATCTTAACTAATATTTATTTGCAGAATAATGATCAGTTACTAGCCACTAGATATTTTTGTAACTGTCGAGATTCAACCTAAAGAATTTTCAATCAAACCCAACGCTGATCTTAATGTGATATCACTAGGCTTGCCGGCGGTTAACAAGGCCCACCATTTGTTTTTAGAAGGGATGGAATTCGTAGTACAAATCTCTTTTCAAAAATATATTATAATCTATTATTTTCTTAGAATGGATGTAATTTGTTGTACAAATCTCTTTTCAAAAAATATATTATAATATACTATCTCTTATTATTCGACTTTTCTCATGGTTTGAATCTGAGCTGAGGTGGAAAACTCACCCCTTTTTTACCATGCTAAGACCAACTCCAATGTTATCCCACCAAATTTGGTGTAATTTTTACACCAAATTGCTCCAAGGAAGCACCAAAAACCACACCAAATTTGATGCAATGAATATTTTGGTGCAACACTATTCACCCCACGGCATCCCACCATATTTTTTTCAATTTTTATCTTTATTGTTATTTACTTATAAATATTAATTAGGTCATTTTTATACTTCTAATTTAATTTTTTTAGTTTATTTTTTTAATTAGAAATATTAATAATTTGTTTTTTTTTAAAAAAATAATTTATTCTAATTAAATTTATGTATATTTTATTGTAATTAATATTTGTAATAGATAATAATAAGGACAAAAAATTTAGAACATTTAAACTTCATAAATTTAAACTTACATTAAAATAATATCTATAATAAAATAATTAGTAAAATATAATAATTTATATGATGATATAAAATAATAGAATAATAAAGAGAATATTTTATTTTTGGAGAGAATATACTTTTTGGTGTTAAATTTGGTGTTACGGTTGGAGTTGAAAAAAAATATAGTGTAAAAATGACACCATTACCAAAATGGTGTTTTGGGTTGGAGATGCTCTAATCCTCCATGGGTATAAAGTGAAATAACTTAAAAACCTTTAAGATATTTTACATCTTTAAACACTTTAAATTTGAACGCCTTAGCTTGATAGAAATTTTTTAAACATTTCACTCAATATTCTCAAAATCAGTAAACATGCATAAGAGTATTCGCATAAAAAATCATAAAAGTTAAAACTAAACTTACTAATTCGTTGCTAAGTTTCAAAGTTGTATACAGCGAAAATAGCAAAAATATAGCCATATGGGAGTGCTTGAGCTATATGAATTTTGTGCTTAAAAAAAGAGAGAAAGAAAATGGTCCATACGAGACTCCCAACCTCATAGGGGTTAAATTTTTTTTTGCAAACACTCCATACAAGTTTGAGACTCTCGTATAATTTTTTTTTCAAATATATATATATATATATACACGCAGTAAAAGAAATGGCTATACAAGCCTAACTCATTTGTATGGGTGTTTTTTTTTAATTTTGATATTAGTCTACTATACTCGTATGACTCATACGAGTGAATTAAACTCATATATCTAAAATTTTAAAAAATGATAAGTTCAGGCTCTTTATATTATACAAGTCACATTTTTACTCATTTATATTTTTTCGTTGTGAAAAGTGGTATAATAAATTTATTAATTTACCATACATGGTAGAATGCTCTAAGGCAACAAAGAAAAGGGAGTACAAGTTAGGATTGATCGGGCAAATAATTTTTATATTTATTAATTTTTAAAATACATAACATAAAAATAACTTTATCATTTACGTCAAGTAGCCATCTTATAAGCGTAGGTGTTCGTCTAACTAAACTAAGTGACAGGCACTGCACAACGTAGAAATTTTTGCAACAGTGCATGAGGACGTTACTGCAGAACCAAAATTTTATCTAAACAAATTTGTTGATGTAAACGTATAGGATGTAGTCTGAAATCTGAATAATCATTTTAAATAGTGTCAGTCAGCAAATTGGTAACTGATTAAGAGATTGAGCCACACGCACGTCAAAGGGAGAGTAATCCAGAAACTGGGCAAGTAAAAGTAGAAAGAGAAAGACAAAGGGGAGAGGGTATGTGTAAATCAGTGCAGACTCTGATGTGACGCGTGTCCGTTCACCAGCTGTATCCCAAAAACCCCCAAATACAACCGCTTGCTTGGAAGAAGCGGTGCCCGTAACGCCTAACAACCATCTCTCTTCACCGGCTCAACCGGTCACCCCCTATCCCCTTTATATAACCCCCTCCCCCACCTATTGCTTCCTAGTTCCCCTTCTCCTCTTCACTTTCATATAAATACCATCAAAGAATAATCACACAAATTTCAAATTTATTTCCTCAACTAACCAAAAAAAATATTCTCTTTTTTTTTCTGGTTTTGCATGCTTAAATTCTGATTTAATTTATTGATATGGCTATTTTGATTTCGAAGAAAGATATGGATCGGATTAAAGGTCCATGGAGCCCCGAAGAAGACGAGTTGCTTACGAAGTTGGTGCAAAAACACGGACCTCGTAACTGGTCTCTGATTAGCCGGGCGATACCCGGTAGATCCGGGAAATCGTGCCGGTTACGTTGGTGTAACCAGCTCTCTCCTCAGGTTGAGCACAGAGCTTTCACGCCAGATGAAGACGAGACCATTATTAGAGCTCATGCTCGGTTCGGTAACAAATGGGCTACGATAGCCCGACTGCTATCGGGTCGGACCGATAACGCGATAAAGAATCACTGGAACTCTACTCTTAAGAGGAAGTGCTCTTCTATGATGAGTTGTGGTGAAGATGGTGAGGGTTACGAGAATCAGCAGCAGCAGCCTCTTAAGAGGTCGGTTAGTGCCGGATCAGCTATACCGATTTCTGGACTCTACTTGAGTCCGGATAGCCCGTCCGGATCCGACGCAAGTGATTCGAGTGCTCCGGTTTTGTCATCCTCGCAACTCTTCCGACCTCCTCCTGTACCTAAAACCGGAGGGGTTTATACAGCGGAAATGGTCTCGACCAGGATCGATCCTCCGACCTCACTCAGTCTGTCGCTTCCGGGAACTGATGCATCTACAGAGCCTCTCTCGACTCCACCTGTGCCGATGAATCAGCAAAATCAGGAGTTCCGATCGATGCAACAACTTCCTCAAAATAGCGGCGAGAAGGCGTTTGCGCCTTTTAGTGCGGAGTTCGTAGCGGTGATGCAAGAGATGATAAGGAAGGAGGTGAGGAATTATATGGCGATGGCGAGTATCGAACAACCGCAGCAGCATCAGATTATTGGGGGAAATGGCCATGGGCACGGGATGTGTATGCAGCAAGATGGATTCAGGATTGGGATAAGTAGGGTTGAGTAGTGGTTTTTTTTCCATTTTTGTTAGATTTGTTGATAAATGTTGATGTTCGACTCGAACAATCAAAGGCCAAGAAAGACCAGATGAGTTTGGGACGATGAAAGGAAGAAACATCTTTGTTTTTATTTTTTTAGCCTCTGGGTCTGTTTTAATCTTGCTAGGAAATAATTTAAGTCTGGTGCATGTACAGTGGAAAATGGGGAGGGGTTAAAAATGTTGAGAGATCGTGGATGGATTTGAAGCAGAGGTAGTGGAAAATGTGCAACAAAAAATGAGAACAAACGCCAGAGAAAAAAAAAATATGCTTCAATTTCAATCGGAATTCTAAAGTTATTTGTTGGTAGTTCTTTCTTTTATTCCTCCTCTTCGACTTCAATTTAGTTTTTCGAATTGTGTTTTTGTGGAGACAAATATTCGGTTTAATTCCTAGACGAAGGATATGATAGAAGATAAAAAGAAAAAGTTCGTTTTACCACTCAACTTCCAAGCAAAGTGGTACTATTATTAAAGCAATAATATTTGTACAATTTTAAGTAGTAATATATTCTAGTAAAGAGAATAATATTAGTTTGTTCAAAAATCTTAAAATTTGTTTAAAATTAAATGGGATTAAGATATTATATTATACTCTTAACACATTGAATATGCCTAATATTTACAAGGATAATGTCTCTTGATGTGCTAAACTGCGTAGGGTTAAAATTCTTCTGAACATTATATAATATATACCATTCAATTGAAAAGTAACTGGGCACACGAGGGAAACTGTTTCTCGTGCTGAAAATGTAATTTTTCGGTACCAAAGGTTAAAGAGAAACAGAGGCTGTATTCGGAAACTGTTTCTCACGTTGGCCTTTTTTTCAGTATTCGATAATTACGTGACCTCACTTGTGTTTTGACATTTTTCGAAAAATGCATAGAAGAAATATTTTCACCTTGTAGATATTATTTCTCTTTTGATACAAAGCAACAAGTGCTTTCAATATGCCCAAATTTTCATGAATAACAAAGAAGACTAGTGTTCCAAAAATTTACGCCTAAAGACATTAGTCCTCACATAGGTGCTACTTAGACAAGTGACATGGCCGCCTAGTCTTGCATCATATTTTTTTTTGACATGAATAATATTATAGTGTTTTACTTTATTTTATTTTAAAAACTTTTTTTTTTAATTTATGTTTGAATAATGAAAATATTTGTTTAACAAACTTTCAGCACCGCTTTAGCAGTGTTCAAAAATCGCTAGATAGACCTAAGTTGGTGATGTGTACACTAGTGACTAGAGGATTAACTAGACAAACGATTTTTCACTATAGGTAATATTTTCAAAAATATTATACTAATAAAACACAAGAAATCATACAATATTTTTCAAAATGACATTACTTCTCCAATATCCAACCAACTAGCATGCATATATATACAAAACAAAACAAACAAGTTCATATCCCATTATACATAAATTGAACATCCCAAAACATAATTTCAAACGTCAAACGAATTAATAAGTTCATAACTAACATAACAACCTCAAAAGCAAATTAAACCAATCGACAATTTGACCAATTAATTGCCTATTAATCACCTATTTATTACACCCAGGGATTTTCTACCAAAGACTAGAGCAAATCTAATCGGTTGAGTAGAGATTAGGCTCTAGGTGGGGATTAATCTCAATTTCTACAACACTGACTTCAAAAAATAAAATTAGATTTTACTTTTATTATTTTATTTTAAATAATTAATAAATATAAAAATTATTTATCCGATTAATCCCGTAAGATATCCCCCGCGACCTTAAGAACACTAGGTGATTTTTAGAACATTGGTAAAGGTTTGTACAGATTATCTTAACGGGTAGTTGGGAAGTTGAGTGTGTCAAAATGGAAGGCTAAAGCTGAAGAAGGGTAGTTGGTGATTGTGATGGAATGGAATCTGTTCTTGCCTTGATATATATATATATATATATATTTATTTTTCTAATTATATTTGTAAAACTGTGTAACACGAAACAGTTTGGTTTAAAACTAATTTCCACTTCTGGTGGTTAGGTTTATGGTTTTTGGTTCAGGAGAAAGACATACCTCAATGGGCTCATAAATCAGAAGTGTGTGGCTCAAATCCTAACGCTCAACTGTTTGTTACACTAACTAACAAGAAACAAACTCGTCTATCTAAACCATCTCTATCATCAACGCATTTCACGTGTTCTGTCCCAAGTTCACAAGCCAAGAAAAACTAATTACCTATGTATAATACATATTGATGATGCTTAAATATGGATGAGTTCCACGCTGGCACTGAGGGAATGAGTAGAGCCATCAACGAACACATATATGTAATTATGAACAATAAAGAGAGATAAATATGGAATATGCAGAATGTAAAAGGAGACAAGTATTTACGTGTGATTCGCCTCCGGGAAAGGACTATGTCTACACGGAGAAAATATGGGTTGAGCTATATTATAATAGATGACTACATGGTGCACATGAAAGGCATTTACATATGATTTTCCTCTCTGGAACTACTATTCTTAATGAAGAAGAATGGGTTCTCTCTTTACAATAGTATTTTCTAAGCTAAGGATTGCTTGCTTTTAAATGAGGCCTTGACGTGCCAAGAAATTGATATATATTTTAATCTAGTATTTTATACCTTAAAGAGCACATATTACTACTAATTTTTTTTTAATGCTTTCTCATGTGTTAGAAAAGAATTAGAAAATATTGAGAAAAATAGAGAAATTAAAGTAGTTGAAGGCACATAAAGTAGTTAAATACTTTTAGACGCATAACTTCTTATTCAGAACTTCAAATTACGCGATTCTTGGGGCCTATTTTGAAGAGAATTTCGAGAGTTACAATTTTGCAGTTTAATACTTTTTCAAAATTAACCATCTCGGGGTCCAAAATTGCAACATAAAATTCAATAATTTAATTTGATAAGAATTCAACAAAGTGCACTAAAGTAAATGGGCCTCATGATCAATACCACAAATCAGCCCACTAGCCCAGTAGAAGCCCCCCTTAAGGCAACTAGGCCTAAGCTCATTCAATTAGGAAAAAAAAAAAAAAAAAAAGCCCTAAAGGAGATCAAGATCAAATTATAAAAAGTCCCTTCAATTTAGCCCTTTAATTGATTGGCTAGACTCCTAATTAAAAGAGGACAGCTTCACATTAAAAGAGGAGCCGCGGGGAGTACAAAAAAAATTCGGCTGTGCTTTGTTGGCTTGTTGCCGTGCTCCTCCCCCCTTCTCTTTTCTTATTTTCTTCTTGTTACTTCTTGGTTCATTCAAGATTTTAAGATTGAAGATTTATTTTTTTTAAATTAATATCTAAGTTTATTTTAATTTTATTATTTTTTATTTATTTAATTTACTTTATGTTATAGTATTAAGATTAGGAAGATGACACTCCCTCTATCATAATTTAATTGTCACACTTTGAAAAACTAAAAATTAAGTAGATATAATAATTACTCTAAGGGTGCGTTTGATTGCAAGTATAGAATTTGTATGGAAAGAAAATAAGTTACAGGCAATTGAATTGCCTAGAATTGAGTTGCATGGAAAATGTAGTGTAGTGTGTTTGATTGTCTTAATTTTTTACCCGAAAAATATTGGTTGTATTATGGTATTTTTACTGTAGAAAAAATTATTGGTATTTTTTTTTACATAATTATACAGTCATGATTTATCTTATTTAATTGATTTTGATCAATAGATTTTAAATATTAAATTTTTATATTATTTTGAATTTTATATTTTAAGTTATGGCATTTTTAATGTAAAAAATGGTAAAAATCTTGTCTCATGAACTGTGCCCAAGTATGGAAAACAAAAAACCACCTCCCCCCAAAGAAAACATTTTCTTCAATTGCCTTGAAAATGCACATGTGTTAGCCAAAAGTTGGAATTGAATTACCTGGAAAAAAAAGTCAATCAAACGCCTTAAGTTGTCAAATCAAGTGAAAAATGCTCATTTTTCATGAAAAATGTTGCCAATCAAATACACCCTAAGAGAAAATACTTATTTCCAAAAATACCCTTTATTTTTCTCTTAATAAAAAAAGGTGGCGGGACCCACAATAAAAAAAGTGGTGAGAACTTAAAGGGCAATGTTGTAAATAATAAAAAGTGTTCTAATTAATGACTTGCTAAATATAGAAAGTGGACAATTATTTTGGAACATCCAAAAATGGAATAGTGGACAATTAAATTGGGACGGGGGGAGTATTAAATATATGATCTCGTATATTTCATTTAATATTATTTAATTAACTTTTATTACTTTGCTTTGCTTATTTTATATATTTTATTTTATTTTACCACTTGTTTAGCTAGATTAGTAGTCTAGTGAAATATTAATAAGGTAATTATAAAATATGCTAATTGAATCTTTGTGGGATTGATCTTTCTTGCGCATTATATTATCAATTGATTTGTGCTCTTGCAAATATTAAAATTTTACCACAACCAGCTTGGGGACAACAGTACAAGAGTGAGTGGAGGGAACTGTAGTATAACAGTGAGTGGAGGAGTGGCGATCAAGGTATATACACTGTGAACCAATGAGACCTTCCCCGTACAAGATTATTTCACCACATAGGAGAGATGGGATGTGCGCCAAAATACATTGATACTCTGCCTTTTATGTATTGAATATGCAATTCACTTTTTGTAATCTTGTGTCTCGCTATACCGAGGTGAATTAGTTTGATCATTGACTGAGCTGAGCTGGTTCTTAAGCCAAGATGATTATTTAGGCCTGGCTGACTTAGGTTAAGGTGAGCACTTAAGCATCGTTGATTTAGGTCAAAATAATCACTTAGGCTTGGCTGATAGGCCAAAGCAAGCTCTCACATTCTTAAGTTGAACTGTTTGACTCCCACCCAATATTTCATTCTTGGAGTTTGTCTTTGTCATGTCGTTTACCCCATTAGGCCTGGTCAATCAGTCAATTGTCGACACTTCAATAAACAACTTTGACGTGTCAAGGTGATGAAAAAGCTCCACATCACATACAATTATGAAAACCCAAGGTGGGTTCATTTATAATTTGATTTGTTCTAGAGTCTGATTTCGAGTTTGCAAAGGTTTGGTTATGTTCTTCTAGTTAATTATTGAGTTCCAATGTACAACCGTACTAGTTACCATGATGAATTAAGCACTTGAGCATGCCTATATATGTAACCAAGTCGTCAAGCTTAGTGCAAGTACAAAAATGATGATTTGAAAAAACAAAGAAGTCACAAGATACTAAGATTCCCCATATAATTTAAAGAAGATAGGACTTAAAAATCATCTACCAAATCCCAAATATCCTAAAAGTGTAAATGTACAAGGGGGGGGGGGGGGGGGGGGGGGGCATATTTCCAATGTATCTTTGATTCTTAATTATAAATAATAAGGGCACTTAATTTTGCTTTACAAGTGTATCATTTGTTCACACTGTATTTTAGTCACAATCGCGTCCTATTATGTGTGCTTGTCATTGGACAATCAAGTTATGTCTAACGAGTAATTCTTAGGAGACTCAATTTTAAGATTCAAAAAAAATGATTCAAATGATATGTCATGAGATGAGACTATTGGCTAGTGGGTGGGACACACAATTACTCCACTCATTTGCCAATTCACTGGTGCCACAATTACCTTTTTGAGTCACAATCATGAGTTCTTCTAGAATTATTGTTTGTCTTAATGGTACAATATAAGGGTATTGAGTAAAAGAAACATAAGGGGTTTTGTGTTCTTTTTTTTTATTAGTATTAAGTAAATGTTAAGTGTACTTCTCCATTATTTAGTGATTAATAAGTACTTTTAACCCAAATCCCCAACCTAAAACTATGTCAAATTAAGAACACATTCAAATACAAAGTTTAAGAAGAAAGACTATAGTGGTAAACCAAAAACAATAATATGAACATTATTAGTTTATACAAACGATGCAGTAAGTTCTCCCAATTCAAAGAACGATTCTCAGTGCCTCAAAAAAAGGCAACCGGTGATATATCTGACTTTCCTATTCAAAGTTACAAAAAAAGAACAAAATCATTAGTTTCTCAAGGGAAAGTCAAAAATTGGTGAAAAGTTGAGAGGTTGCGGCATGGATTGTTTTAGACTTGGTGTGTTGAGTATGTGCGGGGAATATCTCCCCACCGGGGCCGTGTCGGGGCACTTAGAACACGGGTAGAATCTAGAAATACGAAAAATGAGCCCCCCCCCCCCCCCCCCCCCCCCCCAACATTCATGTGAAACAAGTAATTCCATTTTCCCCGGACCAAAGATCAACAAATCAATGAACTACAAGAAAGGGAGACGTTTCTAAACAGCTATGCTGTCAAAGTAGTTTCAACGGAGTCCCTAGAGTGTGAACATTTTTTCACTTGTTTGGTGCTCGTACAAACAAATATCCCCTGGAATTTCCCAAATCAAATCTCTAACTTAAACTCTCACTCTTCAGGGGTCAAAAACACTTTTTTCGTGAAATATTCTTGATATTCCTTGCGTAGCTTTCCAAGTGTAATCCCTAACATTAGATCTAGGTCAATCTAAGGGAAAATGAAGAAACAATTCATAATTGGAAAACACATATTTTTTGGTTTACTATTGCACCATTGGTCAACAAAAGTCGCAGTTTCCCTTAAGACAACAACAAAAATCCAGAATATTCTGATTCAGATTATTTTTGTTTATTTGGTGATGCAGAATTTAATAGCATGCAGTGTGTTAACATGAAATAACAAAAGACAGCAGAATCTAAAACAAATTGTGAGTTGATCAATCCTACCTTTAGCCATATGAGAGAAATCCCAGATGTGAGAGAGCCCAAAACAATGCAAGACAAAGAAAGTGCAGCATTTTGTTTACTGCGAACACATGGGATTGAAACCATTAAAAACCGGAAAGAAAAGAGTAGATATGATAATCAAAAAAGAACATTCAAAAGTTCCATGGAAGTTGTTCTACACACACCAGTAATATTGTTTTGCAGCAATAATACAATAAGTTGGTAATTAGCTCGCATTAGTTCTTTACTGTAAATTCCACAATTCTGGGATCTTGCAGACTTGAGCTTCAATTTCATTTGATTCACTTTCCTAAGTGGTAAATATCTTCCGAGTATAAATATAGAATCTTGGCTCTTGATTGAGTAAGCCAAACCATTTTATTTTTGCCTATGTAAGAACTAAGAACCACACTGTGACGGTCTGGAAAAATGTTGGACCCAAACAGCACGAGACGCATTATAGATCTTACAACTTATCAAAATAAAATGTATTTAGATCTCACAAATAATAGGAAAACAACACCGGTGTCTCACAATCTGGTTCAATGATATAAACAAATACAATGAAAACATCAACTGAGAAAAGCCTCATTCAAACTAACTGGGATCAACTAATGACACAAAAAATATACCAAAAGGACTGTTTTATGGAAAAAGGGACTTCAGTGAGAGAATCAAGATTAGAAACATATGCACAAAAGTTTATAGTCAAAACAAATCATATGAATATATTAGTAATATTTCTTTAATTATGCCAGATTTGACCAAGAACTTCATATTTCACAGGAACTTCATGGTATGTCAACTCAGAAAAATTACCATAGTTCCTGATTCAATTTTTTTTATTTCAATTATGACAATATTTTAGACTACAGCTAGTTTTCTTTCCGGATTAAGAATTAAGCAATTATTACTCATTCCAACCAAATTAAGAGTCTCCTATTTCTTTTTTGGGATGTCACTAAGTGCATAATTGAGAGTCCATTTTCCTTCTCAGGAAATAATCAACATATCAAAACTCATGATAGGAAACACGTTTTGTTCTAAACCATTAATTTTGATAAAATCATTCCATTCTTAAAAAATATGGAAGTAAAAAATGGACTCTTTATTAGGGATGGACAAAGTATAACTTTGGTTTGCTGATTAACCTTTTGTTTTGCTTTCTGGAATTGCATTGCTGGTTTTATTTTGAAGTTAATAGTGTTGGATAGTTTTGTCCAAGCAATATGTGTTCAAATTTTACAAGTAAATAAATTAAAGCAAACATCATTTATCCAGAGGTTCATTCAAATGCGAAACATACGTATTTTCCAGAGCTTTCCTTCAGCATTTATTCATCACTTATAATTAACAAAAGAAAAAAAATTAATGCCCTAGTTTCCAATTCTTTATATTTCCTTTATTGAAATTTGACAGATAAATTTTGTTGGATTAATATAAGAATTCTCAATAGAGAACTCAGCCCTTCAATTCTACTTGTTCTTTGCACCCACACTCAGATCCAAATCTTACTGATGTGGTGTGTTCTCGACTTTGTGCTTGCTTAGGGTGAATAAGTAGGGTTTCAAGGAGTGTGATCGCATAAAATACTAGGCTTACTCAATTTTTTTTACAAGTTTTTTTAGACTAACTGATATATGTGGCACCATTCTAGTGAACGGCCATATATTTGATGTGTCATTTTTCGTTTATCTGAGACGTACTAGAACTATTATTACAATTTGTTAGTATGTTTAGCATTTGGCATTATTATTCGATACAACAAAAGAGTAACATCAAAGAATAACCAAAACCTTGCGATGAATAGTTTGAATTCAGCAAAGTTACCCCCAAACAGTGAGAGAGAAATGAAACTAGCCTATAATTCGCCGAATGGGACAGTCAAATGGCCTTAGAAATTGAAGCACCGCTTTCTGAAATGTATTAAGCTTCAATTCATTGTCATGTTGATGGCGGTGCTTTGAAAGAACATAGATGACAGGGAAAAAGATAATGAAATTAGTTGGGGAATCTCGCTGAGAGTTTTAAAAAGTTGCGGGGGCTATTGGAGCAAATAATTATTTGGGACACTCTTAAAGTTTACCTTTTGTTCATTTTAGTCCACAAAGTTTCAGATTAAGTTACACATGAAGTTTTACCCGTGCCCCACTTTGCTCCAAAAGTAGATGGCTTGTTAAAAAATTGGATGGAATATGCCAAGTGCTCATCACGCGACAGAGTCAGTCCTATCAGTTTTGAGACTCTGGGTAAAATTTTAAAAAGTGTCATCTTATAGATAAATATATTGATTTATTATTAAAAAAGTAAATTAATTTTGTTTCATTGATAAGAATTTACATGCTACAAAAAATACATTACGATTACAAATAACCATGCAAAAACACTACAATTAAATATTTAATTCTATCTTATTGTTTTGAAATCAATATGAGTATTTCAAGGGTGAGATCACATTATAGATAGGGAGAGGTCCAGGCCTATGTTCTTCATGTAGCATTTAGACTGAATGACACTGATTTCCTTTGCGTGCCATGTGCGCTTAGACTCTTGGTCAGGGCGGTTCATAATTTCTTTGCTGAAGGTGCTGTTAAGTCGATGGATGGTTGGCACTACAACAGGGGGTTGAGTACGTCCAACGTGGATATTGCTGACGGTGAGGAAGAAGGGGGTGAAGTTGTCGAGGAGGAGATAGATGCACTAAAAGATAAACTAGGGACTTGAGGGGATTGAATTCAAGGTAGATAAGACAGAAATGGAAGTGGAGGGATGAGAGAGGGAGAGAGGGAGAGAGAGAGGGGACAGAGGAAGATTATGGAGCAAGAGATAATCTAGAGTTCTAGATTTTGTGGGGGTATGAAGATGGGGCAAATGAGGATGAGGGAGATCGGAAGAGGAATCTAATGAGTCTCTTTTCATTATTGCTTATAAAATGTTTGACTTATTTGTTTATGAAATTTGGATTCCTTGTGTAATTTTCTCATTTCTGTTTAAATTTGAGCATGCATAGTTGTCATTTTCACTCCCTGTTACGTATTATGTATTCTCTGAAATTTGTCTTTACAACTGAGTATATACGTCATCAAGGCTCTTTTTTCATATTGGCAGGTAAATGTAATGTTGGTTTTCTCTTTTAGCCCTTTCAAAAGATCACGTGATGAATACATAGTATATTCCGTTCACTTTTTAGCGGGCCATCCACTTTGAGGGTAAAATGAGGCACAGGTGAAACTTTTGAATGAAAATTAAGTGGTTTTGGAATTTAATGAACCAAAATGACATAATGTAAAGTTTAGGTCACACATTAAATACATGGCACATTCCGTCCACTTTTTTTAACAGGTCATCTACTTTTGAAAAACAGTGAAATGCCTGTGGAATTTGAAACAAAGCGAGACAAAAAATAAGGGTGGGGCTATTGCCACCCCCGATATCTCTCCATAACACTCCCACTTCAATTTAGTGCAATAGGACTGAGCATATGCACATTGATTCGGTGGAATAGGGTTGAATATGTGCACGTTATTCGGTGCCATATAGCCGAATGAGTGTATTTTTTTTATTCTCAACAGTAATTCGACTCTATTACACCGAGTAAATGATCATATACTCGGTCTAAATACACTAAGTCAAATGTAAGGAATGTTACATAGAGATATGCTTTGTGGCAATAGCCCCACCCAAAAATAAACATTCAACCGTGTCTTTTGTAAATAACTCAAGAAAATATATTCAACAACTCCAATTCGATGTTCAAAGCTCACGTGTTTAGATCGGGCCTCGGCCCAACTCGAGGTTTAGATCCAACTATGTTTTTCTCATTTTGTCACGACTACTTGAGAAAGGGTAAAAAGAAAAGTTTTTAGAATAGTTGTCAAATTATGAACTGTATCGAGAATCGAAAACTTGAGAATCGAAAATCTATGAATTATGTATCGTCAATCATATTGTGCGATTTGTTGCAAAGCCAAAAAAAACAGATTTAAATTACAACAAATTATATATGAAACTCTTTAGAACAAGTTATAGAGTTATGTTAAAAAGAGAGATTCTCTCACTTTAACAAAAAGAATGGATGACTATTTAGAGGGGTAATTCAATGAATTTTTTTATGAAAAATTGTAGAGATTATCCATATAATGAGTAGATCATCTCAACAAATATTCATAGAAAAATTTAACCTAGAAGTGAATGTTTTGAAGAATTGATATATATGTATATTTTCGGCCATTAAAATTTTTTATGATCATTTCACCCATTTCTGGGTTGAATTTTATTTTTTTATGAAATTTGGTGAAAGTGATCTACTTACAATATAGATCATCTCTACAAAATCTTATGAAAAAATTTCTTCCAAATACTCCTCCTAATGATCATCCTTTCTTTTTTGTAGCCTAGCTAATAAGATTTATAGCAAATTACAAAGTAAAACCAATCTTAGGACATGTTTACATCGTCTAACGGCAAGATAATTAGCTTTTTAGGCAATAAATGTGGGTCTAAAAGTAGTGCAATGACAGGGTATAAAGTGACAAAGTTCCCTAAAGATTCAAGAGAAAACAAGTTTATACATAGTAATTATTGAGAATCGTGGAACTCTTAAACATAAAGTATGAATTGGAATTTCAACACCAAGAAAATAAAAGATGCTAGAAAATTGTACGCAGGTTTATAATGTTTGCAAAGAAGAAAATAATATTATTAAAACTCTCCTTTCCTACCCTGAGGCTATAAGACAATTTTTATTATATCTTCTTGACTCCAGACTCCTTCTAAATTAAATAGGGAAATGATTTAAATTGAATTCAAACTGATACCTAAAACACAGGAAACTGATTTAAATTAAACTACTCCTAGAATAAAAGGCAACTAAATAAATAAATATAAAATAATTACAATTAGTTTGCAAATTTTTTAGATAAAGGACCAAGTTTGTATTTTAAGTACATTGTCCATATTATTTTATTATTTTAATTAATTAAGTTGAATTACAATACTACCATTCTTAAAGATAAATATAAGAAAATAAATATACAATTAATTTTATAATTAAATCAATATAAATAAATTCAAACTAATTCAAACACATATCACAAAAAAAAAGAAAAAGAAAAAAGATAACATAAGAATTATTCAAAAAAAAGTCAAAGGAAGAAAATGTCTTTAAACTAATCAGATATGCTATGAGTTTGAAATTGCAAATATGTCTGAGGCATAATTCTCCCATAACAGCAAGCATACATATTAAGTTATGTTTTTCTAATTAATTTTATAACAGACATATTAAGTTGCATCTTTTCAATTTTTTGTCTGTCATATTTTCTATTAGACACATTAAGCCGTGGTTTAAGCGTTTTACTAGGGATATAATATGTCTAGGTTTTATTGTTATAAATTTGAATGTGAGTTTTCTTGTAAAAAGATTGGGCTTGGTATGGAAAAGGGGGATGGGCTTCTAACTCATTTAATGTGTAAATGAACCATGGAAGGAAATGGGTCCAGACTTGAGTATGGACATAATATTTGAAATACTTGGGCTCATTGAGGAGTTCAACTTTTTTTTATTTCAACACAAGATGACCCATAAGCTTAAACATAAAAAATATGTGCCAAGAATAAAGTGGAAGGGCAAGTGGGATTTTGTGGAAAGAAAATTCCCATTGTCCAATACATTGGACTTAATGGGATTCTTAAAAGAACAAATGGGTTTGTAAGAAAGGCTTAATGAATCAATAATGAAAGGAAGCCTAATATAAGAAATAAAAGAAAACAAATAAATGGACCTTGTGAAAGAGTGATTGGGCCCATGAGAAAGCAAAGGGACCCCCCTCCCCCGCAGTAAAAGTTTGGACACCACTAATAGGGGAGCATTACTTATTTTTCTATGTGTACCCGGTGCAAAATCATCAGATCTTGGTGGCTTACATTCCTCTTTTTATTAAATTGTCATAAACTACATTCAGTGTGTCTAATAAATTATGGCGTTCTTTGTATTTGGACTTGATTTTTTTTTTACTATTTTCTTTTTTTGTTAGTAAATGCAATTTGATGGATTGATTACTTATATAAAACAAACTTCAAATACTCAAATAATTTTTGGTGATGACACAGTCCTAATAAGTGATGTGTATAGTATTTTTAGTAATGCGCCAATCTGTCTTTGCTTTTTTTGCAGGGTGTTCCATTAAGATAATTTATATTGCGTTTGACAAAATCCCTACAAGAAATGACTATTTTACATCAGACATATTTCAGTTGTCCATGTCTTAGCTAGTAAGTTTGGAAAACTTTTAATCTTGTTTTTGACTTTTGGATAGCATTATTTGAGATGTTTAAATTTTGAATTGTGTTTAAGTTTGTATCTTTAGTAACTATTTATTTACATTATTTTTAATTTATCATTTATTTATAAAAAGGGTACTTGTGAAATCACAAATAATTAATTAATTAATTATCATTTTGTCATTCTTACTAAAGTTGTTCTTTGAACAAATGCATTAAAAATCGTGTCCTTTATACTAAGGACATTTTCATCTTTGTCCTTTATAATAAAAGCCCCATAAATAAATAAAATCCATTGCATTAACAAATTAACACATTTAAAACTACTCCCAAATTATTGTATCGTTTTACAACCGCAATATATGCGATACACGATTTGTATCGCGATTCCATACAATTCAATGCGATTCACATCCTCTTTCAATTCAACCAGTAACTCTAGATTTTTTTCTCGGTATTGTACAATACGTATTACGTATAACATTGTGCAATACATATCGCATATTGTACTTGAAGATAGGCATATATCTCCCCCTTATATATATATATATAGACATATATACAAATACATATTTTAGGGCTTATATACCAATTTACCTTAAAAAAGAAGAAGAAATGATAGGCCCATAAGGTAAAATACTATCATAAAGTCCAATGGGATTTATGAGGGAATCTGGTTTGGTGGATGAAAGAGTCTTTGGGTCTAGAAAATGCTCAATCACTTAAGGCACATGCTTAGTTAAAAGATGATCCTTTAGAATATTATTCGAAAAAAGTCGTAAGCAAAAACATACCAAAGGCACTTACAGTAGAAACTACTGTAACTTGGTACCTTTGGTACATAACTCTGCCCTGCCGAAGGACCTATGACAGCTCATATGAAACTGAAGACCTAAGCCACATTTAATGACAAGGTCCCATCTGAAAGGCGTTTTCACCCTAGGCTAGCCACCTAAAAGGAAGCTTTGCAAGTAATCTTCAATGACTTAGGCCGTGTTTGGTGGCAGTTTCTGGTATTTTTTTTCAAAAAATTTTGAGTTGCGTGATTTGTAAAAGCTTTTTAAAAATTTGCTGTTTGGTTAGAGACCTTTATTCAAAGAACCTGCTGTCCGGTTGTTTATAATTTCATTGGGGATAGGTCACATCAAAAAAGTTGCTTTTTGACTAAGTCACATATGTGAGAAAAGGTTTGCCTACGTGGCATCAATGAATAAAGTTAAATCCATGTTCCAATTTTGAGAAAGTGGTAGCATGGAACCTCGGCTTTCTATAAATTTCCAAATCTTGCCATTTTTCCGATTTTAATTCGGGAAATAGGATGAGTTGTTTAATTTAATTATAATTTATATATCTGGATTTATTAGAAGTTCATTTAATTTTTTAATAAGTTTTTTGTTCCACATCATAAAAACTTATGGACGTAAAAAATTTAAACATAAAATAAATATACATAAAATAGAGTGGTAAAAAGTTATACATATCTCACTCATCAGTAGAATTAAGTACGGACATAGCGATAATAATTATAATTATTGAAATCAAGATAAGATTGCATCCGCAACATGCACATAAGGCCCAACTTCTACGGTTTCGAACTTCAATTATACCATCGAATTCGTCCATCCATATGAATGAATGCCTATGGGTTCTCCACAATGGGCAGCGATAAAAGTAACGACCGTAGTTTCGATCAGTGCGCGCTTGATATACCCGCATTTCACCGGCTCCACATGCACACCACGGTCCCCGCATGTCATCCATGGTGTCTGCAAAAAAAATATATACAAATAATTACATCAATTTTTAGCTATGAAGATTAACATAAATTATACTAAAAAAATATACGAAATGTATATACGATTTAGCGAAGAAGTAGAATTTATTTTACGTTTACAGAATCTAGGTTGCGGTGTAATCATTCCACATTGCAATAGCAATTGCATCTCTATATTCGGACATTATATTGAGTTGAGTTTGCGACATATCCAAAACTTCTGGAATTTCCGGGTTCTCTACTGTAGGCGTAAAACTCTCAGCAGTATATTCACTAAATATTTGATCATCAGAACTATGCATTCGAATGAAGTTATGCACAGCACAACAAGCAGTCACCATCATAGCTTGCCTAGTCTGTTTATAATTAGTCATAAGCTTTAATATTGGAAACCTTGCTTTCAAAACTCCGAACGTCCTTTCAATAACATTTCTTAAAGAAGAATGTCTTCTATTAAATAACTCCTTCGGACCTGTTGGGCCATTATTATTTCCCTGAAATTCTTGCAAGTGATATCTTTGTCCCCGATATGGTGCCAAAAAGCCAGGCATATTTGAATAGCCGCAATCCACCAAGTAATATTTATCTAATACAAAAAAAAATTTGTCTTCAGGTATATTATGGGAGTCGATGTACATTATTACTGATATTAGTTAGTTTATGGAGTCTTTGTAAAATACCTTGAGGTGGCAGCGGAAATAGTCCCGTTTGCAGTGCATGTAACAAAACACGGGAATCATTAGCACTTCCTTCCCAACCAGAATACACAAATGTAAACATCATGTCAAATGAACATGAAGCCATGACATTTTGTGCAATATTTCCCTTACGTGAACGACATGCGTTTTGGCGTTCTTTAGGTGCCCATGCATCAACTAGCGTCCCGTCAATTGCGCCAATAGCATTCTACAAATATTTTTCTTGTTTACTAAAACCTGCTATGGGTTGCGTGCTATAATAAAAAAATAGTAGTTGTTACAATTGTTTACCTTAAACCAAGGATAAAATTGTGGATTAGAAGCAATTTCCGGGGCCATATCATTTCCATCTGGGAGTCGAATCAACGTAGGGGCCAAATTCACCAGTGCTTTCATAATTATTTTGAAGTGGGTATTAATCGTTTCAGTCGAATGTGGAAATCTATCTGCCGCACCTCGGTGTGTATTTCTATGTCCGACTATGTATAAAAATATCCCGACCGACTCTTCTAGTGACACATATCTATTTTTTTTCTCGTCAATGTATCCACTCGTCCTAAGTAACCCACACAAGGCTCTAAACGTCGGTGGGTATATTCGGAATAAGTTGTAACATAACACAGGAGGACCTTCTAAAATCGAATGCATATATGATGCTCCAGGTAAAGCAGGTATTTGATAAGGCAGCCTTTCTTTTTGTTGGAATATGTTTGCAAACAGAATTGATAATTGTTCCAAATCGTCGTCAGATGAACTAGAACTACTATGATAATTTGATGGAGCGGAAGTAGACATGGTCTATAAAAAATTATATAAAAATGAGATGATAAATAATTTTAAAAAAATGGTACCGTAATAAAAAGATAAAACATGGTACGAACAAACTTACCCAATGTCGTGATTTGTATGCAGAAATGTGAAATTGTCCACTTCAAACGTGAAGAACTGCAAAAAAAAAAACAGATAATTTTAAATAAAACAAATCCTATTATATTGGAGTAAATTTGTTGTATAATGAATTGTTAATAACTTATTTAGTTGATAGTATATATTACGAGTATTATTGTGTACCCTTTGAAAACAAGAAAAAAATTGTTTTTTTTATGGAGCTGCCAAATATAGTAATTTTTTTTGGTTTTTTTACTGTATAGAGCTGCCATATTTAATTAACTTTATTTTATTATGTGCACGAATGTAGACAGCATTGCATGTAACAAATAAAATTATAAAAAATGTAGACCCTGTGCATAGTTATAGAAAAAGGTCCCTGCTACTCGTGGACCTGCACAGTGGTAGAGGTAACAGGGTACTGCCACAGTGACCATCCAATTAATTTTTTTTTATACATCTCTAATTGAGAGTTTTATTACAACAGGATACGGCTGTTGAAATTTTCACTTAAATATAGTCCCAGCAAACTTTTTAGTTATTATGTAATTAACAATAATTCAGTTAAGTAAATTAATTCATTGCAACAACAAATACATTTTAGTTTTGTATATTTCAAAAGTTTAAAAATTTGTATACCTTACGCTGCTTATTAATAAGCACAACTGGTCGGGGGATTCTTGCTCCCTGAGTCCTGCATTAAGGCCAAGGCATCCACAATATCAACGTAATTATGCTATTCCCAAAATATGGGAGAATTTGATTCACACAGGAGAGGACTTTTCAGTGGAATATATTAATATATGACTTAGAAGAAAGATGCATATTAGTGCCGATAAGGATAACATTAAAGCTATTATAACAAAAGTGCACATTAGGAGAAACTACTAACAGACATAAAAAAAAAGAAAACTATTCCACATAAACCGAATAAAGAAAACAGTGGATTGTTTATCCCAAAAAGGAAGGCAGTCAAAAGCCTTAACCATGCTCCACTGGTCATCCAAAGTCCCTTCATTTGAGGCCGTTCACCCATTCAATTTGCCGATCCGGATTCGAGAGGAGGAAGAAACTACGCCAATCCTTGCCCGATATTAACCTCTCAGCCGCGAGACCATATTGAACTCCATCAACGGGCATATTCTTCAGGACACTCATGCACTCGATCATGGTGTGCTCTTCAGCCGAGGTCGCCTTCGCCTGGTAGTGTGCTGTCTTTGCACGCGATGACTCTGACATTGTTTCCATAAGCGCGTCTAAGGAGGTCCTGGTTCGTTTTGACGACTGATTCATGCCACCGCTTCCGTGGACGTAGGTAGCGTCCATTGCAAACATGGTAGCACCACCTCCTGCATCCAATGTACCACCTCCGACATTGTAGTCCTCGTTAGAGTAAAGTGCCCCTTGGCTCGACGCTCGACCGAACACACCCGTAGCTGTTGTATTTTTAAAAATTTTAAAAAGTTTTTCATAACCAAGTAAACCTTTTTTCTTGAAAACACTCGCGTTTGGGTTTGCCTACAAAAGAATAATAATATTAATATAGTATTATGTGCGGCACACAACCTTAAATCAAAAGAATGAAAATATTAGTACACTGTTTTTTTAAAGGTAATAATTAAAGCCAATCACAAGCACAAGTAAAGTAATAATAAAAAAAAAAGCAGCAGTCTATCTCAAATTGGGTTGTTACCTTCAGGTATGTCGACCACACATTCTCGTCGGCAGTTATGGTGTTCGTCTCTGCGCTCCAGCCAAAACCCGTAGTATTAATAAGTTTATGGAAAGCATTGGTTTTGGTTTTCATTCTTGTAAATTTTGCTCGAATTTGGATTGCGTCGAAGTACCGTCCGGTTCACTCTTTCAATTTCTGTGAGATTTCAGTAACTTGTTTTCCACTTAAAGTATTACTTATCCCCATTCGACCTGTGTCAAACTCTTCCTCGATGAATTGTATGAAAGCTTCCTCGTGAGATGAGTGCCAATTACAAGACGACTCGCTGACAATGGGGCTACTCATCTATAGTTCATTCAGCATGAAGTTTATGTATAATTTGTAGGATATTGAAGAAGATGTGAGGAACAACTAAAAAAATGCAATGGGAAAGTACGTTTGGAATTTTTAAACCACACACAATTTTGAGAAACTGGACTACAACATATCATAGCAGTGGTAGTATTAAACCCCAACAAACAAAGGCTCTACACCACGGGGTACAGGAACAGCATATTGAAATAAAAATATTTACAGAACACAGGCTGTTCGGAAAGAAATGCGTATACAAACATGGAACCTCTATCTTCGAACTACCCGCATTTCACGGCTATCAATAACTAAGTAAAGATGGATAAAATACAATTCGAGCTGTAGAAAGAGAAGTACCCAGTTGACAGTTAAAAAAATCCATAAAGAGTTTTACAAGCTTACTGTGTGATATGGGTAACACTGCTGATAGCTTGCCTAGTACAGTCGGAAAATTTGAGTGGGCTGCCAAAATTTTCCGATAGGCAGAACTCAAGTGGGGACTCAGTATGACCATTATCAATATACCAAAAACAAAAGGATAAATTCTAAATAGCTTCGCTAGTGTGCATAGTATAGAGGATATATATTAGTCCTCGATTTACCTTAATATACAGTCAAGATAAATTAAAGAAGAGTACTTAACAATGTGAGAAAAGGAAATCTATATTCCGACAGCAAACATTATTTCACATCTATGGGTCCTTGTTTGTAGATTGCCGAAGAACCCAAATTAGAAATTTGGTGCCAAAAATTTGTTAAACATTTTATCAAACACCTTATTTGCATAACAAAATATCCCAACTGTCAACATGGACATACAGTATAATTTCTTGTCTTTTATGTGCAACAAAAAAGTTGGGAAACTGACTTCACTGAAAGAAGAAAGCCCCTCTCTTATGTGCAACAAATACTTTCACATGTAGGTGGGGGATAAAAACCAAACCTTTGATGTCTTCACCGGGGAGAAGTTATCCGCGGATATAGTTTGGTCAGCGCTCACAAGTGTGGGCGAAGGGGTTTCTCTCTCAAGAAGCTTTCTCTTACCTCTTGTAAGCACCATTTACTCTATGTGTTCTTACTTGAATAGGAGAACTTATTGAGCTTTAAGTTATCCACAGTGGGAGTCAAATTGATTTAACGATCGATTGATTGAGAAGCCACTCCTGACTCGACGGATGCTATTGTCGGACGAAATTGGTAGCGTAAACTTTGATTTGTTCGTACTGATACCATGTGCCTTGCAGAGATTTTTGGTTACGAAGGGGAGAGAAGCTTCAGCTTTATAGCAATTTAAGCAAGAGTTGCGTAAATTATGGCGTAGGTACTAGCGTAGCTCTGTGGCAGTAGTGTGTACTACGCTGTGGGAAGCTATGGCTGGTGAGATGGTAGAGAGAAATTATATCGAAGGACGGATGTGGTTGGGGAGATGGAAGCATTGAAAGGAAGAAGACAACTCTTCTTTTGTAAAAGGCAGTGGAGTCTACGGAGGAGGTGAGAAAAAAAGGCTGACAAACTGAAATTACTTTATTAAAGTTTCTACTATTCACTGTTCACATTTTTCTAAAAAGCACATTGAAAATTGGTACACCAAACAGCAAAATTTTTGGCCCACGCTAGAAATGGCTGTTCACAAACAGCCACCAAACACGCGCTTAGGGATTAAAAAATAAAATTTTCACAAATGGTGATGACCCACAAAACAACGTGGTATCAGTAAGGTGTGGAGATAGGAGCTTATGTTCTTATAAAAGGGAGATGGGGATTACCTCATAAGATAATAAGAATAAGAGTATAAGAGATATAAAGTAATAAGAAAGAAAGAATTGTGATAAATATTCCCTTTAGAACCTTGTTTGCACATTCTTTCAAAGACCAACCAAAAATCTTCATTGGATATATATATTCTTTGGGATCCTTCTGATAATACAAAATTCCTATCCAATCACTTATCATTTTTGAGTGCTTCTCTTTCCTCCCTCCTTACCATAAACATCTATTGTCCATGCTCGTATTTATTATATAAATCATCAATGAAATTATTCTAGTCCGTATATTTGTTACAAGTAACACTTCAGAAATACTACATGTTTTTCCCAGTAATTATTACTATTCACACATAACACACTTTACCTTTCACTTTTATACCTATCTACACTACAGTTCAAACAAATATGGATTTTAGTCATTAAAATTTGTGTCCCGTCACACCTAGGGTGCTAGCAAAATAAAATTAGAGGTGGACTTCTCTATCTTGTGCTACGATTTGAAACACAAAAACCTAATTTATATCTTTCCCTCGTCTTTATAAACAAACACCATGTGTATAAATGTACATTCTCTAATAAACTTGGATATAATTAAAAAAGTATGGGTTCACACTAGACACTAGCCTGAATCTAGTTGAAAGGGTATGAGTTCACACAAGACACTAGGAATCTAGTTTCCTCAACCCCCCCCCCCCCCCCCCCCCCCCGGTGAAAAAAAATAATCCTAAATCTCATTCTCACAACAAACTCATCTTAGGTTCGATCCACATCCACGAGCATGTGGTTATTGAACTTGTTATTGTCTCAAGATAATATGTTATCATAGCTTGAAAAATAATTGAATTATAATATGTTGAATTACAAATTGGTCAAAGTTCAAGTTAATGCGATGTAAGATTAAGTAGTTTTACACCCACTCATAACCATTTTTTAATTCATAATTCATCAATTCCACCGTTGGATGATGTCCCAAGAAATTAGTATAATTTATCATACTAATTTATATTTAGAGAGCTCTTATTTGTGTTATTTTTTTTATTTTATAGATACTTGAGAAGAATGGAATGTCAATGGATCAAGTCCTTTTGGCAACAACTTAATTTTTCTTGAAGGTTCCAAATCAAAGTCTAATCCTAATTGAATTATGACTCCTTATGTATCATATAGCCGTGCTCTTCTTTCTCCTTTTTTCTTTAATTAATTCTTTTTTCTAGTTTTGTTTTGTTGGAGATTTGAAGATTAGAATACACAATTTATTTAATTAATGCCAAATAAATTTTCTTTATTATTTTATGTTTATTAAATTTATTTTATGTTAGCATAAATTTGTACTAGGGTTAAAATGAGTATATTTAATTGATTTTCTTGTGTGTATTCATACCAATTAACTCTACTAATTTAATACTTTAATGTTAAATATAATTCTTCCTATTGGATGCATATTTTAATTGATAAAAATAAAATTGAATTTTCATTATTTTTTGTTGGATTCACCTTATGATTTGTTAAGAGCAGATATAAGGTGTGTTTCGACGGATATAGTGAGTGTTTTGACTTTATTCATAAGTTTGGCTGTGGAAAAATTATACTTGGATTTTATAAATTAATTAAACTTGAACAATTTTATTTTTCGCAAATAATAGAGTCTAGAGACTAAGTTATTACGAGATAAGAGTAGAATTTACACGCATGAATACTAAAGAAGATGATATTAAATATATGATTCTGAAACCCTTGTCAATTAATTCATTATTTTTTTTCTCTTGCTTATAATTATTTAATTTAGTTCTATTGCTTTAGTTTATTTGTTTTATTCCTATAAACTTTTCTATCTGGATTAGGAGTTTAGCAAAAAATTAACAAGATAATTATAAAACATATTGTTTGAATCCTTGTGGGATCGACATCGCTTACACGTTATACTATAAACTGATTCGTGTTCTTGCCAGTATTAAAATTTATCACAACATTGGACTAACTATTTTGTTGTGTTCATCAAGCATGCAAAGTTTCAAACCAATTAGATGTTTGTAACCATTTAATTATTGTCCTTAGTTTTATTTAAATTTTATAAAGTTTATAATATTTAACATTATCTTGATGATGGACTTCTACAACTCTGATTGAATTAATTTTTTGCATATAACTTTTATTTATATTAATAATGATATAATCTAATGTATAGATTCATAAATTATGAAATTGAGAAAAAAATATTGACAGTTGTAAAACTTTTTTGTTTTACGCCCAATGTAAGATGACCATTTCCCTTATAAGTTACTCCATTCTCAAATTAAGAATGCATTGATCTTTTATAGTTTGGGACATAATTAAATTACCACAACCCATGATAATAAGTAAATTTGTTTTCTGACCATCAGTTATAATGAAATTAATATTTGTTTTTTAAAAACAAAAATCAAATACAAATTCTTAATTTAAACTAAAGAGTATATAGTTTTAAGGAAACATTGGAAATACTCTTATTAGTGATTGGTGAATATAAACCTTACCTAGTGGTAAAAAGATTGAGCAAATTAGTATTTAATCTATTTTGGAATGGATTGTTTTAGCCAAACCTAGCTCCTTTAAAAAGTTAGGATTTAGCCCAAACTTTTGTTTTTAACCAAAAAGTTTGGGATTGAGCATCATGGGGTACATAAACATAAATACAATGTTGTCTTCCATGTTACAAGTTCTATTAGATGGCGATTTAGAGAAAAATTTCTACCAACTATATCAAATATGGGTGCTCCGAGCCACAGAGCAATCCGAATATCAATGGTTTGAGAATGATATGTATACTAGAACACCCATCAACCAACTTATGTTTGAAGCTATTTTCAGAAAAGCCTTATACAAGTTTCTGCAACAGCCAAACAACTATATGAAAAAATTCATTCTTTTTCTAATTATTACAAGACTATGGTAACTGATGGTAGGTGACTTTTCGTTACTGATTTTAATTCTACATATCAAGTCTCCCATCAACAAATGGTTGAGGCAAAAACTTTTTTAAAAAGTCTAAAAGATAAAAAAAAACATTTAGATGTTTTATATGATTTGCTTATGGAGGCCAAAGAATTGGAAAATCAAATTCAAAAATACACTCTTGGTCCAATTCCAAGTCCAAATGATAGCCCATCACTAGACTCTATTGGAGAAGTTAACCTCATTAACCAAATGGATGATTACAAGAAAAATGTCATCCATGACATCAAAGAATTTGGCACCTACTGATCGACTGCACAACCTATCCAGCACACGATAGGTGTACAGGTTCTTGAAGGTGGCAGAGAAGACGAATAATTTTTTTTCGCAGAAGGCAGTAACCAGCTGTGCGAACAACATTTAAAGAGTCATTGTAGAATTACGTTATGTATTTATATTTAATCAAAAAGTGTATGAATAGTAAGTTAGTATTAAATCACTTTATGAGTAGTGATGTGATAATGATGTATTGTTGACACAAATTTTGTTGTCAAAAAAAAGTGTGTAGCTAGAATTAAGACTTTTCCATTATAAAATGAGAAGGAAGTAGTAATTTGTAATCATCGAATTGTGTTGTATAATTTTCTTTATTCTCTGTAATCTCTCATATAAATAAAAAAAAGTTTGATCCTTTTCCACATATGTTATTTTTTAATTATTAATTGGATTAATATGTAACATACACAAATTAATACATTTTTACCATGAATCATGAGTAGTTCTTAAGATACATATTAATATAGATTTGAGAGAGAGTGTGTGTGTGTGTGTTTTGCTTTTATCTTCTTAGTTTAGATCAAACTCTTATAGAAAATCCTACTTTTCTAAAACAGTGAAACTTTCGAGCTTCATTGTCTAAGGCGTGGCAATGCCATGGTTTTTTTTTTTTTTGTTTTTTTGTTTGGGTCTACAGCAATGCCAAGTTGATCCACACTTTTTTTTGGTCTATTTTGTGTTTTCCAATTTTTTGCAACCGCAAAGAGATTTTAAATATGTATTCCTAGTTTTCCATTGTTGAGATTTCAAGGGCTCAAAATCTATTGCCAAAAAAGAAAAAAGAAAAAAGAAAAAAAAAAGATTACATTTAATTAACAAACCCTTATTTTTTTTTAACAACTGTACATTCGAACACGGAATCTCTCGCTAAGTAGATCGTCGCTCACAAGACCTAATAAATCACTAAACCAACCCCATAAGGTCTAAGAAGCCCTTAATGGTGATGCAAAGGATGTGATAAACTTGTATGCATGACACTACCAATGTACGGACACATTGTGAAGCCATTTTAGATGAGGCTTTTCGCCTTTTACTTAAATCTCACCCAGAGTTTACGGGGGTTATTCGAAACTTCAAGAAATGTATCACAATATATTTACTTGATACCTCAGTTAAAAAAATTGTAAACTTTCTAATTTATAAGATTTAGATTTAAAATTCAAATTTGAAATTGTGCTTTAACTTGAATTTCAATAAATGTATAAAACACTTAATAAATTACCTAATTTTTAGCAAGCCTAAATTATGGGAAGATATCCCACCCAGTAAAAACATTGGAAATTTTCAACATCTTAGCTTTTTTATTTGTTACATAAAATTAGAATTGAAATTTTAGTATGTTTTGAACTGAAAACTTGTTAATTAATACTTTAAAATATTCACTAAATTTTGGAAAGACCAATGTTTAGGGGATAATAATTTTGAATCAAAAAAGCCAATGCATAATATAATTGGAAATCAAAATATAATTATTATAAAAATAAAAAATCATTTAAAAATAATTAAATTCGAAATTATTCACTCATTTACGCTAATTACTACTTTTCAAAATAGGGTGGTCTAAAGACAAGACAATTTGAACTTTTTGAGCTAAAAGAAAAATGCCCAAAAAGATATCACATGAAATTAAAAAATTTATTTTAGAACTTAGTAACTACAAATTTAACACTTTACGTTGTCGCATAAATGAATGGTGGGTCTCTAGCTTCCGACCGCCATTGACCTAAAGGCTGTTTGCATATAAAAGTTTATTTTCATCTTTTTTTAGTTTAGTTTTGACGTGTGCAATGAGCACATTATTAACCATACATGGTCAACATCAAATCATTAGACCATCTTAATCTGCCTGCCACTACAGTCTTGCTTGAATTATATAATATTTTCCTATCTTTTTCCCCCCACACCTCACTTTTAGAATGGTAAGCGCTAATTACACACTAACTTATTTGATAATACTTTATTTTATTTACTCGATTTTATTATATTAATTATGTGTATATTATTTCAATTAAATATGACTAAGTTATTGTTGAAAACAAAAAACAAAAGTACACTGGTTCCACCCTACAGAACCAAAGTAATGTATACATTTCATTAGTTCTATATGATCCAGCAAATGTTAAAAGAGTTATAAAATGTTTTGGTATATTTAATTAACACCACCCTTTAAAATGTCTCAAATGAGAACATAATTAATACACATCTTATAATAAATAAAATAGCCTATTTTCTAAAAAGGCCAAATCAAAGTTAAAAAACCAATTTGAAATACAAATATTATTTTAAACAAAATGCTGATGTAATGTAATCTATGGTTAAAAAAAATACAAACTTATTTATCATTGTTAAATTTCACTCTCAAACATAAAAGAAAAGTTTTAATTTGAGATATATCATATAAAGAAATTTAAAAATCTTAATTTAAAACAAGTTTAATTTTTCTGTTTGTTTTTCTAGAAAGAAGGTTTGCAATACAATAACGAATATTACATTCGGGTTCAGATGCACTGCACTTAATCTCAATTTAATTAGTATTATTTTTAACAAGAGACGTCACCAAGCCAATTTTATTAGTATATATATATATTATAACCCCAAAGAACAACATTACAACTTCACCATCTTGCATAACAATATTTCTCTCTGTCCTTTGGTATACTACTGGTGTTCACTATTATTGGGTTTGAAGAATATGGAGGGAAGAAAAGTGGTTGGCTGGGCTGCTAGAGATGCATCTACACCTCTCTCTCCTTACTCATTCCACCTCAGGTCTCTCTCTCTCTCTCTCTCTCTCTCTCTCCACATATATATAGATATACAGAAAATTTCAAGTGCGAACCAATTACGGACCGGTTCTTTTACGACGAAAAAACATTGTAAAAAAGTTTTGTCCGTACAAATTGATCTGTACCAAAAATGGACTATATATATATATATGGGTATATGCAAATGACACAGACGCCACAGAAAAATAACTTCACTTGGAGGTTTTGAGTACTAACCAAAATATTTGTAGCAACAATGATTGCGCCATCAAGCATTCATTAGGAGAAAAAATATATATATAATACACCAAAAATGATATATACCGCAACCTTACTCCTGAACTAATGGGGATACAGCACGTCATATCATGTGTGTTCATCGGTGACGCCTTAGTTATACCAAGTACAAAAGTGCTAATTTGGTTTGAGTCTTAGTTGGTTCCTGAAATCCTAAATTGTTAATTTCATACTGGAAGTCGAGAGGTCGAATCAAAAGCTGACGATGCCCAAATTTTCCAAGTGAAATTACTATTTTGGATTTCAGGAACCAACCAAACGAGCACTTTACTGTAATCATCGATTATACACACACATAAAATGGTAACTAATGATGACTATTGTAATGAACAGGAAAACAGGACCTGAAGATGTAGTATTCAGGGTGTTGTACTGTGGAGTAGACCACACAGATCTTCATTTCATGAGGAGTGATACTCGTATCACCAATTACCCTCTAGTCCCAGGGTAATAATATATGTATACAAAATCCTCAATCCTCAATTATATTTATATGCAGTAAAATCTTTCTGATAGAGTTTTTCTTTTACTTTTGGGTCAATGGGATCAATTGAAGGCATGAAGTAGTGGGAGAAGTAATAGAGTTGGGGTCAGAGGTGAAAAAGTTGAAAGAAGGAGAAATGGTTGGAGTTGGGTGTATTGTAGGGTCTTGTGGGAAGTGTTTGGCTTGCAATTCAAACATAGAGCAGTACTGCAATAACAGAATCTTTACTTACAATGGCATCTACAAAGACGGAAGGCCCACTCAAGGTGGCTTCTCTTCTGCCATGGTGGTTCATCAAAAGTAAGTTTCAATATCACACATCTGTCTACAAAAGCGACCAAATATTGAGTACATGCTAATAACTACGACCTCATTTTTGCTAAACAATTTAAACCTCATATACAGTGAAATAATGAACTAGTACCATGTGATTGAGGAGATTTTTTTTTATAGGAAAAAGAGAATATTTAGAATACACGAGTGATTCTACACTGACCTACTTTAGATTAAATGACGTAACATGCATTGATTGCTTTGCAAGTTATAAGATTCTAGCCACCGCATGTTTGCCGCATCATACAAGTTACAAAACCTGGTCAATTAAGTTGGTCGGTATAACATTGCTATAAAATACACCTAAAATATAAACAGTACATTTAGCCAATGGTAATATGCCACAAAAGAGTGCCCTTGCATACAGTGGTGGCCCTAGGTGCAGTTTCACATTTCACTAATCATCTAATAATTTCTCTATCATTCCGTAAATAAACACAGGTTTGTAGTTAAAATACCAAAAGAACTAGAGCCAGAGCAGGCAGCACCGCTATTGTGCGCAGGGGTAACAGCTTACAGTCCCTTGAAACAGCTCATTGGGTCTAATAGGCCTCTAAAAGGAGGAATATTGGGGCTAGGAGGAGTTGGCCATTTGGGTGTTTTAATAGCAAAAGCAATGGGACACCATGTGACTGTTATAAGCTCCACAAACAAGAAGAGGGATGAGGCTTTAGAACATTTGGGGGCTGATGCCTTCTTGGTGAGCTCTAATGGTGCAGAAATGGAGGCGGCCACCGGCACGCTCGACTATATCCTGGACACTGTGCCAGCGATGCACCCTTTGCAAGCTTACCTTTCACTTCTTAAGGTTGAAGGGAAGATTTTTATAGTTGGAATTTCTCCCAAGCCATTGGAGTTTGATGCTAGTGGTTTGATTCTAGGTATGCCACTTCTCACTATAAGCTTGAATAATTCAGTCCATATGAGAGTTAGTGTTTCACTTTTACACTTTTTTAAGGATATATTCTCTCCTTCCCAAATAAAGAGTCCACTATTCCTTTTAGGGATGTCCAGGCGCACATCACTTCCCCGGAACGTAATCAAATTACCAAAACTCACAATGGAAACTAATGCATTCTTAAAAAACGTGAAAGTCAAACATGGACTTTTAATTAGAAACAGATGGAGTACTAATTTTAACATAATCAATGGAAAGAACAAAATTTGTTTACTATCACCTGATTTCTGGCACATTGATTAAGTCCTAGAAAAGAAACTGAGCACTTAATTTGGGACGTTTCGAAAAGAAAATTGGACTCTTAATTTGGAAGGAGTATCAAGAGTTGGTTTTATCAACCTTACGCAAGTAACTCCTCAAAATCAATTCTGATTTAATTATCGCAAGATTTGTCAAAATTATTCCGATTTAATTATGGCAAGATTTGTCAAAATTACTTGGAGATCCTTTTGATTATAATTAATTGTTATGAGATTTTATTTGTTATGTAGGGAAGAAGACAATTAGTGGGAGTTTCATTGGGAACATGGAAGAGACCCAAGAAATATTAGAGTTTTGGGTGGAGAAAGGTTTGAAGACAATGGTAGAGGTAGTAAAGATGGATTATGTGAACAAGGCATTTGAAAGAATTGAAAGGAATGATGTTAGGTACAGATTTGTGGTTAATGTAGCTGGCAGCAACCTTGAGTGACAATACCAAATACCAGCATCTATCTTCTCATTTACCATCTCTTAATAGATCTGTATGTTGTCCACCAGTTTATGGACCATATATAATGCTGCCAAAAATTGTTCCTTCAAAGTTTGTATTGGGGTTTACTTTAAGCCCCCTAATAATTGAGTGATATTACTAATATAACTGATGCTAGTATTTGTTTACGAGTATATCTATTGCCAAAGCATAAATGACTTATGAAAATGCAATATATTGTCTCAAAAGAAAATGAGAATGTTTAAAATAATTTTGAGAAGGCTGTTTTAGTATTACTGTTAATTGGATGAAATGTAACAACTCCTCAACTAATGTTAGAAGTAATGAACTTTGGCCTATGGATAATACCTAAACTTTTCCTTTTTAAAGGGAAAAAAAATGAACTACTATTACGAGTTACAACAACAACAAAAGGATTGTTTGTCTTTGGTGAATTGTCCAAGAAGTTTTATCAGACATGCCAGAATGGTCGAGAATTATGCCAAATGCTTTTGCAGCCTGAAAATGGAAACTAATGTTACACAATTGGTAAGGGTTGAATGACTTACTGGTCATTTATCTTTCCCCTTGCTACTTCCTTCAGAAACTTTAGAGCCATCATATGATGAAAGAAAGAATGTGCTCTGATACTTCTGCAGAAACCTAAAATCACAAATAAAAAACAGACATTATACCAATTTTGTCTCAAAAGCTTTGATTAATTGGTTAAAGTGAAGAATTGTGAATAGGAGTTACTATATATGAAATTACAAAATTGAAATTACAAAATTTTCATGAATCAAGTTGTATCCAGGTATCTAAATTTGACTTAATACTAGCAATAAACTAGAACTTTACTCGGATGTCTAAAATGTGGACGTTTAGATTATTTATTCTTCAAAAATTCCTTTAGGATTCCATTCAACAAACTTCAAATGGTTAGGTTATCGTTATTGTAATTGAAGTCAGGCCAAGGCCATTGAATCTTTTGCCAAGAGGAAAGAAAAATCTATGGAAGAGAATGGAGCTTATACTTGAGAAAGTCGAGCAATTTCTGCTGCAAGCGAACCAATGTCTCCTCTTCAATGATGACATAAGACAATAACTCGGGTAACTTAACTGCGAAGAAAGGCAAGCATATCAAATCCATCTGTGTTTGATTAGGGTTCATGAAAGCAGATAAGGAATTTGAAATTACTTGAATTTTGATTAGGATTCATTATTCATCTAAATTTTGGTGGCCAACACCATTATAAAAAGGGGAAAATCTTGTTTGTTAGAAAATAAATGCTTGTTAAAAAAAAAAAAAAGCACTTGTTGAAACCTAAAAGAACGTACCAAAGAGGCGTAATAGATGTTCAGCACCGTATATAATTGAAGGGGAAACATTATCTGCCACTGCGTCATGATATTGTTGGCGCTCCCTTTTGTACAAAAGAATAATTGGTAGTGATTTGTCGAAGTAACAACGTAACCCATTCAGTATTTCTCCATCCGCATCACTCATCCTGAGTCCAAGCAGAAAGAGTATTATGTAATGCAAACTGGTAGAAACTACAAACCTAACTCTTGGAATATAATGGTAGTGGACACTCATTTACAGGAAATGGATTAACTCCTGCTCAAGAAAGGAAAAGGAAAGCAAAAAAAATAAATAAACAATATTATATAAGTGGCATCCAATGTATAAATATCATTTTGTTAAACAAGCACCAGCATATATCTCATCTGTAAAATATAGGCACTTGATGACACAAACTGACTCAACTATGGCAAGTACAAACAGATATATTTAACTTAAAATGAAAATCTGAGTTGGGTGGAACATAAATAGAACTCACATGCCATCCTTCTTTGACCTGTATTCAAGGTACTTCTTCAGTATCTCGTCGACATTAGGAGAACGTGGAAGTTTAACAAGCTGCAAGAAAATATTTTTTTAAAGAATCAAGCCTAAATTAGTTCCAGAAAAAAGACATAAGACAAAAAGCTACTAATAAAGGTGAAAAAGTGAGAGAGATGGAAAGTACTCCAAACAATGAAGAACTCGAGTACCTTATTCTGCTGAGTAATGAACTCCCAATCATCAACTAGTTGCTTCTTCAGAGTTGACGGAATTTGAATCTTGATGAGCTTTTCAGTAGATGTATTATCCTTCTGAAAATACCGAAACCCATAGTTTAACTTCACTACTAATAAAACCTTGGTTTAACAAGATTTTAGCATAACAGATACCTACGAGGCAAAAAAGTGGAGGTGACAGATTCCCAATTTTAAATTCAACACATCGACGATCTTAAAACAACATATGGATGGGCAGCAATGAGGTACCCAACGATAGCGAGACAAAAAAACAATATTAAATCAAATGTTTCTCTTTTCCAATTTCACGACTGAGTTAAAGAAGTATATAAGAAATTTAATTAGATTTCTTTTCCTCATTAATTTTTTTATTTATTATTGTGTGATTTTCTTGAACTTTTTTTTGGGTTTAGGTAAAAAATTCATTACCATCCTCAGATAAGTGCTTGTAACTACTGTAGCAGGAAATGCCTTAAAAATCTGAAAACCGAATTGGACCTGTTAACCACAGGTACTTAAGAGGGGTGGACGGGGTAGTGTTACAGAAATAAGATTCAGCCAGCTTCGCCAGAACTGAACACAACCTTATGATTGACAACATTCATAAACTGATCATCAAGAGAACAAAAAAATAAAATATATCAACAATATTTGCATCGCGACCGATTGGTTAGCCTCAACTCAACTAAATATGGAATATTTAGGTTGTGTTTGGTTGCTATTTCTGAACAAGATTTTAAAATTTTTTCTCAAAACACAATTTAAAATCAACTCTACTTTCACACTTCCCAAAATTTATTTCACTATACTTTCTCTTTCTAATTTTTTTTTTAAAACGCCATAACTTTAAATCCAAAAATCAAAAAATAATAAAAAATATATATTTGAAACCTACTCATTGAGATCTATAAAATAAGATCCATTGTGACTATTTTTTGAAATTTTTTATGCGTTTTTTTCATTGGTTGAAAAAAAGTCAAACAAAACCAAATTCACTTTTCAACATAAAAACTCTAACTCAAAACATTCAACCAAACACCAAATTTTTAAAAACTTGTCTAGAAAACTTGTCTAGAAACATTAACCAAACACCACCTTAGACTCTCAAATCTAAATATAGCACTCTTCTGGCCAGTGTTAAACTATTCAGTGTGACAACATAATCACTAGTATGGGATTTAGAATTCTAGACCACATGGTAATTTGGCTACGATGAGAAACTGTGGAGTTGCAATTTAGCATAGGATGTATGTCAATGATTCATGATGAGAAAAAGAGAAGTCGAAAAATGATATTTGAGGGTGAAATATGTGAACATTGAGAAATATTTAGTATAATATGCCAATAATGGTAGAAATCAACCTCAACGCTTGAGTCAGCCTTTCGCTTCTTCCCTTTTGCTCCTGCAAACAATATCCAAATGAAAAAGTCTTATTTATAGCATATATTTCTAATATGATGAAAACTCAACTAAATGAAAATGTTATAGACCAGAAAGATTTGGAAACCACCAAACTCAATTTCCATATTGTTACTCAGAAAACGATGAACTTTATTCATAAAGAGAAAAAAGAAGTCAAAAGAAGTGGACATATGGTCCAACTAAAATTGAAAATTTAAACAGGATCCAATGAACATGAAATGAAATGAAAACGATCCCAGCAATCTAAGCCAAGGAAAGAAAACAGAGCAATCAACATTCCAAACTACTCCTACCAAACCTTCGGAAACCCATCACATAAGACAGAATTATGGAGTAACTTGAAAAACAATTATTAGAATGACGAAACACAAGATGAAAACAACTCCCAAATTCTGTTTCCATACTCTACATACCCCATATAGTGATAAATCACTAGAGGAATCTCAACTGAGAGAGTTGAACCCCAGATCGCTTATATATTATTAGAATGTCCAAACACTAAACTCGTATCATTTACAACATTAATGCTACAGTGAATATATGAGTCAGTTAGATCACCCAAAGCAATTGAGAGTTGAAAGGCTTGACATGTTATCCAGCCATAGAGCCAGTTGAGGTTGCTCAATTCTCATAGAGTCCTAGCTATGGAAACAACTACAGAAGGATAGAGCTAATGGTGATAAATAAAAAAGATAGAAAACCAACTCAATCTGTAGAAAAGAAAATGCAATTATATAGTTGAAGTTTAAGGCAAAGTAAAACTAAAGAAATAAAGGTAAAATGCTTTACCATTACTTTTTGAGTCCTCTTTATCCACTTTTGCATCTGCAAGTTCCAGTTAAAGGAAGTAATTTCAATGTGAGCACAATGAGAAAACTTCAAGTATGTATATCAATTCTTTTAATTGGCCGTTCCACTAAAAGGGTATTCACAGAAGCAAACCTATTTTGCTTCATAACATCATAAATTAATAATAAGTTGAATACCAGTTGAGATTTTTAGCTTAGTTTGTGTGGACCGCGCTGGTTTTGCATTCTTGTCAACGCCCTGTTTTTTGTCAAGGGCCTTCTGCTTCAGAACATTTTCTTCAGTATATTTCATCAGGCGGTCTGCCCCTACCCATTCATCCCAACTGTTGGCAAGATATCCAAGCTTCAGTAACTATTTTCTGTACACCTTTTGACAATTACAAAAGTGAATTATAAACTTAAAAATATGGCAGACTTTTGGACGTAAATCATAAGTGCAATGTGTCACCTATAAATTATAGACATTTGGGTACAATATTATATATATATAGGGTTGTGTGTTTTTATATCATTAAAAAAGGTTACATGCCTTTTCCCATAAGGAATACAAGGGGCAGGGCATACAGCATACACTGTGCGTACAACTGTCCAGCCAAGTTATCAACCATCACTTCCAGAATAGCATAAGGGTATTTCTGATAACCTTCTATTTTTGCAAAAAAGGAACCTTAGTAAACAGCAATTTTGTTAATTTTTTCCCTATAGCAGCAACTTTATTGATTATCAACATAATTTTACAATGGAAGAGAAACTTTAGTAGAGCTTTTATTATAATAAAAATGATTGGTACCATCTTCCTTCTTATTTGTACTTTGCTCTTTTTTCATAAGGAAATAAATGTTTAATAGAAGAGATAAAGGAAGCACTAGCTATCCTATCAAAATTTAATTGCCTCAAGCTCCAAGACAGAGAGGCATAGAGCTGTCATCCAAAATTTAGCATTCCAACCATCCCGCCCACCCCAGCAGGTGGCGTAGTCGGGAACTAACTATCCCTATCAACTGTGAGAATATACAACTCTACAAGCCGTCACCCAAATAGGAGGAGGCACCCGCTGTCCCTCCAAAAAAATCACACCCACTGCCCATCCTTAACAAGAAAGGAGCTATGCCTACAAAAGCTCCTCCCAAGCTCTACCAATGAACTTCCATAAACCTATACGAAGATATGTGGAGCAGATCTTCAACAGAGCAATTCTGAGTTCTGACCCAGATTAGCTATAATAAACCCTAAATGTTGTATGCATGTATATCAGTATATACACTAACTGCTGCTTGAAACTTTTGCCATGCGTATGGCACGTCTCCTTTTACAAGCCATTATGCTATGTTTGAAGCACGCCGTATTTCCAAGTTTTATAACTCAAACAACAAATTATTCTATATATATACAAGCGATTATTTGGCTACATCTATCATCTATCTCACTACGCATTTGTTTTGCTTGTGCAGATTGAGACCTCTATTAGAGGGAGACTATAAAATGACTCTGAGGGTTACGAGTGTAGAGACTAGAGAGAGTACCTGAAGACAGTATTCCCCAGTTCTATATGACTTTTGTCCAGCAAAGAAAAGCTTTGGAGGGAGATTCAGAACCATCCCTCCTATATTAAATAACAAATAAATAAATACATGTACTCTTTTAGTCGGAAACTTGAAAAGCATAATTTTGTTCAAAGTGAGACAAAAACACAAGGGGGCTTTCAATTTAGGCAAAAAGCACAAGGCTCCAGAATATGACAATAAATAAAAGTGCCTCGAGTCCTTAAAGGAGTAGGGAACTGAAAAATGAAGAGAGTGCAGTTTGATTTTGTATAAGTTCTACTCCACCAAGAAGAAAGCCTTTCTGCCCAAGAATAATGGTATATACTGGTATTATGCATATATATGTTCTTTCCAGAGGTAAACTTCACCAGATCATCCTTTCAAAAAAAAATTGAGTACCCTGATCGTTGTCATATCACAAGCCAAAATATGGAGGTGATGGGTGTTGGTACGCATCTATTTCACTCATTGGATATATATATCTATACAATTAGAGTAATGGTTAATGTGTGCCAACGTGTTCTTAGGTAATGATAGACCACAGAGAGAGAGAGACAGAGAGAGAGAGAGAATAGCCAACCCAAATAAAATATATAAAATAATAAGAAAAGGAGAAAAGGTAAATCAAGATGAATAAGAAGTAGATGAACATATTATACTAAGTCTTAAGCAAATTAAATTGAGAGGGAGAGATATGGGAAGGTTGACCTTCATATACACATTTTTCCCCATTCAACACTTGAAGTTGAATTTAAAAACAAAGGCAAAGAGAATAAGGCATACTCACTTCTTATTCCAACCCTGAAAAAGTAAAAGTGTATGTTACTTGATGCCATAACAATGAAATAGCATTTATCAAAAAAAATAAAATAAAATAGTGGCCAGAACTGGTGAGGCTTGAATGTAAAAACGTCATTGAGAATGCTGTGTTTGTAAAAGAAGGAAACAATAAAGCCAGGTAATAAAACTTACAAGGTAATGAACAAAGTATTTCCACTCAGTCTTTCGAAACTCAGCTTTTTGAACCTTACAAAAAAGAAAAGGAAGAAAAAAAAATGAAGTGAATCAGATTTCAGCATTAAGATAAAGGTATTTTTAATAAGAAAAAATGATGTATTAGCATGAAATGGAAGGTAAAAAAGGAGAAAAATAAATGCTCCAACATACCAAAGATGAAATAGAAAAGAAAAGAAGAGATACATAAAATCCAGCTGCTACATCAAGCACCCTATCACTAAAAAACACAAGTACCTAAAGCCAAATGAAGTAATATATGTACCTAAACAAATAAATAGAAGATGATAAAACTCAGCCAACAAGAGAAAGCCTTATCTCAACTGGTACATGTCGACCATATGAATTATATTTCTCCATTCAGCTTTGTTAGACAATATCCTCTGTTAGTGTTAAACCATAAGTTACCATTTGTTCCTTTGCTCTATCTATCTGCATCAACACAGGATACCTCTTCCTTCATGTTACGACCAATAACCAAATAACTTTTCTTTACTGGAGCACTTATTGTTCTATGTTGATGTTGAATGTGCCCAAACCATCTAAGATAATTTTCTCAATTTAAAGCATATTATATAATCATTGTAGAAACGTGTTTCTCATCACGCATTTTATAAACATGATTTATAAATTAAATATCACCCTTGGTAAAAATTTCTGCTTAGATTTGAACTTATATGGATCCTGCCCTTGAGAGCTGCAATAGTTGATCATCCAGTATTCCAGTCATTTCACATAATTTAGAAGACTTCAAAACAATTCAACTCCTCAAAAATTCTAATCATCCTCAAAATTGAAAAAAGAAGGAACTTAATTCAACCAAGCCAACAAAAGTTATAAGTAATTCAGACAAAGGCTAATATTGTAACCTATGAAAGTAAGCTATATTTTAGTTTTCAAACTAACAAAGAGTGTAAGAAAGGCCAAAATGCCATGAATCAAACTTAGCCCTAACATATCATTTAAAGGTTGAACAATGACAAACAAAAAATACTGCTGTCTTGAATTAGGCAAGTCAATCAACTCAAATTTCTCAAACGAACTTAAAATAGTAGAAACAATCCTAGATAAACAAAACAAACGGGCTTTTAGGATCCGGTGCCTGACATCGAAAATTTAAAGAATGTGGTACCTCATTTTTTAAAAAAAGAATGTGTTCTCTCGCTAGGTGGTATCTGCCTCGTAGTATCGTCTCTCACCCCTGATATCTGTCTCACAGTATCTCCCATGCCGAATACTCAATTTTATAGTACCCCTAGTATCTGTCTCACAGTATCTACCGCGTGAGTAATTAAATTTATAGTATCTGTCTCACAGTATCTCTGCCTTGCCATTACTCAATTTTATAGTACCTGTCCCAGGCTCGGACTGAGGGACATAATCCTAATATATTATAACCCCGAGTTCTTTATCTTTCTCCCAATTTCCTCAGCAAGCAAAGAAATATTAAATCACAGATCCAAAATTCCAAGTAATTGGAGCACAAAAAGATATAAATAGAGAGAGAGAGCAATGGAAATGCCTTGGATTCGTAAATGCGAGGGCCGTGATAGGCGAGGACTTTCTCGCCTTCAGAGAATAGGCAGGAGGAGGATTTGGTGGTGTCGGGGATGTCGCCGGCCGGAACGTCGCCGTCGTCGGTGGCAGAGTTGTCCTTGGAGCTCCCCATTTTTCTACTAGATTTACTGGGGAATTCCTTCGGAGAGTGTTTCTCTCTCTCTCTCTCTCTCTCTCGTTGCGTCCTTTTCGTTGGCAGAGATTTTGTTCAGACTCTCTGGCCTATTTTTATCCTTTCCTCTCCCTTGCTGGCGGGTTTGGGTTTCATTATGCTCATTTCAATACCCGGTTCAGTTTTTGTACTTCAGTTTGCCCCCCTTTCCATTATCTTTTCTTTTTATTTTTAACGCTCCGTTCTATAGGATTATGAGAAAAAAAAAATAAAATATATATATATAGATGAGATGATGAAAAATAAGTTGAGGAATGTGGTAATATTAACTTTTACTTTTTACTTTTTTTCATGAAAAAATTTTCTTTGGGTGATAGTGGAGAAATTTTTTTCACAAAATATTAAAAGAGGATAGAGGACATATACTCACAAAAATAAGTATGAGATGGAGAATATCTCACTATATGCCTTAACTTATTTTTTTCTTCTCATCCAAATTAGTTATTTTTATTTTTATTTTTTATGTTACTATCAAACGGAGCCTAAGTGTTTTTAACCTGGGTGAATACATAATGAGACGATAAAAATAGATTTATAAGTTAATGGGTAAATTTTTAATAAATTTGTGCTACCATTGGATCTATTTGTTGGACGACTTTGTTAATGGGTGTGTTTGATTGCAAGTATGGAATTAAAGTAAAAAATATTTATATTCTAAGCAATTTAGTTATAGAAAAAAGTATTTAAATGTGTTTGGTTGCATTTATTTTTTAGGCAGAAGATATGTATTTTTTTTCTTGTAATGATGACATATTTTCTAACTTTTGGTATTTGATTGCTTACATTGTACCTAGAATTGGACTTTTTGATCTTTAAATCCCCCCCGCCCCCTTTTACTTACAACTTATGTTTTTGGGGGTAAGCTAAAAAAATAAGATCTTGCTTTTCTATATCATCTACTTGTACCAAGCAACTAGATGAAACTTATATTGCCTAGAAAATTAGGCAATCAAACATACATAAAAGATGAAAATGTACACATATTCAATATTTAACTAAGTTTTTCATAAAAAAAACTTTGACAATCAAACACATCATGAATTCGTTATACCTGTTAAAAAAAATGTTTAATGTAATGACAAAAATAAACCTAAGGAGAGATATCTAACTTTTCTCCCTCATTAATCAGCCATCACTTTCTCTCTTGCTTCAAATGTCCAAACCTCCATCTCTTCTCACAAATCTATTATTGAGACTCTACCTCCACTTCCATTCTGTGAGACCTGCTATCACACTCCACCATCACATTTTAATCTTCATCTTTAGCTTGAGACTCAAAGGACTGGAGGAGTTCATTCAACATCTTCATTCATCTCAATGTTATTCATTTTAAAAAAAATTTACATTTGGACTATGTTAAATTGAAATCTAGCTAGAATTTTGAATCAACAAGATCAATTATTAAAAGTACCGGATCAAATGAATCGTATTTGTATCACCCATTAGTATATCAAATTGTGTACGAATGCTAAAAATACACTTGTTAGGCTGTGTTCATGTTTGCCTTACTTTAACCCTCCCCCGTTAAATCCCAACATAAACATGCATGGCTCATCACAACACTTGACATGTGTAATGTTTAGGTCATGTTTTCACCCACTCCTATTAGTGAGCGTGTAGAGTTTGAAGGCCATTAATTAATCAATCAATTAAGAGATGGTGATGAAGTATTTCAAGAAAGTTTTAGCAAATTCAAAGTCAAAACAAGTCTTTGGAGACGAGTTCGAAAGTAGTGGATATATAGGCTCAAATCTTGGGAGGATTAATTTCAAATTCTTTTAAGGGATAGTTACCTGTGGAGGGTTCCGCCTATATTTGTTGCTCATTACCAATTTTTCATAAAACTTCCACTCTAGTGCTTAGCTACAATTTTTTTTTCTTCTAGGTGTTTTTCTTTAATTTTCCATTTGAAGTTCGGATATAGGGATTTAAATTTTGGGGATAGCCTAGTTCGAAAGCTTGCCCTCGCAAGCCCAATTTCACCCAAGTTCAAGTTTAATCCGTAGCATTAGGATTGGGCCACTTATTCTCCTTTCGGTTTGGTAAATTGTAAAAGTAAGAGATTCAAATCTTTCTTCACTTTTTTTCTTTAAAAAATCAGATATGTTAGTATGTGTTTGATTAATAAAAATATTTCAATAGTTAATGGTTAATTTGGGTTTAATGACTAAGAGCATATTATCATTTTTTTTACGTATTTTCAACTTTTCTGCTCACACTTTAAAATGTAAAATTGTTTAATTTGGCCCCAAGTATTATATTTATTGTTTATTCAAATGTTATATATTCAAACATAAAACCAAAAAAATAATTTAAAATACTTCAAATTCAGCATTCAACTATCAAATTTAGGAGACCAACTAGATGCGCCCTTAATGCTAAACAAAAGATGTGAAAAATTTATTTTATCCACATTATACAACATGGCATGCACCTTGAATAGTATAAGCGCGCATACACCTCATTATCGGTTGAATTGGTTGAACCCAGTACGTTATTGCCTATTTTGGGTTAATCCCTCACGATTTTGCTTTTATCTCCAAAAACCTTCTTCGTAAAAAAGACTAGTGACTACCCATTTATAAAACATCAACAGGCCTCACCCAAATGATATAGGATGAACATCTATCAAATATACTAGTGAATACACATATATAGGACATTGGCGGATTTCATTAAGGCAATGTAGGATGAACCATAGTATGTAGCCTGCTACCACCTTTTGCAGCCTCAAACAATCAAGAAGCATACACTAGTAGTTTGATTGCTCAACCACATTGGGGCACTTGTCAAAAATAATTAGTTCCGGAAAAATTGTAATTCTAATTTTCATCCCCGATAGTTCAGTGATTCGTATCTTATAAGTTGTATTGGCTTTGAACGAGATATGTGTTGGTTCAAAAATCGAAGTGTTATAGTTAAGGTTAGCCATTTTGCGAGAAAACTCGGGTCGTTACATATGTTTTTGGGTACTTGTACACCAAAGCATCAAGAAGACTTTGAGAAAGGAAAAAAAAATTAAGTAAAATCGCACGGGATTTAAATATAAATTGGACAATATCTTACTTGGCCTTCTGAATTAAAACGTAACAACTTACACATTTGGTCTTTTTATTGTGCATGTGTCATATGTTCTTGGAGATGATCGAAGAACAGAAGAAAAATAAACTAGTGTATCAAGGTTAAGAAATTGTTCTTGCCAAAGAAGGAGTTTACAAGATTTATTGTTTATTTACTTAAATGCTTGTTTTGTTTTTCGAAAAAGAAATGATAATAAGAACAAAAGGATGTAAAAATTATTAGACACACACTATATTCATATATACAATTAAGCTTCAACTAAATTAAATTAGTGAACAAAATGCCATCCAAATAAGTGTAAATATATTTCATTATTTATGTTTCATCAAATTATTTCACTTTGAATTCATGATTAATAAGTGCAAGTTTAACCATAATTTTCAAGTAGCTAATAAATTAGGGGATATTGATTTTGTCACTACACCTAACGTTTCACCCCTTAATTTGAGATTGCACCCCTTATTTTATAACATTTGACTTTGTAACCCACCGTTACACCCTTTTGTTAACCCTCCTTAAATAATTAATAATGTGACTAAATTACCCTTATTCTTGCATCTTTGTTTTCTGCTTTTTTTTATGTACAAATTAACTTCTAGTTTAGCTCTAAGATAACATTTTAATCTGAAGTGTATGTTTTTTTTGTGGCTAATTAAAAGAATCTTTACCTTTAGTATTGTAAATTGGGATGCTTATGTGATAATGGAAATATATTGTAAATTGGGACACTTATGTTAGGTTTATAGTTTTAGTTGGCTTGATTTCGATACTCAAAATAATTTTTTCATTATAATTGTTTGAGTCAAATTGAAGATTTAAAGATGCTACAATCAATGGAAGCTCGCCGAACTTATCAGATACACCGTAAGAAAATTCAAGACTTAAGGTACGTTGATTATATGATTTTGATAAGCCCAATGATAGCACTGGAGTTGGATCATGGAGTGAAAATTATGCAGATCCCGTTCGGGTTCTAAGTGGTCTAATCACCCAAGCCAGAACAACGAAGATGAAGGAAGCACTCATGACCATGATTCAAGAGTTGATGAATAAAGCTGGCACTTGGAGAAGCATTCAAGGAAATGAAGGACGAGAATATAGAATAGTGCTTACCCAAGAAGACATAGAATAATGATGGCGTTTTATTATTATTTTATTTATTTGCATTGCTTAAAGCCCAATGATTATGGATAATTATTATTTAGATTTATGTGCCTGCTAAGAGTATTTTCGACTTATTTTAGAGCATTTGTTAATTTTTTTTTATTTTTTCGAATTGGGCTTGGATTAGGATATTTAGGTTTGTTACTTTTTTTCCTATTTAAAGGAGATAACTCTATTGTTTTGAGTAGCCTTTGAATAATCAAATTTTGGTGTTTTTCACCTCTTGTATTCTAAGAACATATCGAACGGCCAAAATAATATTCTTGTTGTTCTTCAACTTATCAATCAATTAATCCATCGATTGATTGTGTTGTCTACGACTATACCAAGGTTCAATTCTCATTTGAAGGATTGGGTTGAGGTTTCACTTCCATTAGTTTCGCGTGGTTTCAAAGTTCTTGCGTTTTCAACATCAAGGGTTGATGATTCATCTATTGGATAGAAATACGATCGTGGTTCATATCAGGTTTGATTCAAAATATAGATAGTGGTTGAGCTTAAAATCCAAATCAAATGTCTTTTGAGTCAAATTTAAGTTTTATGTGTTTTTACATAAATCCAATAAGTCCCATATTTTTTTATATATAACGTATTTTATAAAGTTTACTCTAAAGTTTGCGTCAAATTGGAGTCAAAACAGACTTAATACGGCAAAATAAAAAGAAAATAAATTTTAAAGAAAGGATTTAAATTTTTTTTTTTTTGAAAAAGAAGTCAAAGTGTTTTTTAAAACCCACGTGCACCTCCATTTAATTCAGTGCTACCAATTTCACTAATGGGCCAAGCCCATTTTACAAAGCTAGTCCACGTGTAGTTTTGTTAATAAAGGAGGCACCATACTATAATGGGTGGACTAATACACCTATTGTTAATGTGTACTGGCCTGGCGCATTTTTAGCCCATGGAATTAAAATTCTAGTTTTTGTATTGGTACAACTTTTTTAATATGGATTGGTCTGGCCTATATTTTTTGGGCATGTATTTTTATCGTAAAAAAATATTTTTAGGTGTTTTAAACTTATTCGAAAGAGGATTTTGACTCAATATTTTTCTATAAATATAACTTATTAGTTTGGGACAAAAATACATGATTCTGGAGAGTTTTTTTAGGCAAAAGGTATCCAAATACTAGAATATCTTTTTGAGTGTTTTGAAATACCAGCTATATTTTGTTTACATGCAATAAAAGATCCTATTGTTCTTTAAATTTAAGTATTAGAGTTTCAAACATTCATGACCCTACGGGAATGTCTTCAATTACAATTAGAGGTGGGGTGAGCGAAATGACTAACTTGCGATAAGGGAGATTTTGGATAGGAGTGAATGATTGTGATCAAGTGTGTAAACGGAAGTGACGGGTGAGCTAGAAAGCAGGAAGCGCTACGCTAAGCTAGCTGCAGTTGGATTCTACGTTCAAGGGATTGATGGGTCTTTTGCATAAATTGTAAGGAATTAATTGTTGTAAGTTATTGAGGCAAAAAATTGAAAAAAACATAAAAACTGAACCGAACTGGCACAAATCAAGCAGGTTTTTAAGCGTTGCAATTCGGTTCGGTTAAGAAATTAGACAACCGAAGTAGGTTGGTTAAGTTATCAATCTTTTGGTGTATAAAATCGACAAAACCGAACCGACTAGTGTGCTTATTATATTTCTATTGGTTTGGTGTATATAACTACTGAACTATTTTCTTCAAAATAATATAGGTTAAAAAATTAAAAAAACAACCCAAAAATAATAAATATTTAAAGAGAAAAGGCCCAAACATTCAATAGGAAAAGAGGGCCCAAGAGATTGAAAACATGTAAAAAATTTCAAATATTATAAACATATAGTCCAAAATAATAATGTAGGCCTATAGACTAAACCGACAAAACTAACTTCCCTAATCGACCTGGTCAGTTTTAGTTGTTTTGACTATTCGGTTTGGTTGAATTAAGGTGTAAAATCGAAAAGTCAGTTCGATTGGCGGTTTAATTGCTCGGTTAGTTAACTGAACTGTGCAAACCCCTTGGCATATCGGTATTCACCTATAAGGATTAGTATTGGTACGTGGGTTGTAGAGCAAAAAAGAATTTCATGCCTTGTGGTGTACATGTATGAGCTAATAAATGAGTATACCGGTATGCTACTCTGCCCAACAATCCATAATTTGTTTCTGTGAGCCTCATGCAATCCTACAAATTCGAATGTCGTTCGTACGCATAAATACTTTTAAACTAAATATATGAAGATGTAATTTCTAAAGCAATTCAAGAATGTATTGTATAATGTAAACTAAAAATCATTTAATTTGATTTGAGAGATTTATGCATATATAATTTTTTAATCAACGAATTTACCAATTCTTACCTCGGTCCTAGAATTCTAAATGACATTCACGACAAAATCAGCAAGCTAAGTTGATATCTCATCTTTAAATCTTAAATTAAACCTGAACAACAATACAATAAAAATGTGCTTTTGGCATCGGAATCAAGCCAACACAAATATAGACCGTATAATTTTCACCAGCCTTATATATCCGTTGGTTGTTATTCCTCTTTGTTTTAAAGGAGGAAACTTCATTCTTCTTCCCATCCTCCTTCTTTGTTTTAGCAATATCTGGGGCTCCTTTATCATCCTCCCTTTGAGCATACTTCTCAATTCTGCCGATCAGATCATCGACATCCTTTGGTGGCTTTTTAGTGATGGAATGACATATATCATTCAAATCCTTTGGGAGGCCAAACTTAAATGTATGTACAACGAACTTGTAGTCACATCCTTATGCATCTTTGAAAACTTTGTAGAGTTGAGAGCAGAGTATGCCTATTAAGATTCGCTCTTACCATTCCTGAGTGGTATTGGGGCATCAATCAGGATTCTTTGATGCTCAGTTACTTATAATAGTCTTGATTATGAACTACTCCGATAGCTCTATTAAGTTATCAATCTTAACTAGAGGTAGCTTGGAAAACCCCGTGAGTGCAAATTTCCCCAAACTTGCTGTGAACATCTTACTCATTATAACTTCACATGAGATCCAGAAAGCCATTACTTGTTTGTAATGCACTGTGGGTAGCAATATTTGTTCAACCATTATAAACTATAAACCTTGGTATGCAGAATTTTTTGGGCAAAAATGCATTAACAATCCTTTCAGTGACAAGGGAGCCCTGATTTTCCCTTAGAGCTTTCTAACAAATTCGAACCTTAAGCCAGTCATCTTTTCGGCAATTTTGGCGAGGATTTAGACTCTGAGGTTACCTTACCCTTAGTTATTCTCTCACCATGCTCCCCATTGATCATTATTTGCAAGGTCCAGCTAGCCAAAAAGATTTCCAGCTAGTCTTGTAAATGTGGACTTAGAGTGATTTTCATTATAAATTCTGCTAGCCCTACTTTCTGCTTGGCCTTTTCTAGGTCTTCTCGGTGGGCCCCTTCTCTAGGGGAGGAAACATAAGAATTATGCTATTTAGCATTAGATTAAGGATTCTGCTTGTAAAAAACCCTAATTATGCCCACGAGGGCATGATTTTCATTATGGACTCTTTTAATGAGGTAATGTGAGTCAATAAACAGTGTCGTAATTGTCCATGTAATTGGTATTTAGGTCCCCATCAACTCGGTCAATTACTTTGAGGAATAACATACTTCCTAAGTCTTCTACTGGAGGATAATTGGCCTGAGTACCTTCCCTTATTGATTTGATGCATTAAAAACAATTCATCACATCTTGTGTTTTTGTGCTGGTTTCGAGTCTGAACCGTATTTTTTTCTTTTTAAATGGATTTAGTTTGATTTTTTGGAAGATCAATTATATAAACATTCGTTTCCCACATACGGCGCTAATTATAAGGTCAATAGATCCTTAGGGCCAGTTGTTCACAATAATATTATGATAATGATGCTAGTGCATAGTTGATCAATAAAAAAGAGCAATAGAGTATAAGAATGTGGCTATGGTGTCTTAATGATTTAGAATTAAGATCCTTTGTAATATTGCACCTTTCTCTTATTTATAAGTATAGGATTATTGTTTACAAGTTTGAATATGGTAATGTTTGGATAGGAAACAAGCTTTAATAATGTAATGATGTAAAAAGGGATAGCTTATACAACTATGAGTTATCAATTGTAGGTCCCTTTAATCATGGGATTATGGTGTGTCATCCTTTGGCATATCCCAAATTCAAATATGCTTTCCGTATCTATTTAATTGCCTCCAAATCTTCTTGCCGTTCTTGTCCAAAGGTGTTCTTGTAGAGCACTTGCTCAGCCTTATGACACTAACTTGAAGAGGCTAGCTCTAATTCATTTGATCGACCATTTACTTTTAACCTCCCTCACATGGTAATGGAAATATATTTATATATACTCTTGATAAGTTTCGAGTTTATAGGATTGAGGGAAGAATGATTCATATGGATATGTAAATAAATTTGTATAATTTAAGAGGGAGCGTGCATATATACATACATACATACATATCCATATAGACATCATGATTCAAATAGGACAAAATATTACTAATTTAGTGCATTGTGTATTAAGAGAAAATAGGTTCTAAGTGTCTCCTCCATAATTATATTTAAGAAAATGACATCTTTTTATTCCAAACTAAATAGAGGATTGACTTCATATTTGTTTTAGCAATAAGGATAATTTTTAATATCTATCCACTAGAAGGATGCACCTTTTTTTTGGATAGTCAATTATACCCTTAATATAATCTTTTATTTTTTCATTACCATTGGTGGTTGTTAAACCTTACCAATCACCTCTACCACCACTGCCCACCAGAGCTCCAATAACCACTGCTAGAGCTTCAACAACCTTTATCGAAGCTATCTTAATTTGTCTACGAATTTAGTGCAACATATTTATAGTAAAAAACATTACACTAGTTACTTGCGGATTTAATGTAAAAACATATTTGCATTATAATATATATCATTAGTTATTTGCGGATTTAGTACAAAAATAACTTTGCAGTAGATATGTATAATTAGTTGTTTGCGGATTTAATGCAAAAAAAATTTGTACTAAAATATGTATCATTAGTTGCTTGTGAATTTATTGCAAAAATAGATTTGCACTAAAATATATATCATTAGTGCCTTGTGGATTTTGTGGAAAAATTGATTTCTAGTACTTGCTAGAGCTCAAGTGAGGTCTTAGCACTCTAGCGGTGGGGGAAGGTAACAATGACCAGTGGTGATTATTTATTTATTTTTATTTTTTTATATAAAAAAAGAAGAAGAAGAAATATATTAAAAATTGAAGGGAATTTTATATAAAGCAAAATGAGTGTTCTTATTTTGTAATGAAAATGTATGGTACCCTTTTGTGGGTGGTAGAAATCTAACCGAACTCAAATAAGATTGAATCGGTACAGTCAATAACTAGATTTAGCAAAGGTGGTAAAAATGAATAGTAAATTAACAGTAGTGAGAGAAGGATTTTGGTTTGTGGGGGTAGATTCCTCCGGTGGCTCTAATACCCAGTCCGGTAGTACGTCCTCCCTGAGTGTGAATGTGTTCTTCACTAAGTTCTAATGGCTGGAAGTTATCTTTACAGTAGAGGTAGTTAAGCTTTTTTAGAGAGGGAGTATAGGAGAATGCTATGTGATAATAAATTGGCTGATCTTTTGATATGGGTTCCGCTTTTCCTATTTATACAGTTTGGATAGGGTTTGGTAAGTTAGGAAATTACTATAAAGAGTAAACTTGATTACTACTCAAAGATTACATCTATTCATAACCTTGTTCACACTGATTAAAGCGGTTATTTTCCATTGTCTATCATTCAGCTCAGCTACCTCTTATCCTCAATCCAATAAGTGATGGTCGGACTAATCTTCTTTATCTGATCAATACAAGGCTTGATGTTCATCGGCATGCAGGCATCGCGGCCGGCCAGAGGATCTCGTTCAAAGACTGGCCCATGGCCTATGTGATGGGTCTGGGCTTCTTTAACTGAGTTCCATGCACAAAATTATCCTCCCACACCTTTCACTGAATATAATTATGAAGAATTTTTTTTAATTCATTGACTCATGTATTAACATAAACGACTTTGCACGTGTTGTGATGATTATATATATTTATTTACTAGTCAATATAAACTTATTTTTATCACAAAAAAAGTAAAAAAGAAAAAAAGAAAAAGAAAAGAGCCTACTTACTCATTAAAAAAAATAAAAAAAATAAAAAAAATAAAGGCAATTTGGTTGCTTTATTAATTATTTAACTTGGAGTAATAGAAGTTCATGTACAATGGTGAGGTATAAAGTCTACAGTTTTAAAATGTGGAGTATTATAATCTTAAATTATGGATAAAAAAGGAGTGTAATGATAAAACACTCCATAAATTTGTACTTTTGTAGTGTCCGGTTAAGACACGTAACGATGCACTAAAGCATTCTCTGACCTATATAACCGACCTATATAATCTAAGGGAAAGAAAAATTGTTTTAGTTTTACAATTGTAATTCATCAAATTTTTGGTTTTACACCTTGGCAAATTAAATTAAAGAAAGTGATTCAAAAATATCTATTATGACAAAATATCAATTAGTAGTCATAACATATATTAATTGCTCACCCCACTTTCGAGTTGCCACCTTATATTGAAAGATAGATTTTGAACAATTAAGCCTCCTGGTTTAATGGTACAAAATTATAATTAGAACAATCTTGGATTGATTTAGAGTTCTCAAGATCGATTTTCAACGTTGTTAAAATAATGCTTGGCCAGCGACAACCACACACTGCGAGCGAAAATTAGTTAAAGTGCGTGAAATCTATTATGACAAAATATTAGTTAGTAGTTATAACATATATTAATTGCTCACCCCACTTTCGAGTTGCCCCCATATATTGAAGGATAGATTTTGAACAATTAAGTCTTGGTTCAGTGGTATAAAGTTATAACTAGAACAATTTTGGATCGACTTAGAGTTCCCAATATCGATTTCCGACGTTGTTAAAATAATTCTTGGCCAATGGTAGCCACGCACTGCAAGTGTAGATTAGTCAAAGTGCGTGAAAGTTAGTCCTGAAACCTCGTCAGGTAATTCTCAAACCAAAAAAAAAAAAGAGGATAAATTTTGAACAATAAAATAACTAGCTCACCATTAATTGCAACCACCACAGCTACTAGACCAAAAGTATAAGTTAAATTAAACTAAATGGGTAGTCTTGTGCTGTAATAAAAAAAAATTAGGTCTTGAATGAGAATTTGTGTACCATTCAATCTATGTTGTTGTTGGGTTTTTTTTTCTTTTATTTAAATTTTTATCATTTACTTTTAGGTTACACGTTAACACCATCCAAAATAAATTAATCATTAACATAACTATTAATATTCCTCCAATTAGCTTCCTACACAAGGAATATAATAATGAGCTAATTAAACTCATATAATCTCTTCACAATATTTTCACCCCCTCCTGGACAATACTTGAAGAATAGTTGATTTTATTTAAATATGACAATGACCACACACAACTATATATATATAGATAGAATCTTATTACAAGAAAATAAAACAAATGTATTACATGTGAATAAATTAATGAGTTTGTTTAGGGATATATATATACACCGAATACTACCCAATATGGGACTAAGCTAATTGGACAAGAGAATATATGATTGAAAAATGAAAATAATAAAAAATAATGAAATTTTATAAGAATCGTCAATGGTGCGATTATATGTTGAAGATTCACTGGTTCTTGCCAGCAACAAACTTGTTTCCCTCGCCGGGACTAGGACCGGAGTTTTTGTTTCCTCCAAGTGTTTGCGTGTCTGTAAATTTGTGTCCTTGTCCAGGACTGGGGCCATCCCTAACTGCTCCGAGAGCATAACGATCGAAGAACTCCTCAACTCTTAACTCCGCCGAACTTGGAGACTTCATGATATTAAGAGGACGAGCGTCGGCCGCAAATAAAAAGGAGTTAAGCAATATAACAAGGATAAAGAAAGTAAGAGAATTTTGCCCTATAAACATCTTAATATATATATATATATATATTTATATGTAGACAGAGATTCAATTCGTGTGTGTGTGAGAGAGAGTATTTTAGTTGGGATAATGTGTGTGATATGCTAAGGTGGAAGAAGTGAGGTGACCTATTTATAATGTTACATTATAAGTAGGCTGCAGGGCACCAATGGACTAGAGAAATATCGAGGGAGGTTCTTTCTTAACTGGTTTGTGGAAATTAAATTCTATGCATGGAATGGAAAATATTGAGAGTCTAAGTTGGTTGGTTACGTTGAATCTCTCTCTCTCTCTCTTAGTATCTTCTCTCACTAGTCACTACCATGACCATGCAAACGTTTGAATTGACATTAATTGTGGGAATATATATATATATATATTTATTCCCACAATCCTAAAATTCAAATAATTAGTAAAAATGACCCCTAAAGTTTGACAAAATTCTCTTGCTCGTCCTTAAAGTTTAATTTTCAGTTTAATTTTCAGTTGAAGCATTCTTAAAGTTTATAATTTGTCATTCGCTCGTCCAAAACTGGATGCCCTGTTAAAAACTTGGACGGAAAACCTCCGAGAATAACCCTTGAAGTTTAAAATTTGACCCTCACTCGTCCAACCACGTGGAATAACTCTTGACGTTTGAAATTTGTTCATCGCTTGTCCAACCACGTGTGTTTTTCGTCCAAATTTTTAACGGGGCATCCAGTTTTGGACGAGCGAGGGACAAATTAGAAACTTTAAGGATCGATGCTTCAACTGAAAATTAAACTTTAGGGACGAGCGAGGGAATTGTGTCAAACTTCAGGGTCATTTTTGCTAATTACCCTTAGGGTGTGTTTGATTGGGAGTATTTTCCACGGAAAATACCCATTTTCCACGGAAAATACCCATTTTCCACTTGATTTGACAACTTAAGGTGTTTGATTGGCTTTTTTTTCTAGGGAAAATATTTTCCCACTTTTGCTCACACACTTACATTTTCCATGTAAACAAGGAAAATATTTTCTTTGGGGGGGGGGTAGTTTTTATTTTCCAGGCAATTGCACGGTTTTCGAGACAACATTTTACCCATTTTCTACACTAAAAATGCTATAACTTAAACTACAAAATTCAAAATTTAATAAAAATTTTATATTTAAAATCTACTCATCAAGATCAATTAAACAAGATCCATCATGACTATAAAATTATGTAAAAAAAAATACCCATAATTTTTTTACATTAAAAATGCCACAATACAACAAATATTTTCCGAGTAGAAAATTAAGGCAATCAAACACATTTAATTACATTTTCCATGCAACTTAATTCTAGGCAATTCAATTACCTGGAACTTATTTTCTTTCCATGTAAATTCCATGCTTGCAATCAAACGCACCCTTACTTATGTTTCTAAAATAACTAGGTTTACTCTGTATTTATTCGTATTTGTGGTAAAATCTATTTCTATTGTCACTTACATTGCACAAACCACAAAAGATGGATTATGTTTATAATACAGATACGTGTTGTTTGCAATATAGATACTTAAAGTTCATACACATATGTCCCCTTTATAAGTGCACATGTATCTGTTTATAATACAAATATGTGTTTTTGCAATTTATAAAAGCGCATATTATAGCCGTTTTAAAGTTTTTGGTGTTTGACGTTTTATTGGAATATAATAATTTAACTGTTTCAAAAATTATTTGAAAATTTAAACGTATTGCTTAGTATTTGAAACATAATTTTCGATATGTTGTTGAAAATGATTGTCTCAAACCATTGATCTCACATGAAAAAATTGTAGAACTAAACTTTTGTATATAAGCAGGGGAGTATCTTAACCTACGACCCAAAAGTGTTTAAGTTGGGAGAAATATAATTACTATGTGCGCAGAACGGTGTGTCTAGTCGGTACTTTGCCCAGCCCATGTGCTGATGAGCACAACAATTTGGTATCACAGCCAATGTACTAGTAGTTGAACTCGAATGAGTCAGAAAGAACTTGATAGAGCCTAAGGTGGTGAGTTGCCACAAAAATAGTCCTGGTAACTGGACTAGGTGGAGCATATGGTGGAGTTAAATTCGGAGAAACTAGGGGTGGAGTCATTATAGCCTACGTACACAGGTGGATGATTGTGCGGATGTTGTTAATAAATTGTAGAACTTAACTTCGGTATATAAGTAAGTAGGGGAGTGCCCCTCGAGTAAGTTAAAATTGGTGTACCTCGAGATGTGCATTGATGAAGGTGGATGCGCGATCATGCTAATGGTGTTGAGAAATTGTAGAACTCACGATGGAGTCAGGAAGAACTTAATAGAGCCTAAGGTGGCGAGTCACCACAAAAATCGTCCCAGCAGTTCGACTATGTGAAGCCTATGGTGGAGTTAAACTTAGAGAAGTCAGGGGCAGAGTCACTATAGCCTACGTACACCAGGGTACTGTTAGGTGATTGGGTAAGTTCCTCGAGTAAGGTGAAGTTGGTGTACCTCGAAAGGTGCATTGACCAAGGTGGATGATTGTGCGGGCGTTGTTGAGAAATAGTAGAACCCAGCTTTAGTCGAGATGTGCATTGACCAAGGTGGACGACCGTGTAGATAGTGTTGAGAAATTGTAGAACTCACGATGAAATCAGGAAGAACTCGATAGTGTTTAAAGTAGTGAGTCGTTACAAAAATCATCCCGGTAGTTGGACTAGGTGAAACCTATAGTAGAATTAAACTCGGAGAAGCTAGGGGTGGAGTCGCTATAGCCTATGTACATCGGGGTATTGTCACGGTGGTTGTGCACGTTTCTTAAGTAAGGTGAAATTGGTATAATTTGAGATGTGTGTAAAGTCTATATTTTGGTTGGCTTTATTCCTTCAACAAAAATATGTTCGCTTGTAAGTTGTTCAAGTCGTCTAAGTTTATATTTGAAGAATTACAAGTAAAAGAAGTGTAACGCCCCATTTTTGTTTTGCTTGTTAATCCCGCCATATTGGCCTATTTTTTCACAATTCTCGCTTTGGGTAGTGAATTTATGATCAGAGGTGAATCTTATAGTTTGAACACTTTTAGCTTGTCTCAATAGTATATTTACACTTGCGTGCATGGTCACAACGCAACTCGGATGGCCTAATGAGTTTTGGTCACTCAAACCTCACTATTGCCTTTTTACCGACAAAGAAATCGCGTTAGGTAGTCATCCTTACTTTAAAGAGTGTATTAATCAATTAAACACCTTCTAAATTCATATTATTGATTTTGTATATGCGTCTATGGTTGAAACGCATTTTGGATATTCGTGATTGAATTTGATAGGTTGACAGGAAAAAATAAATTCCGGCGAAATGAATTTTTGTCCAACTTTGGAATACTATAACTTCTCCATTCGAACTCCAAATGACTCGCCGTTTGAACCGTTAGGAAGATAAACTTTCATGTTGGAAGGTAAGATAATTTAAGCTCTAAGAATGTTGAAACTGAGCGCAAAGCATGACAGAATCAACCGGATGCACAGTGACAGTTGCTGTTTTCGGCAGACTTGTAACTTTCCTGAATTTCTAGCATTTATATATTACGAATTTGGAAAAACCTCCAAAAAAAAGTTGTAGAGCTTTGAGTTATCTTTAATTAAAAAAATGGTGTATCAATCGGAGTCTCGAGTAAAAAGTTATGCTTCAAATACGAACAGTGCACCATAAACTTTATTCATTCGGGTTTAACCCATTTTGGCCCATTTTAAGCACCCTTTCTCCCCCATTCTTGTACAAACTCGACCAGATAACAGAGAGGGAGAGGAAGAGCTATTCTTAAAGGCGTGAGTGAATATTTTGAAGAGATTTGAACATATATTTAACATAGATCAAAGATTTTGATCCTAGAGCTTATGATTTCTTCATCTCCATCATTTTCAACCTTAGAATCACCATTAGAGCTTGAAGGAGGCTTGGTCCAGCCACCTTAGAACTACCACTAACACTCAAATCTTGGGGAATTAGCTTCATTGAGGTGGAAATACTAGTACTCAAACTCATTTTCAACTTATTATGTAATGCATGATCTTTTATATTACAAATTAGGGGTTTTTACATAAATTCTTGATTATACACATGTATGGGGTTTGGGTTGGGTATTCTTGATTCTTTTAGTTGATTTATATTCATTATAACTTCAATTTGATATTTTTACAAGGATTTTCTCTTGCATGTATATATGAATATCATAAGATTGCACTAAAACCCCTATGGACGGATACGATAACGAATAAATTTTTGCTATACATATATTAACTGATTAATTAATGGGTTTATTGCATATTTTGTTTACAATACTTCATAAATGTGATATTATTATTGTAGTTGAGCTATTAGTTAGCTAATAATAAAGATTGGTCAAAAACCCACCATTCCGTAACTGTACCAGCTAGATTTCTATAATCACTATTCTTAAATGGATAATGAGATATAACTAGTCGATGTAATTTATACTAAATCTGATTTCTATAATGTATGGATCACGCATGATTTGTGTAAGAATTATTTAAACTCACACTTTCGTAAGTTAAAGATATATGTGTACGTATGAACTTATAAATAATTAAATTTTTGGATTAAACTTGTACTTTAGTATTATAATATATAAAAGGATATTTGTTGAGATTTGTATTAAATATCCCAAACTAACGATATTAATGATGTTACGACGCTAGTGGTTAGCTTACTACTTTTTTTGTAAAGTATGGAACTTTATTACTGTTTTTCTATTTAATGGGATTTTTAAACCTATGGAAGGTTGCTATGTTATTCCCTATGGATGGGATTATTACTAATTTTTATATTTCATTATGGTTTTAAAATTTATTCATGATTTTACCTTTATCAGGCACTATCGTTATACCAGTTGTATATGATACTTTAGTTGTTTATATGTGATTATTATTATACATTAACCTATGGCAGGCTTGTGACTAGGTGTCCTATGGGAGGACTTGGCTATAGGAGCCAAACTGTGCATAGTAGACAATTATACCTAGTTAACCTATTACGTCCTATGGGAGGACTTGGCTATGGCAGCCATATTACTATTGTTCCTGTGGAAGGAACGTAACTGGGACAAGTCCGAATTACAAGTTACATTATTGTTCCCGTGGACGAAACGTAATCAGGATAAATTCGAGTTACCAGTTACACATGTCATGTGGATGGACAAAGCAACGAGTATCACACGATGGTATATAACTAGTGCTTACTTTTTATATGAATATATTTTAGTGGTATTTTCTTCCGTACCGTATTTTGGTTATACGAATTTATTTTATCTATTGGGTTGGGATAGCACTTGGCATATATTGCACTTATTATATTTTTATGGCATTTGAGATGAGTACTACTTTTATGTATATAGTATATATATGGCTTATTTATTATTTTGATATGGCACGTTACATGTGTATAACTATGTATACTTTTATATATAAAACCCTATAGTTCTCACTAAACTGGTGTTTGGCTCACTTCCATTTTTCAAACCAGTTTTGCAGGTACATTCATGGGATGGCACGTGTATTATATCTAGTGGCCTCTGATGACCCAAATACTTAACAGTTGTCCACAGTTTGACAACTTAGTTTACTTAGACTTAGTAATTTGTCTTATACATTTAATTTGAGTTGTATTATATTAAGTTAAATAATTTACTTTGAATTTTATAATCAAGTTGTATTCGGAGTTTTAAATAAGTTGTACAAATTAATTGACAACTTTATTAAAACATGGTTGGATTACGGATGGACTTTTCTTCAACAATTGCGTTTGTTTGAGAAATGATTTGATGACTATCGTTTAAATAGGTTTTGGTTATTCGTAAAATAGAGGAGACCATGCCTAATTTTTGTAAAAATCTAAGATATTCATTCTTTTGTTTATATCTTTTTTTACTCATACCACTTTAAAATGAGTAATACTTGTGAATGTTTTTCTTAAATTATAAATTTTACACCACACCTGCCGTTGTGAGTGACGGCATCCGTAATTAACCAGGTCCTGAAGATCGAAATCCCATAATGAGATTCGGGGCGTCATATCAAGCCACAGAAGTGGTGCATTGAAGGATTACATCTAGATATATACGTAAGCGTTCTGTATCTAAAGAACAAATCAGATTTCAAAGTGCTTGTAATTCGCAAACGGAGTTGAAGAACAGTGCGATACCGTGGCCAGTGATTTGTTGTGAACTTGTTCGTGCGATTCGGATAGAAAGATTATATGCGCAGAAGGTGAAAACTTTTGCAGGCGGCTTGTGCGATTCAAATTTTATAAGTTTGTACGATTTGCGAGTTAGTTGAGTTTGTAAACTTATATGCATAGAGTGGATTATTGATGATTAGTCTTGCATTGGAAGATACCTCGTTAATTATGATGTTTGCTTATCTATTTAATTGCTTTATTAATTGTTGTGTATTAAAAAAGATTAAACAGATTTTTCAAAATTAAAATCCATATAATTCGAAGTTTACTTTCTGATTTGATTAAAATTGGTTTTTGAAAATTAAATTGCCAAATAACAAATATAGGGTTAACTTGTACAGAATGGTACCGGTCTCCACTACACCACTACTTTTGTACTATTTCAAAATTCGTTAGTTGTGGATAAGGGAGAAAATGCTGGAGTATTAAACAAGTCTTAAACTTTTTAGTCATTTTACTAGTAGCCATAATGAACAAATGTAACACAAGTTCTATATGTATAAATAGAAGAGGGGTGGCTTAGAAAAAAGGGTTGGTTGTTAATTGGTTATTAGTTATTAGCATATTTTTTTGTTTAGAGAGAGAGAGAGTTGTTAAACTTGTATTTCTCATTGATTAACTCTCTTAGAGTTTAATACAAAAACACACACATAAACAGATGGCGTGATACTAAAATAATATAAGCGGTACCGAAAAAATTTACCATACTCAAAAAAATCTCCCGTCTATTTTTACATTTTCTCTACTACAATCAAACTATTATCCTAATCATCTACGTGGATTGTGCCTAAAATATTTCGCCACCCATAGTGAAGTACAGAGTCAAAAGTATTAAAATGTACATTATATAATCTTAAATTAAGTATAAAAAAATGGGGTAGAATGATAAATTATAATACTCCATATATTTGTAGTGTTTGGTTAAGACACGTAACGATGCACTAAAGCATTCTCTGACCTACATAACCGACCTATATAACCTAAGGGAAACAAACATTGTTTTAGTTTTACAATTGTAATTCATCAAATTTTTTGTTTTACACCTTGGCAAATTAAAGAAAGTGATTCAAAAATATACTCCCTCCGTCCTAATTTAATTGTCACATTTTGAAAAATTAAAAATTAAAGAGATATAATGATTACTTCAAGAGAGAATGCTTTTTCCAAAAATGTCCTTTACATTTCTTCTCATAAAAAAGTTGGTGGAACGCAAAATAAAAAAAAGTGTAGGGAACTTAAAAGGTAATATTGGAAATAAAAATATTGTTATAATTAATGACATACTAAATGTAGAAAGTAAACAACTATTTTGGAACATTTATAAATAGAATAGTGGCCAATTAAATTAGGACGGAAGGAGTAATTATTACTAATAAATAAATCTCTGTTATGACAAAATATCAGTTAGTGGTTATAACATATACTGGTCACACCACTTTCGAGTTGCCAACATATATTTAAGGATAGATTTTGAACAATAAAATAACTAGTTCACCATTAATTGCAACAACCAGAGCTACTAGACCAAAAGTATAAATTAAATTAAACCAAATGGGTAGTCTTGTGTCATAAATAAAAAAATAAATTGCGTCTTGAATGAAAATTTGTATATGCATAAATTAAACCAAATGGGTAGTCTTGTGTTATAAATAAAAAAATAAATTACGTCTTGAATGAAAATTTGTATATCCGCTAGAAGCTTATTACAAGGAAATAAAACAAACGTACATTTAAACAACTAAATGAGTTTGTTTAGGGATATATATATATTGACATTGACATTGACATTGAATGCTACCCAATAAGGGGCTAAGCTAATTGGACAAGAGAATGATTGAAAAATGAAACTAATAAAAAATAATTAAATTTTAAAAGAATCGTCAATGGTGCAATAATATGTTGAATATTCACTGGTTCTTGCCATCAACAAACTTGTTTCCCTCGCCAGGGCTCGGACCGGAGTTTTTGTTTCCTCCAAGTGTTTGCTTGTCTGTAAATTTGTGTCCTTCTCCAGGGCTGGGGCCATCCTTAACTGCTCCGAGAGCGTATCGATCGAAGAACTCTTCAATCTCTGCAGAACTCGGAGACTTCATGATATTAAGAGGACGAGCCTCGGCCGCAAATAAAAAGGAGTTAAGCAATATAACAAGGATAAAGAAAGTAAGAGATTTTTGCCCTCCAGACATTTTAGAATATATATATGTAGACAGATATTTGTGTTTGTGTTTGAAAGAGAGAATGTATTTAGTGGAAATAATGTGTGTAATATGCTAAGGTGGAAGATGTGAGGTGACCTATTTATAATGTTGGATTATAAGTAGGCTGGGTAATATATTGACTAGAGAAATATCGAGGGAGATTCTTTCTCAACTGTTTGTGGAAATTAAATTCTATGCATGGAATGGAAAAAATTGAGAGTCTAAATTGGTTGGTTACATTGAATCTCTCTCTCGCTCTCTCTCTCTCTCTCTCTTACAATCTTCTCTCACTAGTCGTCTAGTCACTACCACGAGCATGCAAACGTTTGAATTAAGTGGTCTTTGGTGGCTAAATTTCAATTACCAGTCAACTGTGAATGCTTGCCAAACAAAAACACAAAGCCACCTCATGTATTATTTCTATGTAATAATTAATACATAAAGATATTGTTGTTGCCTGGTATTCTTGCACGTGTAGAGCTAGTATGTCTAACCGTATTTTAAAATTTTGTGTAGATATTTTTACTAAATATCATTTTTTTGGCTTTTATAAAAGTCAAAACTACTCAAACAAATGATCCAAACAAATAGCGCAAATATTTTTCTTTTAGAACTTGGCTCATCTCCATTATTTTTCGGTCCAATTCTGTTAAAGGAGTCTAGTTTGAGGATTAAAAGAAGGAATTTTTTTTCATAAAATTTGGTAGAGATGATCTTTATGATAAATAGACCATATTCATAAAATTTCATTAGAAGATTTAATCTAAAAATTGGTGAAATGACGATCTAAGATTCGAATGGTCAAAAATAAACAAATGCATAAAATTTTTACCATGCCCACTTGATCCAGTTTGAATTTCTTGATGACATTTGTGGTATGATATATTCATTATAGAGATTATCTCTACCAAGTTTCATGAGAAAATTCATCTGTTTAACTCTCGAATTAGACCCCTTTAACCGAAAATGGACCGTAGGTATAATGGAGAGGAGCCAAGTTCTTTCTTTTCACTGCAATTTCTACCTTAACCAAAAAAATGCTATTCTTTTTTGGAAGTTTTAAACCCTCCCATCAAAACATTCTTCTCATCCCACTTGTAAACTCACTCTATCAAATTTTTTTAAAATTCTTTCTTCTCAACCCCATATAATTTTCACATCCAAACTGACACTAAAAAAAAAAAATCACCTACCAAAACATTCTTTACCCATTTGTAAATTCACCCATCATTTTCTTAAAAATAGTGAATTAAGAAAACCACAATAAACAAACAAAATATTTTATCAAATAATCTGGAATCATCTAGTGGATTGATAATACTACTACAAAGGATGACCTAGGCATTATTTTATGTGAAAAAAACAAATCATGTCCATTAAAATAAGACTAGGATCAAGAACAATATTTTTATGAAACGTGGAAAGCCATGAAACCATAATACCCATACGATTTGGCTTTCACTCATATTGCTAAAAATTGTAGGTTGATTGAAGCGATGAATTTTTAGCCATGGTAATTTTCACATACATTATATATATATATAGAGAGAGAGGGATTCGGAAGTAAATTAACAAGTTTTTTTAAGTGTAATTGATATCATCTTTGAGAAAATTTCAATTAGGCTTTCATGATAATTTTTTTTTGTTTTATATGGGTCTATGCGGCTTCTTTTTCCTTTCCCCTTATAAATGTCATGATATTCTTTTACTAAATATGAATGAATGATCTTCAGATTTGGGGGGGGGGGGGGGGGGGGGGGGGGGGAAGATTAGGGGGGGGGGGGGGGGGGGGGGGGGGGGGGGATTTCAATAGTCAATGAACCAAGAGTTCATAAATTTTATTGACACCAGCAATGAGTTTCATGGACGTGCAATTTTTAAAAAAGTTTTTATTCTTTGGCCTATAAAATATAGATTGGGTGCGTTTGACATGTAGAAAAAAGAAGGGGTGAATTGATTTTTTTTCTTTTAATAAAAATAGGTAGGCTATTTTTGGCATGGAGAAAATAGATGGAGTGAGTTGAATGTTTAATAAAAATTGGTGAGGAAAAGTGTAAGTTTTCTCTTATTGGAGTGAAAAAAAAATTTTTTTGGGGGTTTACTTTAAATTTTCCTTTGTTTTTAATGTTTTCGTTTGAGCGACGGAGGAAGTTAACGTCACTAAATTTATTTTTATACTTTCAGGAAACTCACTCCACCACTAGAGTGAACCAAAAGATTTTTCTAAAAATCGGAGGCATGAGTTGAATGTATTCTCACACTGGGTTAGAAAAATAATATTGTGCTTGTTTAAGAAGACCCTTTTGTTTTGTGTAAAATTTACACAAGTTGTAAAAATTTACATCTCCAATAGACTTTTAAAAATGAGTTTGGTGTAAAACAAATGTGTAAAATACACCCCGGCCAATTTACACTATCACATTAATTTTATGTTTTCTCACTCTTTTTAATAAATTTTAAAACATAATAACTTTTAATAAAAAATATAGATTTTAATAAAAATGATATATTTGAAATATGCTTATTAAGAGGTATAAATTAAGATCCATTGTAATTATAAGATTATGTATTACAAAATTCAAGAAAAATAATAATATAAAGTTGCATAAATGGCATCTAACCTGTGCATGTTGATATCTTATTTGTTCTTTCAAATTTTACACAAGAGTTTACAAATATACCATTAAATTAAATTATTATTTTTCAAAATTCAAGTTTTGTGTGAAATTTGATTAACACATAGGACTTACACATTAACTTTTATGCCATGGTTAGAGACGCTCTTATTAGTACTTTTAATTAGCACTCGGAAACTAGCATTTTCTTCTTATCTTTTTTTTTTTAATTTCTCACAAGGTCTTGGTCGGCTTATGCACACCTCGACCAATCCTCATTCGTGTAGAAACATAATTGCTGATCACCAAGGGTTTCTGGTTTTATTATTATTTTAATTTATGCACCTACCCTACAGTCACACAGAAAATTATGATCCGATCTCTGTTCTCAAACATTATTTAGATGCAAGTCTATCTTGTTATTATTATTTTTTTTAAATGTGGTCCCTCAAGTTAGATATATGTGATTTCTCGAATACAGTATTAAAGAGCATGATATACATAGTCGGCCCACTATAATAACAGCTCAACCTTTGGTTTGATTTGTCTCTTCCATGTGCAAGTGGGAGGTCGCACATGAGAGAGAGTGTTGAAGAGCATGATATACATAGTTAGCCAGTACCTAACAGCTTAGGTTTTTGACATACAGATACAATATTTGTGAACCAAGATTTCTTGGTCGCAAATAGATTTTTCAATACTCAAATATTAATTATATATATGTGTATCTGAGTTATCGCAAAGATAGACACGTACTTAAAGGACACAAACTTTAATTAAAAAGAATTTTTTTTTATTAATAGACTATCCAAATAATTTCATTTAACAGGAACCTAATGCTAAAACACCCACTTATATACACAATTATAACCAATTTACAGAAGTCCTACTAGCCTTCCACGCCACCATCATGAAGCTTCTCTAATTCCTTCATTGATCGTATTCAGAAGCAGCCCCCATCATGACTAACATTACCGGAACCTACTCCCAAAATTGTCTATTTCGTGTTGTAACACTTTTAGAACTCTATTTGATAACAATATGAAAAAAAAAATTAAAAACAATTGATTTGGCAAGAAGTTAGAAAATAAGTTGAGGTATGGGATAAGATGCTTTCCATTTCATACTCATTTTATGAGTAGATGTCCTTCATTCTTCATAATTTTTTGTAGAAATTTTTTCTTGTTCAACAACCAAAGAAAATTTCTCTATGGAAAAAGTCACAAAGTAAGAAGACATCTCATAACATATCTCAACTTATTTTTTAACTTTTTCCAAAAATCAATTGTTTTTATTTTCTTTTTTTAGGTTGTTATCAAACGGACTGTAATTGTACGAATTTTTTTTAAGAGAAGGTTTAATTTTCTTCTCTTTTGTATTAACAAAAAAAAAAATTCCATTCCAAGTGAGACTCGAGCTAGAAATCTTCCGATTTTGGATGGGCACTTTTACCACGAGAGACGAATACACGACTTCATCATTGGTTGGGGCGTGGAGGGGGAGGTTGGATTTTTTTTTTCAAGTTACTAAAAAAAATGACAAGTTAAAATCAAATCTGAACATTCATATGTAATTGCTCACAAACCAAATCTGAATATCAAAACTAGTATCTTACTTGGTGAGAATTTAGTTTTTTACTTTAAAAGTTTTTGTTATTTATGTCTAAGCATTTTGTTTTTCAAAAATATGTAAAACGTATTGTTACACGATTAGAACTTTGGTCAATAAATATTTTACGCTCATATTTAATTACTAGACCAATTTTCCTTATTGCTAAGCTTCTATATTAGTTTGTAACCTCTATATTCCAAATTAAAAATTTCCATCTTTATTTTTTAGGATATTCTGAATTAAAAGATCACATTTTAAAATTAAGTTACCAAATATTTTCACTATATATGAACAAATATTTTATTTGCGGTTCAAGGATGATTGAAGAGGGAGAGGGAAAGGGAGAGAAACAAATAAATTTTGTTCTTGAGCAGTGGTTATATTAAAAGGGTTATGTTAACATATAATTTAAGGTGACATGTTATGTACTTATAAATAGAAAAAATTAATTTATAACATGCATAAATTAGGCACAGTTCATTCTCATGTGAAGTGCTATTCTTTTATTTCATAGTATAGTCAGGGCACATGTCATCATTTTTCATATTAAAATTAATGTATCTTTGAAAACATGCAAAAGTCAAATATTAACTCTTAATGTAATACATGAAAACATTTAATAAATTTTAGAGTACTCTGTTTGATAACAAGACAGAAAATGGTAGTAAAAATACCTTGATTAATTTGTGTGAAAAATTGGAAAATAAGTTAAGGTATGTGATGAGATACACTCTCTCCCATGTTTATTTTTACGAGTAGGTGTCCTCCATCATTCTTTATTTTTGTGAAAAGAAGCTTTACCATCACTAAAAGAAATTTTTTTTTTTCTATAGAGAAAAACCAAAAAGTAAGAGAAACATCTTGTCAAATCTCTTAACTTATTTTTCAACTTCTTCATACAAATTAATTATTTTTAATATCCATTTTCCGTCTTATTATTAAACAAAATTTTATACTATTAACCTTCTTCCTTGTAATAATTCTGCATGTAATAAAAAAACATAAAACAAAATTAAGAAATCTTTGATATCCAGGAATCAAATTTAGTTTCCGCTTGCAATAATACCGCATCTAATAAAGAAACATCAAACAAAATTGAGGACATTTGTGACTCCTTGTTCTGAGTGAAGATAGGTATCTACCTTTTTCCTTTATCTATTTTTGTGTGTATAGTTGGGCTGATGTAAATTAATACATTTTTAAGGAAGGACGTACCTTTTCAAAGATAAATTAACAATTATGAGACGAGCCCAATAAGGAACTTAAGAGGGATTTTTTGTTTGGAGGATAAGAAGGACATGTTACTTTGAATCAAGATAAAATGTTTAATCATCCCAAAGTATATACAAGATTATTACAAAAGGTTTCTTCGTAATATAAGACTCAGGCCATAGAGCAGTCGTAGGAACCAGTTTGCCGTAGGCGCTTTCAGATGGCCATTACGGCTCTAATAGAGTAGTCTACCTTCGGAGTTTGATGATATCATCACCCCCTTCGATGTAGATTTCGCCGAAAGGGATGGGACACATTACAGCCAGCTTAGAGCCCAAGAAGTATTTAATGCTTAACTGTACTTGCAACACGTCCTACCTCTAGTCTTGTCAACCTAGCCCACCAATTACCAAATTAAACTTGAGGAACACGAAAGAGAGCTACCATCCCTTTAGGCCAATCCCAACGCGGCATGTGGCACTGTAAAACCGCGTGAGATAGGGTCTCTCCTCCTTATAAAAGGAGAGATGGTTATCTCAAAATAGGGACACACATATATATATATATATATATTTATACACTCAAGAAAGGAAGAGAGATAGGAAAACCAAAAATTACTGGAAAATAAAAGAGGAAAGAGAACAGAAAGCTACTAACCTTTTTTAAGCCAGACATAAATCCAATATAGAAATAACATATATTCTTTTGAGATCCTCATTAAAGAACCCACGATAAATTCATTTCCAATCATTTATTATAATTTGGGTGCTTTCTTTTTCTCCCCTCTTTATTAAAAATATTTCTTGTTCTTGTTCATTTTGTAAAATTTGTTATATGGTCCGTTCTATTTATTGCAAGTGACGCCTTAGAAATATATTATTTTACCTTTTCTAGTATTTTTTCATTATTCACACCTAGACCCCTCACCGCTAATCTTTGTACCTATCTACATTTTGACGACTCTTATGGGGAGGTATTCTTGTATCTAAATCGACCAAAATCAAAGTCAAACAACCGATGGGGCCAATATAGTATTAGACGGCATTTTTCCAACCAGATCTCATCATGTGTTACCACAAATTGACCTAAAAAGGTGGGGACCCTGCACTATTACCGGTTTCAGTTACACCCCCACAATCCTCACCATCACCATCAGAACCTTCGCTGAAAAGGACCCTGTTGGCCCAGCGAAGAAGCTGGACTAATAACTCCAGAAGTGACATAGAAATAGAGCCTAGCAAACAAAGAAACAAACATCTTCACTGAGCTCAATTAGTTCCTCGACAAGCAAGGAGGAGACGGCCCAAACTCATACTACCCAGAACTAGAACTTAGGCCGCTATAGCCATCTAAAATAGCAAATCTTCCATACCCAACAGGGTACAAGGCAACAAAGTTTAGATTGTTTGATGGAAGATTGGGAAACCCCTATGAGAATGTAAAACGGTTCACTAAGCATTTAGGGGCCACTACAACAACATGTAATTCCAGCTAAGGGAGTTCTCAAATCCCCTTACAGACAAGGCCTACTCTTGGTACTCACATCTACCACCTGATAGTGTCCTGTCCAAACGTGAGATGACTTGCGAAGACAGTTTGCAGAAAGATTTTCGTAACATAGGGGGACACCACTATATTCAACATAGCTAGAGAGGTCCAGAAGTCAATTAAGGAGATCATGGACTACATTAAACTTTTTCGAGACAGATCCTTGAAAATTAAAGAAGATGTGACAAAGGAGAGAGTGATCAGAATTTGTGTCGAAGGATTGCTGGACGAGTACAGGCTCCACTTTAACGACGCACATGGCACGTTTAGAAAATTTGTTGAAAAGGCCAAAAACATAGGCCTATAAGTTTATAAAAGGTTGAATGCCATAAGCATTTTGACCTGGACTGGTGGCTACTCCTAAGCAATACTATACCCTGCGAAGGCTCATTGACGGGCAAATAAAAAAGGGAACACCATAGAATAGATAATCCTGCCCAGAAAGTTAATGCCCCAGCTGTTCCCAGTGCACAACAAGGGAAATGCCATGGTTCGTATTAGTACAAAAAAATTGCCTGAAAGTACTAGTCATTGCCGAAGAAAGAGCTAACGTGCAAAAAGAAGCAGAAGATTACCCCAAGCAAACCATTGGAAAAATGTCATCGTACGTAAGGTTCAAGTGGTTCTTCTTCAACCATATTAAATTAATCGCCAGACTCAAGAAGAGAATCAACCAAGGCCATACTTGGCATTGCAAGAAAGCATTCGGAGCCGTCCTCCGCTCGAGAGACTTGCCAGAAGCATGGCATCGTCAATCATGTTCTCTGATGAGGACAAAGCCATTTCCCACTTCTATAATCGGTCCTTATCTGTTACTGGGGTAGTCAATGGGGTTGAATTCCCCTGAACAATACTTGACAGCAGGACATTAGTAAACATCATGCCGCTCAAGCCATTCAAGCAAACAATGATAAAGAAAACTGGCTCATAAAAAAGCTGATAGACATTTTCGGGTTCGGGGAATTAAGTAGTCAGGTCGTTGGGCTATATATACATCGGAATCCAGATGGCCAAACTGGAGTTATCCATCAAGTTCCTCGTTATTGACGCAAATGCTTCATACCAGCTATTGGCTGAACGAATATGGATGCATACTCACCAAATAATACCCTCGATATATTACCAGTGTACAAAGGCAATAACCAAAGGTAAAGAATTCAAGATCTCAACAACTTCCCGACCGTTTACTATGAACGTAGAACACTTTGCTGATACAATGTTCTTTGAAAAATCTGATAAGGAAAGACCAGAAAGCACTACGGCGCAAAGAATACCGTTAGTTGAATCCGAAGAGGCCCGCACTCACCGCTTCAGGCCATAAGAGAATCAAAGAGTTAGATAATGAGTTGTGAGAAAGTGCAAGAAGATCAAGCTAGAGAACGGTTATGACAGGGTGCCCGGGCAGTATTCTAAACAAAATGATGATGACCCACGATGGAGTCACTGAATAGATGGCTTTAACGTCAAGATTTTCATAAAAGAGCCAGAGACGGCTATTAAATTACATCCAAGATGGGCCTCGAAAATAGGCAGAAGAGTTGAAAGAAATAGACATAAGGAAGGAGGAAGAAGACAAAAAATCGTTGTACATATCTAAAAACCTGTCTCTAGAAAGAAGAGCAAAATTGGTAGAATTACTAGAAGAGTTATTGGATGTGTTTGCTTATAAGTACTCCGAGATGCCTGGAATAGAGCCGAAAATGAGCACTCATAAATTGAACGTCCTACCCACACTCATACCAATAACTTTCAACGAGGTTTTTCAAGCCCGAGTTGGAGCTTCAGATAAAAAAAAATTTGAGAAGTTACTTGCGGCAGGTTTTATCAAGCTAATTCAACACCCAATCTAGCTCTTAAGCATCTTTCCAGTAAAGAAGAAGACCTGGGCAATAAGAGTTTGTGTGGATTTTCGAGATCTCAACAGAGCATGCCCAAAAGACAATTTCTCATTATCGAAACATAGACACACTAATTGATTCGACCGCAGGGTGTATGATGTATAGCTTCATGGATGGGTATGTAGGTTACAACCAGATCAATATGGACAGTCAGGTTAATGAGAAGACGGCTTTCTGAAATGCCATTGGGTAACTTTTACTATACGGTGATGCCGTTCGGCTTGAAGAATGCTAGGGCAACATACTAAAGAACCATGATGACTATTTTTCATGACTTATTCAACAAGAATATGGAGTTCTATATAAATGATTAAGTGATAAAATCGGCAAAGGAAGACAACCATCTCAATGACTTTAAGGCAAGTCTTTTAGAGATGCCGAAAGTTCAAGCTCAAAATGAACCCTCTGAAATGTGCCTTTTAGGATCACCTGTGAAAAGTTCATAGGTTTTGTAGTTAAACAACATGGAGTATAGTTGGATGAGAAGAAGAAGAAATGAATCATGGCAATAGAGAGGCTAACCTCACAGAAGCAGCTCAAAAGCTTCTTAGGCAAGATCTTCTACTTACAGCGATTCATTTTGGCATTAGCGGAGATGTCTCGCCCATTTACGTCACACTTAAAATTTTTCATAACATACTATTAGATTAAAGAGCAATGGACATCATTTGACAACATTAAGAAGGCACTCAACTCCACCTCAACAATGAATCCGCCAAAGAAAGGAGTACCGTTGTTGCTATACCTAACATCAACAATTAACTCCGTTAGGGCTTTACTTGCATAAGAAAAGAAGGGAACGCAAAAGCCAGTGTATTATCTTAGCCGAAAGATCATCGGCCTATACAAAAGGTATTCATTGGTGGAAAAGCGTTGCTTGGCACTCATTTTTGTCGCATATAAATTACAGCACTACCTTTTGGCTTTCTTAGTACACATAGTGACTCGATATGACCTTACAAAACTTCTTTCGGCAAAAATAGTACTAATGGGGTAAGCGGTAAGGTGGTTCCTAATATTGTCTGAATACGAGTTGAAGTGAATCACGCCAAGGGCTATCAAGAGTAAGGCCCTAGTAGACCTACTAACTTATTTCCCTTACTCAAACAATGAGGTTGAGTATGAAGAACTAACACTTGGACTAATGGAAGCCCTAGAATGAGGAATAACAAGGTTGTGTATCAACAAAGACTCAAATTTGGTTGCTAAAGCTCAACAGGGACTACGCCGTAAAACACATACACTTAGCATTGTATTGTGCCATGGTTCATAATCTTTGCAAAAAAAATCAGCTTAATCAAAATCTAGAAGCAACCATGTTCCTCTAATAAGCATCAAGGTGCCCTGGACACAATAGCAAATAAGATAATGATAGCCGATGGAGAGGACAGTGCAATTGTTACAGTATATCGAAGGAGGGTGCCTATCTCGGCAGCCAACCTTTCTCTAAGTGATGAACTGAGCAACTGGAGGAGTAAGATAGTCGCCCAACTAGAAGATAAGACTGAGGAAAAGAACTTGGTTATGTTGAAAAGCTTCACAAAGATAGAAGGAACTTTTTCCTTTAGATGTGTTGCGGGCCTAGTGGCAAAGTGTACAAGACCCAATAAAGCTGCCAAGATATTGGAGTAGGCGCATACCCAGAACTGTGGGACTATGATTTGGCCTTGTATAGAAGAATGCAGAGAAAATGTTTCTACATGCTAACTACACGGGCCGAAGCTTCGGCCATTTAAAGGAAATGTTTGAATTGTCAGCATTTCATTAACAAAGAAAAGGTCAATTAAGCTCGTTAGCAATGGCGAAACCACAGATTGGACGTAGCCTTTCATTGACTACACACGAGCTGCTACTTCGAGATGGTGTGGTACCAGCTAAGAAAGAAGAAGTGATCATGCTCAGAAGAAAAGCCCTACGCTTTTGTTAGATTAAAAGTCATCTTTTCCATTATGAGTACAACAAAACTTGCAAAAATGTTTGAATGGCGAAGCGATACAAGAAGTACTGAGAAAAGCCCATGACCTCGCGCATGTCGGTGGAGCCAAACTCTATAACCAGTTCCTGACTATGGGGTACTACTGGCCGAACATGGAGGTAGATCTTGCAAAATATATTAAGAGATACAAGCCTTATTTGCATAGGAACCTAGTACATGCTCCATCGATAAGCTTGCATACATTTTCCATATCGTACCCATTCCATACTTAGGCATTTAATATGATAAGGATGATATCGCCGAACGAATAAGGACACATTTAGATACTAGCAGCTACAGAGTTATTTACTAAACGAGTTGAAGCATACGTAAGGCAACAAGAAAAGTGGTAGCGACGTTCATTCAAGATCACATCATTTGCCGATTTGGGATCCTTAAGTTAATTTATCTGGCAACAACATGCCATTTATCAACAAAGACATGGAAGCGCTAATGAGCAAGTACGGCATAACTTATCACAAATATGCGATAGCTTATCCAAAAAGGAGTTAGGCAAAGGCAATAAACAAAACATTGTGTCACGGGGTGCCTTCCAACAGCACTCGTGACCGACTACTATGCTTCATCGACACCATGCATGCACCCGAGCGCAGCACGGCCCAACAGACAATAATCGACTGCGCTTCATCAGCACCGTGCACGCGCCCGAGCGCAGCACGGCATCTAGTTTTATTATTATGTTTAGGTTTCCCTTATGTAAATATTGTTTCCTTGTAATTAGATCTAGGAATTTCCTTTGTAATTGTATTACATTTCTATTGTAAAAGTTTTCTTGTAACTTATAAGACCCAACGTGCACTGCTACAACTTTGGTATTTTCCTTAAGTGGTTATTGTGGGGATAAGACTATCTACCTCACACCCGAGTTGCCTACCAGTGCACGTTGTTTAGCACTTTGTTTTCAAGCTCTTACTCTCTTTCGAATTGTAACAGCTTTCCATGTAATCTCATTTTCTTGCAATGAAGTAATCTCAATTTGTGCTCACGCTCTCGTTAAAATTACTGTTGTTGCATGTTGTTCGTTGATTGTTAATTAAATTCGATCACACTCGACCGGGCTATCGGTTAGCACGGTCGCTCACGCGGCCTCCTTTGTGCCATCAAAGGACGCCCTGTGACAGTTGGTATAAAAGGGATTGTTTTCGATTGCTGCCTTGTAAAACCCAGTTGGTGTATCTTACTACGTTACGATGGGAACCAATAGCCAGAGAATCGAAGCCCTCGAGAGAAATGTTGGCTTGCTAATGGAGAAAATGGGCGGAACACCCTCTCTCGTCGATCGTGTGCAAAGTTTGGAGTTACGAACTCAAACTATCCCAGCAGGGGATGCATCGGGTAGCTCACCCGCACTAATCGATCGCATACAAGATTTGGAGGAAGGCCTCCAAAATCTTCAGGGAATCCCACCAGGGGGTCACTTTGGGGAGATGATGGATGAAATGAGAACTGAAATCGATCAACTCGCCCAGAAATTGACATATTGTTGATGGCGGTCGCTAACTCACCAGTTGGAGGTGGGGAGCGTACAAAGATAAAAGTGCCCGAACCCAAAGCATTCACTGGTGTTCGTGATGCTAGGGAATTAGAAAATTTTGTTTTTGACATGGAACAATATTTTCGGGGAACAAAGGTCGACGAGGAGGAAACGAAAATATCCTCCGCGTCCATGTACTTGTTCGGGGATGCCAAATTATGGTGGCGGAACAAGTACAACGAGGTTCAAGCTGGGGAGTGCGAGATTAGCACTTGGGAGGATCTGAAAAAGGGGTTACGTGATCGATTCCTTCCCGAAAACACCTCCGATAATGCACGACAAGAACTCCTTCAAACGAAGCACACAGGGAGCATAAAGGAGTACGTCAATGCGTTTTCCACCATCATGCTAGATATTCACGATATGAATGATGCCGATAGACTATTTTTCTTCATGATCGGGTTACAACCGTGGGCCAAAACGGAGCTAAATCGTAGGCAAGAAGACGTTACCTCAAGCCATATTAGTTGCTGAATCCCTGCAAGATTACACCATCGGTCCTAAAACAAATGTCCCAAAAAGTGGACAAGCGAAGAATGCGGGGGAGAGAAAACCGAATTATCCGGCCAAACCTGATTGGAGAGGCAACACACCCACCGGGCCATTTACCCAACAAAATAATTACAAAAATGGGAACAAGTTCACAGGGAACTCCCAAACCGGCAATAATGGGAAAAAGCCCGTGAGCCCCGGAACATGCTACTTGTGTCACGGTGCTCACTTCATGGCCAACTGCCCTGACAAGCAACTTCTAAGTGCTCTTGTTTCTAGAGGTGGTAGCATGCTTCCGAAAGCCCCAGCCGCCTCGGGGCAATCTTATCGTACTCAGCAAAATGACCACGCCGAGTTTGAAGAAGAAACTGAGGAATATGAAGGAGCATCATTGGGTGCCTATCAGGGGCAGTTCATTCACTCTTACAACGCAGTAACGGTTGAAGAAGATCCCCGACAAGAAGGGAAAGTGGAACCATCCTTAAAAGGGAAAGCAGGTGTGGAGAAGAGTCCTCAAAGAAATGGTCTGATGTATGTTGATATCAAGATCAACGGAAAGCCGATTCAGGCCATGGTGGACACAGGCGCAACGCATAACTACCTGGCGAGCACCGAAGTTGAACGGTTAGGCGTTCTCTTGGAAAAAAGGAGTAGGTCGCGTGAAGGCCATCAACTCAGCCGCTCAATCTGTCGCCGGAATGGCGAAATCTGTGTTAGTAAAAGTGGGTCCTTACGAAGGGAGAACTAATTTCTCGGTTGTGGTGATGGACGACTTCAAGGTTATCTTGGGGCTGGAGTTTTTGAGAGAAACTAAGGCTAGCGTCATGCCTAGCACAAATAGCCTCATGATGCTCGGCAAGAATCCATGCATTATCCCGGTGATGACCCTGTCAAGCAGTGGGAAGTTTTTATCGGCAATTCAACTGAAGAAGGGACTGAAGCAAGACAATCCTACTTTTGTGGCTGCACTAAAATGGGATGAAATTCAGGAGACCTCAGGACCCCTGCCGAAATCCATTCGATAGGTGTTAACCGAGTTCGAAGATATAATGCCCGACAACCTTTCGAAGAAGTTACCTCCACGTAGAGAAGTGGACCACCAGATTGAACTAGTGCCGGGTGCTAAGCCTCCAGTTCGCGCAGCTTATCGGATGTCCCAGCCCGAACTGGCGAAACTTCGAAAACAGCTAAAGGAATTATTGGATGCAGGTTTAGTGCAGCCAGCCAAATCGCCGTACGGGGCCCCAGTTCTCTTTCAAAAGAAACAAGATGGCTCCTTGAGAATGTGTGTCGACTACCGAGCTCTCAACAAGGTAACCGTCCGGAATAACTACCCGATCCCTCTTGTAGCCGATTGCTTTGACCAACTCAGTCGAGCAAAAGTTTTCACTAAGCTCGATCTCAGATCCGGGTATTGGCAAGTTCGCATTGCGGCAGGAGATGAGGGAAAAACCACATGCGTCACCAGATACGGGGCTTATGAATTCCTTGTTATGCCATTTGGGCTAACCAATGCTCCAGCCACTTTCAGTACCTTAATGAATCAGGTTCTTAGGGACTACTTGGATGATTTTGTCGTTGTTTATCTCGATGATATCGTTGTGTACATCGAAAATATGGAAGAGCATGAAGAGCACCTGAAGAAGGTATTTGAGAGACTTCGAAAGCATGAGTTGTATATTAAGTTGTCGAAGTGCTCTTTTGCGCAGAAACGTATCAAATTTCTTGGCCACATCATTGAACAAGGGAGAGTGCAAATGGATCCGATTAAGGTCAAGGTTATTCAGGAATGGTAAGCGCCCACCAATGTGTCGGAACTCCGTTCTTTTCTGGGACTGGCGAATTACTACAGAAAGTTCATGAAAGACTACTCCAGTATCGCCTTGCCCCTGACGGAACTATTAAAGAAGGCAAAAGTTTGGAACTGGTCGACAGGGTGCCAAGCTGCCTTCGATGCTTTAAAGAAGGCTATGTCTGAAGACCCGGTTCTTACTCTACCGGATGTGACCAAGCCGTTTGAAGTGCACATCGATGCATCAGATGTTGCCCTCGGAGGAGTCTTAATGCAGAAGAGCCACCCGGTAGCATACGAAAGTCGTAAGCTCAATGACACCGAGAGGAGGTATTCTGCTCACGAGAAGGAGTTACTCGCAGTTGTCCATTGTCTGAGGTTATGGCGACACTACCTTCTTGGTTCTCGATTTCTTGTAAAGACAGATAACACTGCGGTCAGCCACTTTCTTAGTCAACCAAAATTGAGTTCTAAACAAGCAAGATGATAAGAGTTACTAGCTGAATTCAATTTTTGGATGGAGTATAAGGCGGATTCGACCAATAAAGTAGCGGATGCTTTGAGTCGCAGGGTGGAGTTCAACGAACAGTCCAACGCGTTCCTTAACGCCATTCTTCGAATCGACAGTCAAGTGTCTACCGAAACCCGAAGCAAAATCAAGAATGCGCTACCGTAAGATCCTATTTCTGCGCAATTATTGAAAATGATCGAGAAGGGGAAGACACGGCAGTTTTGGTTAGACAACGGGTTCATCTCGACAAAGGGAAATCGAGTTTTTGTTCCTCGAGTAGGGGAGCTGAGGCGGACCCTGATTCGAGAATGCCATGACACCTTATGGGCGGGACACCCTGGTCAAGAAAGGACGTTGGCCCTCCTTAAGCAAGGGTACTACTGGCCCCAAATGGAAAACGATGTGGAGAGCTATGTTAGAACTTGCCTGATTTGCCAACAAGATAAAATTGAGCAGAGACAGCCTGCAGGGCTACTGGAACCTCTACCAATCCCAGAACGACCTTGGGAGAGCATTTCGCTCGACTTCATATCAGGTCTGCCCAAAGTGGGGGACTTGGCAACTATCCTTGTGGTCGTTGATCGTTTTTTGAAGTATGCCACTTTTTATCACAGTTCTAAAGAACACATCGGGGGAGGAGACTGCACAATTATTCTTCAAGTATGTGGTTAAGTATTGGGGGATTCCTTGGAGCATAGTCAGTGACAGGAACTCACGATTCACGGAAAATTTTTGGAAGGAACTCTTCAAGGTTCTCGGCTCCAAGCTGTGTATGAGTTCCAGTTACCACCCTCAATCCGATGGACAAACTGAAAGATACAACGCGATGCTTGAGGAATATTTGCGCCATTTCGCTAGTGCAACACAACGAAATTGGGTCAAGTTATTGGACGTGGCTCAACTGTGCTTCAACGCCCAGAAAAACTCTGGGACGGGTAAGAGCGCCTTCGAAATTGTTACTGGACAACAACCCATCCTTCCTCAAACCGTCTACTCGATGCCAGTTTCCAAATCTCCTAGAGCCCGTAACTTCTCAGAAGAATGGAAGCAAAATATTGAGTTGGCTCGTTCGCACCTAGAGAAGGCCAACCATCGAATGAAGAAGTATGCAGATCAGAAAAGGCGGCCGTTAGAGTTTCAAGTAGGAGATCTCGTAATGGTGAAGCTCCTTCCACAAGATAGAAAGTTCTTAAGGGCCGAGACCCACGCCTTCTGTAAAAATATGAGGGGCCGCTTAAGATTGTGAAGAAAGTCAGGAAAGTGGCTTATCGGATTGAACCCCCTAGTTGGCTGAAGGTTCACCAAGTATTTCATGTTAGCATGCTGAAACCATACTTTGTTGATACTTCCGATCCAACCCGAGGGGAGTCTAGTCGTCCAGGGCTAAAGCAGCGAGCAGAAGGGAAGAAGTCAGTGGAAGCCATCCTGGCCGATCGAGTTGTGACAGCTTCTCGTAAACAATACCAAGAGTTTCTCGTCAAATGGGCAGGAAGAGATCCCGAAGAGAACACTTGAGAAAGAGCATCAGACCTATCAGCCTTCCAGGATCAGATCACAGCATACCTCGACCAGTTGACGAGGGCGTCAACAGCTCTGGTGGGGGATGATGTCACGGGGTGCCTTCCAACAGCACCCGTGACCGATTACTACGCTTCATCGACACTGTGCATGCGCCCGAGCGCAGCACAGCCCAACAGGCAATAATCGACTGCGCTTCATCAGCACCGTGCACGCGCCCGAGTGCAGCACTGCATCTAGTTTTATTATTCTGTTTAGGTTTCCCTTATGTAAATATTGTTTCCTTGTAATTAGATCTAGGAATTTCCTTTGTAATTGTATTACATTTCTATTGTAAAAGTTTTCTTGTAACTTGTAAGACCCAACGTGCACTGCTACAACTTTGGTATTTTCATTAAGTGGTTATATGTGGGGATAAGACTATCTACCTCACACCCGAGTTGCCTACCAGTGCACGTTGTTTAGCACTTTGTTTTCAAGCTCTTACTCTCTTTCGAATTGTAACAACTTTCCATATAATCTCATTTTCTTGCAATGAAGTAATCTCAATTTGTGCTCACGCTCTTGTTAAAATTATTGTTGTTGCATGTTGTTCGTTGATTGTTAATTAAATTCGATCACACTCGACCGGGCTATCGGTTAGCACGGTCGCTCACGCGGCCTCCTTTGTGCCATCAAAGGACACCCCGTTACACATTGCTAAGTATTTTGAAGAAGATGGGGGAGAATTATCCCAACAATTAGAATGAACGAATACCTTTGGTGCTATGGACCTACATGACATTAAAAAGAAGACCTACATGATTCACGCTTTACTCACTAGTTTATGGGTTAGAAGCCACTTTGCCTGTAGAGATGGTAATGCATTTGGCAAGAATTGCGTTAGCCCACTACCTGTTACCAGATTAGAGATATATGTAGTTGGAGAGTTTGGATGAACGAAGGGATAAAGCTAAAAGATATCTCAGTTTACACAAAATAGCTCGCCAAAGCCTATGAAGGATTTGTGAAAGAAAATTTAATGAAGGAAATCTAGTATTAAAAATAGCGGAGCACATTATTCGAGGCATGTTGGCACAAAAGTTTACAAAAAACTGGGAAGACCCATACATATTTAGAAGCGTGGGAGATTTGAGATACTACCTTATTTTAGAAATAGATTTAGAGACCACTAGATCTATTAATTGCAAGTATTTAAAGTTGTATTACCCTTAGCTAAATAACATTTATGAGAATTCGTAAGCAAGAAAAATAACATCTTTATTTACAGAACCGTTTAGCAAAAAAACCCCAAATAAAAATAGACATGTCCACGTTAAAAAAATAAAAGTAAAGTAAAACAGCAACATTAATTCAAAACACCGAAAAAAAAAATTACAACTTGCTTAACAAAAAAAAAATCCCCCACAGCAATACCAATTATGCCATTAAAGTCATGGCCAAAGCCTGTCCTTACATCCTTTATAAGCTTGGATTTTTGACTCCCTAACTCATTTAAGTTGTTGCTTAAATTGGCCAACGGAGCCTTAAACTTCCTTCTTTAAAGTCGTTAGATGTACCTACAAACTGTCATGTTAGGCTTCTAAGTCTTCCCTTTCGTGAACCAATCCACTCTCAGCATCATTCAAGATCTGAAGTTGGGATTTCTTGCACAAGTAGAAAAACTACCTAGCAACTTAAACCCTCTGTCGCAAGTAGGAAACATCCACATGGCCAGCTTCCAAAATAGCCAAAATATATGAAAAGTTACCTAAGTCATGCTGGCCAAGTTGCTCAATAGTCAGCTTCGCCAAAGGACAAATGGCTCAAGAAACATGGTTAGCAGATATATCCTAACAACGGGTTGAGTAGCCTAAGACTGGAAGAAGGCATGGTCTCAAATAGATAGCCCTTGAAATAGGCCAACTCGAGTAAAGTCAGTGATATACAGCCAAAGATAGGAGAAATCAGCAGGCTCGTCACTATCTTTAGCCTTAGAAATAAAAACAGCCTCCTGACCGAAGCCTCTGTCATTGCCTCTAAGTTCACACCAAAATTTGAAAGCAAATTACGAACACGGTCAAACATCCAAAACATGGACTCCACAAAGCGATTGGAAGAAAACAAAGTATACCTCTAAGGGAAAACAACTCCAATAGAAATTGGTAAACCATCCTTGACACCAGAAGTTCCTTCACCAGACCCTACAGAAGTGCATGGGATGATTAACAAAATAATTAGCATAAATTCACGCTATAATTAGTGAAACAAAAACAAAAACATGCACTTTCCAGAATAAAAGGTAATGGTCTTCACAAAAGGCTACGAGAGATGTGTCCATATGGACATTTCCCCCATAAGTTAACAAGAAAAGCACAAGGGAGAAATAAGAAATAAAATAACAAAAAAAGATAGGAGCAATAAAAAATTATGTGTACCAGAACCAATGGAGGCAGTCCCTATGGGAGAAACCTTAGAACGACCCATATAAGGGCTCTCCATAATTACATTCTCAGCAGAAGCTAAGTAAGAAAGGCGAATATATTATTAGTGAACTGAATAAAGTTGATTAAAAAAGATAAATAACACAAAAAAGGAATAGATTAATCTATTAGAAACGAGAATAGTCTCTTCAACAATTTTAGCTCATTCAATTGCAACAAAATTGCTTGTCAAAGGATCGACAACATAATCCTTTATGGGATCAAAACAATAATAATCTATTTGCTGAAAATGATGGCATATAATTGAACTAATAAGCCAAAGGTGGTAAAAAAATGGAATATACCACAAAATAAAAGAAGAAAGGAGAAGAAGACGATAATATACCTCCATCACGATCGCTGCTAGAAGATGGGTCAGTAGAGCTTTGCTAAAGACTTACCACAAAGAAAGTCAATGGAGCGCGATCAGGAGGAATTTCTTGAGCAGCACCCGTCTTGCTATAAAGTATGTCAAGTTCTCTTCGATCCCCTCTTGATAACCCAGAGGAGTTTAAGAAGGAAGTCCTTATGGATATTGGCATTTGATTACCAAACTAACTGGCTTGTTATCCTCAGAATCAGACTCTAACTCCCATAGGTTTAGTGTTTACGTCATTTATCAGCCTTCATGGGAAAAAAAGTAGAGGAATCCTTATCAAGTTGAGTGTTGGATTTACCCTTTGGAGTAATAGTCTTTCCTTTAGGAGAAGGAGCAGTAGGGATAGACTTACCCATGGGAGGAACATAAGAAATTACATCTGTGGGAAGTGGGATGGTAAATCCAGGCTTTTGTATAGGGCTGGAAGGACCTCTGCAGCGACCATCACTATTGTTTAAGGTCAACCGACTTAATGTCTGATCTGACAGGCTGATTCATTTCATAAAGGCCAGAACGACGTCACCCTGTAGCTTTGTTCACAAACTTCTTCCCTAAGGTGATGGCATCGATAATCATGACCTAGTCACTCAGATGACTGAAATGCTGTTTAGCACCCCTCCTTATAAATGCTATCTAAGAAATACCATTCATATTACATATACTTGGGCCTGCAATGTATGGAGGGGAAGGCTCGGGAGCAAACTGATCCTAGCCAAACTGCCTTATTCTTAAGAACCAGGAAGTAACAAGGCTGGCAACAAATAATGGTTGGACCAACAGTAGTATAATAGAATTCATGGTCACTAATATTTGCAATGTGGACATACTATTGGTGAGTTTGACCGAAGAAACTTTGGTAGAAAAAAATGTTTACACTGTATGGCCTAAAAACAAACCAATCCTCAATATCAATAAAACCCCCAAGTTCATTTGTAGTAAAAGTCCCATTCCAGCATAAAAACCTAAGTGGTCCCTTTGCGCCCTCATTTAGGACAGGATATTGGACTGGAAATGGGGAATAATGAGGAAAATGCTTATAGAGAAAAGGGTGAAAAGTATAAAAAGGGAATTGGCGGTATAAAGCGCAATCTAGCCAGTTGTTCAAGTTCCCTAGCATAAAGGCTACTAATGGGACTTGGCAGTTTGCGGCTAATTGAATGGCAAGGGGAAAAAGTAATTTTCTAATAGCGTTAGACAGTTACCCATGAGCAATAACACGAGATAAAAACATTGTTAGATAGGCAATTAGATGCCAGTTGTGAGCAGACAAAGTGGATACCTCAACCATTGGAGGAGGACCTGATCCTAACTGACGTGTCTTGCTAGTGATGTTGCCAAAAATTTGCCTATGCCAAAGCCTGAAGTTGTACCATAGACTAAAGACATCCAAAGCCTCACGCGCTTCTAGCATATAGCTTTAATCCATAGGAACTTTACCGACTTATGGCAATCCAAACTAGAGGTGTTTTCGATATTTAGTTTCCATTTAGTTATGTTTTATTTGGTTTTGACATGTATTTTTTTTTCTCTAAATGAATTTAACATAACAATGGAATATTAATGGTACTGTAAGATTTGTTCTATAAACAAAACTAGGCTAAGAGGATTTATCCTCTAGAAATAAAGTGTGACGCCCTAAATCCATTTAAGAGGATTTATCCTCCGGGACCCGGTTAATCATGGAGCCGTAACTGACGGTGGTCAAAATAAGAAGAATACTGAACGATAAGGAACAACTATATAAACAAAACTAGTCTTAACCTCATAATTGTATCATACAAAGCATAAGTAACAAGCCTTCAACGAGGTCCCAAAATACATGTCCAGAATCCTTAATATACATATCAGTTCTAGAGAAAATACAATACAAGGCATAACGCCGATGTAAATAAAATGTTAAGATCAATGGTCCTTCCATGTTAAGGACCCTCAGCTAACTACGAAATGAGAAGCGAGGCAATCTAAGAAGCATCGTACTTCCTCTTCCTTTTTTCCGAAGAACCTATAGAAGTACCTATATAGAACATAGTAAGAGTGAGTCAAACGGACTCAGTGGGAACCATATATGATAAGTTAAATTAGAAAATAATAATGAGAATTCCTTTATGGAAGTAGTAGACAATTCAATTGTATAAAGTCATTTTGGGGAAATATGTAATAGTATAAAGTGTAAAATACCCTTTTCTTGTCTTACATGCACTGGTGGAAACCAAATGTTAAAAACACCCTTCGTTTGGATTGCCATAAGTGGGCAAAGTTCAAAGGAAAAGACTGACTCAAAATCTTAATTAGTGACACTTGGGGCTAACTGCCTAAGATGGATCATTAACTTATCATTCTTCCTTGATTTGGGACAATTCTTTGCATAATGGCCTTGCTTGTGACAAAAAAAACAATTGTATGATCTATAAGTTAGAAAATACCCTAGAGGGGTTGAATATGGTTTTTGAAACGTAATTAGGTTTTAAAAATAGTTTTAAAAAGATTTAAAGTCTATATCAAGAACCAAGTCAATCAACCAAGCAATCCCAATCACAATCAATAATATGGCAATAAAATAAATAGCTAGAGATAGAAAGATTAAATCGAAGAAACCCAAGATGCTTTGTTTACGCAGTTTGGTTGTTTAAACCATACGTTCGTGCCTAAGTAGTGCCCCCGAGAAGTTCCACTAAACCGATTTTCTTATGGGTGAAAATCAAACCGCTACAAGTGTATTTTCTTTCTACACTCACACAAGAATCCCTCTTGTTATTCTCTGAGATAGACCTCTCACAATGATAATGAATAAGGTTTGTTTGGTGGCAAAAACCAATGTACAATAACTCTCAAGTATATTAGAAGATTACAAATGATGCTCACATTAGAGTTATCAAATTTGATCAAGATATATAGCTCAAATCAAGAATGATTAATCAAAACAATTTCTTGAATCATTGAATAATGAGAATAGATGACGAATAAAGATGAATAGTAATTCAAAATAGTTTGAAAGTGTCTAGGAAGTCATATATATAGTTCTAGACAAGATATGACCGTTTTAAGGAGTTGGTATAAGTTTGGTGCCAAAAATGATAAAAAATAAAAAATTCAACAGCTATATTATGAGGCATCAGTCGATTGAGCAAGGCTCGTCAGTCGACTGATGCCTACTGTTCTACCAGCCAAAATCCAAATTTTGGACTTTTGCAATTTTATTCCAAATTTAATTTTAATGCTTGGGATAGGTCAAAAACATGTTCCTAAGACACCTATTTTCGAGAGATATTACAATATGCTCGTTTGAATTTAATATGAATTTATTTTGAAAACTGGTTTTTTTGAAATGATGTTTTCAAAAACTTTTCAATTTAAACTTGTTTTTGATTAATCTTTTAAGGCTATATGAATATTTGTGAGCTATGTAATTGATAAAAAAAGAAAATTTACAATAATATTAAGTACTCACTCAAAATTCAATTTAACGAGTCTTCGAGTTCTTAGATTGTTTCTTCGATTCTTCACTTACTTTAGAACTTGATCTACAAATGAAATGTGTATCAATTGCTTACTTGCTGTGATCAATGCTAATGAATGATGTAAGCCATTGAGATTTGAATACTTGTAGAGGAATGATCTCGGTTTTGGTTTGTCGATTTGTTTCCACATATGATGATCGGATTGTGGCTATACTTAATTCAACACACATGTTAAATTACATAAGATTAAATTATTATTATTATTATTATCAAAACAAGATTAGTGACTTTTAGGTCAACAATCTCACCTTTTTTAATAATAACAATAAATTAATGTGTGTTTGCGATTAAGATCATAAATCAAATTAAAGTGGGAATGCTCCCCTTCAAACTTTGCATACGATAAACACAATATTAAATCAAAACACATTATATAGTAATGTCATAATAAATCTTAAGTTTAGACCAACATAATGAAAATTAATTCAACAGACATGTTAAATTATACAAGATTAAATTATTGTTATTATAAAAACAAGATTAGTGACTTTTAGGTCAACATGATCTTTTTTCTCTGGACTTTATTTTCTTGAAAAACTTCCGTTTTTCCTTCTTATGGACCGGCTTGAATTTGGAAGAGTTGTTCTAAGAGGAAACGGTATAGTCAAATCGCTTGAAATGTTTTTTCTTTTTGGAATGAGAACAGTCACAAGATTTTGCTTATTTGCATTTGATCTTCAAATGGCCACCTTTGTTGCATGTATCAATTAATTGCCTATTTGTTTTCTGAACTTACTGTATAAACTTTTGCTGATTACAATGTCGTTCAAGGGAATCTGTAACGAGCTCATAAAGTTAAACAATGGAGGCAGTCTGCAGTGTTCTTTGTTTCAGGGATAGGACCTTTTAGGCTTCAGCACCTAAGGATTCTGGAAATGAGTTGAGAAAAGCTTGCTTTAAATTAACATCATCTATTCCATTTATGACATAAAATTGCTTGGATATACGATCATAGTGTTTTTCAATGTCTTTGCGTAATGAGCATTATTTCATTTGAAGGTATTCTTCACGTACAAGTTCTTCGTGATGACCCAAACGACCAATGAATTAGCATAAAGTATCTTAACCAAAGCGTCTAGTGAGGCAGATTGCTAGACTTAGAGTTGATGGTATTCTCTAAGACTAAGGCACCATTCTTTCAAACATCCTTCAAGCCAAGAAATGAACCTTTTGACGACCGTGGCTATATCATAGAACTGACAATCAACTTTTAACCATGAGTTAAAAATAATAAACCTTTCGCGCCACTTTGATGGGGAAACATCATTTATGGTGAAAACATAGTGTTTTTCATCATATGACCTGTTATCGTGATAGGGGTTTCTTGTCTATGATTAACAGTTTTTGTGGGATCGTAGTCACTAGTATCAACAACTTCAAGTTCTTATGGTACATTTTCTACCAGGAAAATTTCTTCAAAACGAATAAATGGGTCTTCACTGTTAGAGGGCAACATGACAGTATCATCGTCTTCGTCAACTTGGGGTGGTTTAGAGAGATTTTTGAGAAACGAATAAATATGGTTGGCTGGTTGATTTTTTGGGATTATGTGGAAAAAGTCCATAGGTTGGGTAAATGATGAAAAATCCTATTTACCAATGTCGGGATCCAGATGGCCATATCTGGTACGACATTTGTTACTGTGATGCTTGTGAGGATGTTCGGTATGAAGAAGAGTACATGGAAGATAGTCCAAAGAGGAAAGGCAAAAAGAAATCCTCTCAAGATGTACTCAGGGAAGGAACAAAGCTGGTGGCCTAACTGTTGACCTTTTTGGTGAACCCTCTAGAAAGTTTGACTTTTTTATCCTCTACAAGGATGACACAATCAAGCCCTCTATAGAAATCTCAAGTTGTTCTCCTTAAACACCCTTAGCCAAACCAACACTACCAAAGCCACCAGTTCTTTTTCTCTCTTACCAGAATGCCCTAAAATAGTTAGCCAAATCCCCAATTAAGCTCTCCCAAACACCACCAGTCCAAGAGCCTGTCCCCTGCTACATGTTTGACCCTTTATCTCATAATTATAAGGCCAAATTTCCTAGTTGTGAAGAATTTGAGGACATTCAGCAAAGAACCAAACATGTGTGGAAGGTCAAAAATCCTGTCTCTAATGATCCACATAGTTAACCCAGATATGTGAATGTTATTGAAGCAGCGCTAAATTGGCAAGTTGAAAATGTTGTTGCTCAAAATCAGGTACTCACCCATATAGCCAAGACATATGATTGATTAGAAACAAGAATGACCAAGTTAGATGCTTTGGTTCGAGAACTCATAGAAAAAATTCAAGAGTTGCACAATGAACTTCTCCAAGATGCCACCACATTTAAAGACATTGCTCTGGCTAACTAAGTCATTGGCCAGAAAAGGAATGAGAAAAAGCATCTAAAATCTGTTTGCGTGACCTTGAAAGACAACAGAAGGCTCTTACACCACTAGATCCTGACCACTGTTTTCCCCACTTCCTTAAGCACACCAGTCATGGTAGAGTTATGGCTAAGCGTTCTAAAATTGATATTGCTAAATAGTTTAAACCACAACCAATACAAAAGGCTCATGGCTCTCCTTTTGCCCTTTCACCATTCAGACCCCGTCCCCGTGCTTAAAGCAGCTCGACTGCTCCCACACCTATATCCACAACCTTACCTACACCCACAATCTCTTATACTTCTGACCTAACCCAACATATTGGCCTTTTCCCACTGATCCCATAAAATTAACCAGCCAACCATATCCAATCGTTTCTAAAAAATTTTTCTAAACCACCCCCAAGTTGACGAAGACGATGATACTGTCATGTTGCCCTATAGTAGTGAAGACCCGTTTATTCATTTTGAAAAAAATTCTTGGCAGAAAATGTATCACAAGAATATGAAGTTATTAATACCAATGATGACAATCCCACATGAATTGTTGATCTTAGACAAGAAGCCCCTTATCGCGATAATATGTCATGTGATGCCCCAAATCCTGTTATGAGGTTTAGACCTCTGGGACCCGGTTAATCAAAGTGCCGCACTCGACGGCGGGTTTAAAATACATGACTTGAAACCTGTTTAATAGTAAACTATATATAAAGCCTCATTTTTGAAAAAATTTGGCATGTGGAGTTCGTATTTTTGATGAATCCAACCCGTAAATAATAAAATAAAGTCTAACTAGAAATATAACTCCACATCTTTCAATTCATTCATTAAATAGAAATCAAACACATCAATACGAATCAATCCCTCAAACGAGATCCCAAACTTAATTAAAAAGGCCTTCACATCTTTTACGAATAAAATTGAGTACAAGTTTAAGGATACAAATAACACAAATGATTATAATATATGACTCATAAGATACAAATAGTCTACGAATGACTATAAGTATTTATGGTCATCAGAGGTTTCTAATCACATACTCGCACCGCCACAAGGAAGTACATGTAAGACTGTTTGGAAAATGAGAGTGAGCTAAACACGGGCTCAGTGGGAACTATAGAAGTTTGAATAAGAAAATACATATAGGAAGGCACACACATCGTGTAATAATGAATATAGTTTGGATCGTATATTAATATATATAGGTATATATGCTCGTACCATTACCATACGTATATACCATAAAAGTGTACTAGTGATGCTATGTTAAATGTTATGAAAATTGTTTCATATGTAGTGCACACCAAGTGCTAGCCCAACCCCGAGAAAGTAGTAAAGTACTAATAGATGAGATAAAAGTATACCATAAACAAAATATGTATCATTAATATACAAGTAAACAGTGATGAAGATAAAGTATATTATAAGACAAACTTACGCACTAATCTTTTGACTATCTGTCTTACCTCATATTAGACATCTAGGATTTACTTTATTGTGCACAGTGATCGCGATCTAAGCCCCCAAGGCTAAGGTATGTATCTCTCAAGGCTGGGTCCCCTCGTTGACCACCTAGATAATGTAGGTCATGCCGCCTCGCGGGGTCCCCTTACGGACCATAGAGTATGTCACTCTGAAAGTAAGATCACTCTACACGGATCAGGGTATGTAGCCACTAAGGCTAAGTCAACCCCATGGACCATTAGTGCCTTAAGAAATTAAAACATAAAAAAATACACACACACACACCCAGATATATATATATATATATTCTTATATGGAATACGTATACGCGTACATATACATATATACATATATGTATAATCATCATAACTCTATTTACCACGAGCTTATTCCCAGTCAAATGATCTCTACACGTACTATACATGTAACCAAATCCATATTTGTGTTGGGTAGATGGAACTAATGGCCACAATAACAATTTTTATTCGAGATGTATCTAATATACAGGTGCCATTAATGAAACTAATATCATCTCATAATTACATCCATGAAATGCTTGAAAAACTCTAACAAGTGAGTTAGTCGTCTATTTTAAATAATTCCTTGTCCCATTTGAATATCATAGACATAATCAGTATGATGTTTAAAAGAGGAATTATGTACAAATTCTCAATTTATCAAAAGTATCCCAAAGTGAGAAATATAATAAGATTGTTTCCAAAATAGTAGTTCTCCACCAGAGTAATAATATTAGAAAATTAATGGCACGCGTATACTATCTACATCAAGTAACAAAATGCATATACATAACCCCACTTCACTAACTAAGATTACATGTCCCAAAGCCCCTTATATACACAAATATTAAATTAAGCTCATTAATGTATAAATGGGGCTCCTTGTATGTTTACCACATTTATCCCTTAACAACTCAATAATATAAGTAGAGACGATTATATATATAGTTTCCAAGTTTATATCTAAGCATAATATAGGTCGAATCTAGTATAACTCCCCGTTCTTAAATTATATCATGGCATATATAATCTTAAACTGGTATGCGCGTACATGTGCTAATGGGTATTATCTAGGATTTGTAAAATTCAACACATAATATATTTCTTTTACAATAATTATGATTCTACAACAATGACATAGAGAAATCAAGAAATATATCCATAGATATCAAACCTAAGCCCCATGTATGAGCAATAATCTCATTTATAAGAAAAATCCCAATTTTGACTTAGAAAACAAAAGATGCGACAACTAATAGTTGAAATTAAGTTTAGGTACTAGTATTCCCACATTAGTTAAGCCGATTCTTGGAGGTATGAAGAGTTGGATTGGGCCGCAACGTCAAAGATCATGGAATACCCAATTTGAAGCTTAAACCTTTATTAATGGAAGACGGAGCTTGGAGAAGAAGAAAGAGGCTAGGAGGTGATAAAGGTTTTGTATGAAACAAAGAACCCTATGAGGTTACACCCATAACTCTCTCTCAAACCCTGACTCAAAGAGGAACCAAAGGAGATGGAAGGAAGGGATGATAAGAAGATCAAAGAGGTAGAAAAGGGGGTTAAAAACTCGCTGGTGTAGCTCTGATCGATCAGAGGATACCTTTCCTGAAGCCCCTTATTTTTTCTTTAAAAATCTCGCTTTTCGCGACCCATTTCGACCCCCAACATGATTCTGATTCAACTCGGGCTTCAAATGAAAGTTGTAGAGGGCAATAAAATGAAGCCATAGGCTCTTACGAAAGTTAATTTAGGTTAGCGACGAAGAAGTTACGAGTGTTCAAGTTAGTGAGAAATTACAAATCGTGAAAAAGCCAAATTACGCGTTTAGCTCGATGAATGGGGTTCAGACCACCCATAATGCTTAATGAATGCAAGTTGGAAAATATACATATGACATATAGAAAAGTATATATCACGTGGATTTCCAAAAGTCAAGAATTTCCTACCCGAAATGAAATTTTCAAAGCGATAGGAATATGTCTTGTGTGGAATTTTTTTAAACTAAAAGTAAGGTGTTACATGTCATAAGATGAAAAATGCTATGTTTTCACCATAGATGACGTTCCCCATCAAAGTGGCGCAAAAGGTTTATAAGTTTCAACTCATGGTTGCAAGCTGATTGTTAATTCTATGATATAGCCACGGTCGTCAAAAGGTTTATTTCTTGGCTTGAAAGATGTTAGAAAGAATGGTACCTTAGTCTTGGAGAATACTGTCAACTCCAAGTCCATCAATCTGCCTCACTAGACATTTTGATTCAAATACTTTTTGCTGAATTCATTGGTCGCCAGGGTCATCATGAAGAACTTGCACGTAAAGAATACCTTCAAATGAAATGCTGCTTATTCCTATCAAATACATTGATAAATAATATGGTTGTATGTCTAAGAGATTTTATGTCATAAATGGAATAAATGATGTTAATTTGAAGTAGGCTTTTCCCAACTTATTTTCAGAACCCTTAGGTACTGAAACCCAAAAGCTCTTATCCCTGAAACAAGGAACACTGCAAACTGCCTTCGTTGCTCAACTTTACGAGCTCATTACAGATTCCCTTGAACAACTTTACAATAAATGAAAGTTCCTGCAGCAAGTTGAGAAAACAAACAGACAATTAACTGATACATGCAACAAATGCCATTTGAAGATCAAGTACAAAGAAGCAAAATCTTGTGACTATTCTAATTCCAAAAAGAATAAACACTTCAAGTGATCTAACTATGCGGCTTCCTCGCATAACAAGTCTTCCAAATTTAAGCCATTCCATAAGAAAAAGAAATGGAAGTTTGTCAAGAAAAGAAAGTTTAGAGAAAAAAGATCAGACAAGTGTTTTCTCTGTATCAAGCTAGGCCATTACGCAAAGAGTTGTCCCAAATCGAGAAAAAATGATAAGTTAGTGATTCATCTTATACAATTAGCCCCAGGTGTCAATAATTCAGATCTTGAGTCAGTATTTTCCCTTGAAAATGAACATACCCCATAAACTTTTCTTTCTATTACTTATTTTGATTTTGAGATAGAGGAAAACCCTCCTTTCACGAATGATAGTGATGATGATTCCCATCTATCTGAAATCCCATAAATCTTTCACTTTGAACCTCAAGCCACTCCTAGCCCATTTCCAGGATTAGCCCTTACCCCTGATATGCTATCTCCATCTGCGAAGCTACAAATTTAACTTGAACACCATGGAAAGCCCATTACTGTCATTGCATATTTTGATACTGGTGCAACATGCACAATAATCAACCCAGACATCTTACCCTCTAGCCATTGGAAGAAATGTTTTCAAGGATTTAGAGCCGCCAATGGATAATATTTTATTATTGAGCAAATCAACAAGCCAATCTATATCCAGTTCTTCCTAGGATGTGTTATCCGTCATCAAGCATATGGAACAAAGTTGCCAGCCAAAGACCTTCTTATTGGTTTTAATCTTATCGATCAAATTCCAAACCTTAGATGGTCAAAGGAAGGATTAAGCTATAAGAGTTTCCACCTCCCGTGGACTTCCGTTCCAAACTTCCACACATGTTTGGTTCTTTGCTGGGTGTCCTCAAATTTTTCAAGGCTAGGAAATTTGGCCTTATAGTCAGGAGATATAAGGGTCAAACATGTAGCAGGGGATATGCTCTTCGATTATTGGTGTTTGGGAGAGCTTGATTGAAGATTTAGCTAACTGTTTCAGGGCATTTTGGTAATATGGAAAAATAGCTAGTGGCTTTGGTAGTGTTGGTTTAGCTAGCAGTGGTTGAGGAGAATAACTTGAGATTTATAAAGAGGGCTTGATTGTGTCATCCTTGTAGAGGACAAAAAAGTCAAACTTTCTAGAGGGTTCACCAAAAAGGTCAACAGCTGGGTCAACAATTTCGTACTTTTCCCTGAGTACATCTTAAGAGGATTTCTTTTTGCCTTTCCTCTTTGAATGGTCTTTCGTGTATTCTTCTTCATACCAAGCATCCGTGCAAGCATCACAGTAACAAATGTCGTACCAGATATGGACATCTGGATCATAGCCTTGGTAAACGAGATTTCATCAGCACCAAAGAACAAGATGGGAATAGAGGGTGGGATAAGTTCTTTTAGCTGAGGGTCCATGGGACAAGGCAAGATTTATTCTAGCATATTAAACTCTATGGTAAATGGTGAGGGGGATTGAGAGCTTAAGGCTTCTCCGACTTTTAAAAACTTAATCTCAACAGCACCATTACTTTTTAGGATAAAAATAGGGTATGTGTACTGAATTGGAACATGATCTATTATGGCATGCAATTTTTCATATGTGTTTATCCAATTTTTTGGCAAAAGTTTTACAAGCTATGTCCTTGGAATCTGTATAAGGACATATGTGCAGCTAGGTGCTTGGTGAAACTCAACTTTGAGCATGAGAGCTTCATCAGAATGAAAGTTTAGGACTAAAATGTCAAAGGTAGGGTTTTGCACTCGTTAAACCATTTGATGGTAGAGGGTTGTTGCATATGTGGTTGAGACTTAGGGAGCGCCAATAATGTGGACTTGGATCTTCAAGGCTAACTGTAGGTGAGGGTCTGTGATAGGCATGTTGAAATTGGGGAAAAGGGTAAAAAATACTGTACCAGCATTCATAGTGGTTTGAATTGTGCCAATACAAGTATGTTAGTATTCCATGATATGGCTATCTAGTAAAGCAATTTTAGAGACTGCAGGTATACCATTGCTGCAATGAAAAGTTCGCGCAATATGGACAACACCATAATGAAGGTGGGTGTATCCTTGGGAGATTGTTATGTGAGCAAAATCATCTGGGAAAGCCAAAGTTATAAACTGCTCTTGAGAACCAGCAGGGCTTTAGAATTGGTCAAACTATGAGGCTTGAACATATTTCTTTACAGGGAGTTTTGTTTTTGGGCCAAAAATCAGTTTGACGGATTTGGTGAAAAAGTTTGTAGAGGGCTTAGCTAAAACATTATAGGGATTTATAAGAGGAAATTCTGTAAGCCAAATTTTCTCGTCTTCATCAAGATAAAAAACTTCATAGAGGGAATTTATTTTATCAGAACTTGAAGAAAAATGGGAAAAAGAAGATGTAAAAGAGTTTTTTGAGAGACCAGAAATCATTTGTGCCCTGGTTTTAGGTTTATGGGAAAAATAATTCATCATTTTAAAAGGAGATTAGAGTTCTATCCTCAACATTTACTTGCAAAATCTATATTGATCACTTTAAGCCTTTTTATAAAGATTTTACTTTGGATATAACACTTAATCATACTAGTACTTTCCTAAGATACAACACAAAGGCACCTTTGCCTTAACAAATCTCAAGGGACTTAACCAAATATGATTAATTGTTTACCAGAAATTATGCATTGTTTTTTGGATAAATCAGTATAACTTCTTAGTTTTTTGTTGTGAAAGATCCACATAAAGTGGCAGTCACAGCATAATAATCAAAGAGAGGAGCTTCCATACTAATTAATGTATAATTTGAAATTTTATGGCTAAATCATTGATTAATTTAGAAAATGCTTGTAAAGCTGGGAGAGAATCCTAATTGGGTTGCTACTGACTACTTACCATTAGCCCTTTGATACCAAATAGATATGAAGTGGATGGTTAGGGAGGACTTCGAATGGTCAGAACAGTGTATAAATTAAATTAAAAGGAAAGTAAAAGAGAAGAGAATTAACAAACTAAAGATTTTATTGATATCTAAAATATTACGTAGAGAGAGAAGCTTATAAAACCCCATCTCCCTAAACACACAAACTACGGCTCTTTATATAGAGAAGGGGCTCAACAAACAAACAAAACAACTCGAATAAAATCTGACACATGCACATGTGCCTTTAACAAAGTTTACAACTTTAACAAAAGCAAACAGTAAAAAGCTTACAAATTATTACAAACTTTAAAAAAAGCTAAAAGGCTATCGGCCATTATTAAAGAACCCATGATAAAATCCTTTCCAATCATTTATTATAATTTGGGTGCTTCAATCTTCTCCCTTTTTACCATAAATCTTTATTGTTCTTGTTCATTTTGTAACACGTGTTATATGGTCTATTCTATCTATTGCAAATGAAGCCTCATAAGAGCAACTCAAAGAGACTCATTTCTTGGAGAATTCTCTGTAAAATAAAGAGTGACTTACTTAAAAACAACCCCAACATAATTTGTATTTTGGCAAAAAAATATACCGAGGAACTTTATGCTCGCCAAATCTGGCGAGTCTTTGAGGCTCTCTACTTCTAATTTTTTAATTTGAAAATAAAAAAATGTAATTGAAATTATCCCCTTTTTCTAAATATTATCTTTTTTCTTTTGAAAATGCAACTAGTTTATCTTTTGTTTGTGATAAGTATTAATCACTTGTATACATCAATAGATACTAAAAATAGTAATAATAAATATAAATTATCAAATAATAATTATTCCATGAAATTTTCTATATATGCTTAATTGATGGCTACAAAAAAATGGGTTTCAAGATGAAGAAATTTTTTATCATCCTTCCAACCAAAGTCCTCAGTTTGCAAACACAATGCCGAATTATTCGACTCAATTTTCAGTTGAATCTTCTCAATTCAATCCCATAGTAGAGTCTAGCTAAATTTTTTTATTTTAATCTGTAGTTTTAAATTTTGTTTTTAATATTTAATATTTATTAATTTCATTTTTTTTAATTATCTTATTTTATTTGATTATAAAGTTGAAATTAGAGTTACCAGATTAATATAACAAAATGAAATTACAATTACTAGTTTGTATAAATAATGAAAAAACAATAACAAAATAACAAAAAAAAATGGCAATAGAGAGCGTTGTAAGAGTTACTTTTAAATCCCGTTCTTTACTTCAAAAGATACTCTCTATTTTAGAGAAGATGCTCTCTAAAACAGAGAGCAATGTTGGAAATACTCTAAGGGTGTGTTTGATTGGGAGTATTTTTCATGGAAAATATCCATTTTCCACTTGATTTGACAACTTAAGGTGTTTGATTGGCTTTTTTTTCTAGGCGATTGAATTCCCACTTTTGGCTCACACACTTACATTTTCCTTGTAAACAATGAAAATATTTTATTTGGGGGGGGGGGGAGGGGGCTAGTTTTTATTTTTCAGGCAATTGCACGATTTTTGAGACAATATTTTACCCATTTTCTACACTAAAAATGCTATAACTTAAACTACAAAATTCAAAATTTAATAAAAAATTTATATTTAAAATCTACTCATCAAGATCAATTAAACAAGATCCATCATGACTATAAAATTATGTAAAAAAAAATACCCATAATTTTTTCTACATTAAAAATGCCACAATACAACCAATATTTTCCGGGTAGAAAATTAAGGCAATCAAACACACTACACTTCATTTTTCATGCAACTCAATTCTAGGCAATTCAATTACCGGTAACTTATTTTCTTTCCATGCAAATTCCACGCTTGCAATCAAACGCACCCTAAATACATTATTTTGTTTTTCCCAATATTTTTCATTATTTACACATAGGCCCCTCACCTTTAATCTCTGTACCTATGTACACTGAGATTGGTTGTCAAATCTTATATTTGTCAATTAGATTAATGCTATTTACTTATTTAGTTGTATCGAGTTGAATGACCGGTTTAAAAAAAAAGAAAAAGAAAGAAAAAAATTTATACCCAATTATGCCTTTAGCTCAATAATGCAAATTCAGAATTCTTTATTATTCACATATAGACCTCTCACTTTTCATCATTGTACTTGTGTACACTTAGATTGGCTGTCAGATCTTGTATTTGTCGATTAGATTAATGCTATTTACTTATTAGTTGTATCGAGTTGAATGACTGATTTAAAAAATAAAAAGAAAAAGGAGGAGGAGGAAATTTAGACCCAATCATGCAAGCTCAATAAATCAAATTCAGTTCCGTCCAAAACAATTGACTGTCTTCTTGTTCTTAGAAGTCTAAAAATGGTCCCGCGATAAGAGAATTCCACACAAAATGATATGGTGATAAAGTTTAATAGCGACTCCTATAAAGCCCGTGGGGTTTTTTTTTTTTACGTAAATTCAACCCACGTTTTGGTTCATTTGCTAATTTACTTTACAAAAAAATAATAATTGGATCTTATCCTTTTAGAAAAATTTATCATTCCACTTTTAATTATTTTCCATAAAAGAAAGTGCAATGAAACACCCTAGAAAATTGCTTTTGCTGCACATAACATAAAATTTCAATAAAGAAGAAGAATCATGCTTTAAATATATTACAATTGTATTCCACAATCAATCAAGCAAGAAACTAAAACAAGAAATGCATATATACATTAATACATACACTTTTATTGCCTTGATTAGAACCCAAAGATAATAAAAAAAAAACTTACAGCCATACGTTTAAACCATATCAATCACCTTGAATCATCAACCTTCAAATGTGAAAACACTCCACTTGCATTTCCAAAACTTGTACTTGAAACCTCACTTGTTAAATAATCTTCTTCAATTGCGATGCTTTGAGAATCCAAAGGATTAATTCCAAGAGGCATTGCAAATTGACCCCAAGAATATTCATTTGTAGTGGTAGTACTATCCTCATGTGGCTCTCTCACCACATGTGTTTGTTGAAGTTGAAATGCATACTCCAAATCCCACATTACATCAACCATACTAGGCCTCTCGACACCGGATTCCCTCAAACACTTCTCCACCGTCTCCCCGAATTTCCTCAAAGAATTCGGATTAATCTTACCCTCAAGAAAAGGATCAACGATCTTCTCGAGTTCCCCCATCTTTTGCCGAGAAATCCCCCAATCGGCCAAATTCGCTTCATCATGAGGGAGCAAGTTGTTAATAGCTGGCCTAGCGCATAGCACTTCAAGAAGAACCACACCAAACGAGTAGACATCAGATTTTTGAGTTAGGTGCAGGCATCTAAAGTACTCGGGATCAAGATAACCGAAGCTCCCTTTGACCTCGGTGCTTACATGTGCTTGTCCGGGCAGTCCCAATCTCGAGAGCCCAAAATCCGCAACCTTAGCCTCGTAGTTCTCGTCTAACAAAATGTTTGTTGACTTTACATCGCGGTGAATTATTCCCCCATCTAAACGAGTGTGAAGGTAGTGAATTCCCTTGGCCGCACCTATACAAATTTCAAGCCTTTTGTTCCAAGACAATTTGGATTCTTGATTATTAGAGCTATACAAATGCTCTCTTAATGTCCCTTTCTCCATAAACTCATAAACCAATATCATCTCTGATCTTTCGTCACAGTACCCGATTAAAGAAACTAGATGGATATAGAGAATCTTTGACAAAACCATTATTTCTGTTTTGAACTCGGATAGGCCTTGTCCATGCCCTGGTTCACTCCGTTTCACAGCCACTTTTGTTCCAATTCGAAGAGTCCCTTTGTACACTTTCCCAAACCCGCCCTCGCCAATCATCAACTTTGGATCGAAACCATTTGTTGCATATAAAATTTCATCAAAATTTAGCTTCAACCCAAGATTTACAGTACCGGGAGAGGCATTAACATTTCTTGAACTAACAGTACCATATGAACTTCTTCCATATGCAAGAACTAATGGCCGATCAAAACTATCGACAGGCTTAGCTCTTCTGCATTTCAACCAAAACAACACCACCAGCAGCAAAATCAAGAACACCACGCCCCCAAAAGCAGAGCCAATTATTACAAACACTCTATTCTTTTTCTTCATCGATTCTCTTGGATCAAACATGGGCAAATCCTTCATTATCTCCATAATCTCAAGCCCGTTTAAAAACGGTCTTATATCTGTTAGGATCTACGCCAATATAATTCCGACACCACCCTTTTACCAATCAGAATATTTCCACTACTAAGCGATGCTCACCGTAAACAATACGTATATATGATGGAGCAAGTAAAATAATAAATATGAAAGAGACACAAAAGTTACGTGGTATCGGCAAATCGCCACTAATCCACGGAGAGCCTGATTTCACTATTGAGATAATAATTGTACAATATAAGGAATACAAGATATACACTCTTTTACCCTTAACCCAAGTACACCCAATCTCACTATAAGAAATCAAAGTTTATAATATAAACTCTCTCACCAAATAAATTCTCACCAAAAGAAACTTACTTTCTCTCCTTAGAATTTAATTTCTCTCTTTTGCTATTATTTACTTGGCTTCTCATTTGGATCCTCCATGGTCCAATATTTATAGACCGCCAATGTAAAGCTTGCTTGGAGATTAAGCAGTCAAAAATTGTAGGCTAGTCAAAAAATTGTAGGCTAGCTTAATTACTAAGCAGCCGCCATTTTTGACCGTTCTTTTACTTCACCGTTAAGCAGCCGCCATTTTTGACCATTCTTTTGCTTCACCGTTAAGCAGCCCGCCATTTTTGACCATTCTTTTGCTTCACCGTTAAGAAACCCAACAATCTCCACCTTGGCAGATAATTGCCAATTAGCTTTTGGTAATTTCCTGCCACACCAAAACACAGTTGCATATGACTTTCCTTTTTCGCCAAGTTCAAATAGCGCTCCACCTGATGTGGATTTCCCTAGTCTTAAATAATAAGACTCCCGTTTGTTATACACACAAACGTCTTCATTGGCCTGTTTCTCGTACCCGCTACGCATTCTCCAATCAAGGAAATATTCGGTCCTAACTCCACCTTGATTCATGTTGGCCAATGCAATGCGTAGCTTTGCCAGTTAACCTTACTTGCCGACTCCGAAGGGGGACTTCATAATTACCCCTTCCCTAGTAGGAATTTCTATCTCACCATCGCCTTCTGCCTGGAAACACAACACATGTGTCTTCGTTTTTGTACGATCAAACGAAACACGTTTCAAGCGCTTGATATCTTGTGCACCCCGTTTCCTTGAAGTCTGAATAAGGCGGTACAAACCGTTTCTCTCTTCTCCCTTTGCTAGGACCTTATTTCTACGTGTGATTTTCATGGCTCCACCTTCTACCAATACCCGGCAGCCTTTGGAGTCCAACTGGCTAATGGATATTATATTTTTTCGTAATTTTGGGACATACGCCACACCACCCAAAGTACGCTCCACCCCGTCAAACATTTTGATTTTCACCATTCCAACACCCGCAACAGTACATTTATTACCGTTTGGCAATGTCAAAGAACTATTTACATGTTCTTTGAACGAATCAAAATATTTCTTCTTGAAGCAAATATGATTCGAAGATCCCGAATCTAATATCCAATCACTTTGAGAAAGAGAATTACATTTGGAGATTGTGAGAGCATCTCCAAAGTTTCCTTCATCTGCACATGCTATTGTTGCATTACTGGTGTCACCTTCCTTATTCAAAGGACAATACCATTTTATGTGACCCCACTGCTTGCACTTATAGCATTGCTTGCCTTTTCCACCGCCCTTTGATCTAGACCTACTGTTTCCACTAGATCCCGGCTGGCATTCCTTCCCCTATTTTGGTCATGAACAATCATAGCCGAGTCCAGAATTTCCTCACATGAGGACTTCCTCTTGTCATTAGACAACAAAGTTGACTCCACATCCTCCATTTTCAACGTATCCTTTCCATACAAGACGGTGGTGACTATGTTTTCATAAGAATCTGGAAGTGAGGTAAGAAGCAATAAGGCCTCATCTTCTTCCTCAATTTTGACATCAACTTTCTTAAGTTGATCAACAAGCCCATGAAATTTATTCATGTGGTCCATGAGGTTGCCGCCTTCCCCCATCTTCAAGCGATAAAGGTCCCGCTTGAGATTGAGCTTTGTTGTGAGATTCTTGCCTAGATACATCTTCTCTAGTTTATCCCATAGCTTCGGCACCGTATCCTCATCGATGAAGTTGTTGATGATATTATCACCGATATATTGTCGAATCGTGCTCAAGCACTTTGACTCTATATCCTCCCAATCATCATCACTCATCTTCTCTGGCTTGCCACTTAATCCTTTTAACGCCCTTGCCAAGCCTTGTTGGACAAGGAAGTCCTTCACTCTTGTTTGCCAAAGAGTGAAGCTCCCCTTTCCATCATATCTGTCTGCCACGTACTGAACTGCAATATTCCTTGCCATGGTAAAAAGAAACTTTGCCGAAATTGAACAACACCTGTGATATGAATAAAAAAAAAAAATCTATGCACGACCCTTTTTTATTTTTAATCAAACACCTTGTGCGAACCTTGAACCTTCTCTGATACCAGTTGTTAGGATCTACGCCAATATAATTCCGACACCACCCTTTTACCAATCATAATATTTCCACTACTAAGCGATGCTCACCGTAAACAATACGTATATATGATGGAGCAAGTAAAATAATAAATATGAAAGAGACACAAAAGTTACGTGGTATCGGCAAATCGCCACTAATCCACGGAGAGCCTGATTTCACTATTGAGATAATAATTGTACAATATAAGGAATACAAGATATACACTCTTTTACCCTTAACCCAAGTACACCCAATCTCACTATAAGAAATCAAAGTTTATAATATAAACTCTCTCACCAAATAAATTCTCACCAAAAGAAACTCACTTTCTCTCCTTAGAATTTAATTTCTCTCTTTTGCTATTATTTACTTGGCTTCTCATTTGGATCCTCCATGGTCCAATATTTATAGACCGCCAATGTAAAGCTTGCTTGGAGATTAAGCAGTCAAAAATTGTAGGCTAGTCAAAAATTGTAGGCTAGCTTAATTACTAAGCAGCCGCCATTTTTGACCGTTCTTTTACTTCACCGTTAAGCAGCCGCCATTTTTGACCATTCTTTTGCTTCACCGTTAAGCAGCCCGCCATTTTTGACCATTCTTTTGCTTCACCGTTAAGAAACCCAACAATATCCTGTGAATCGCTATCACCACGACGGCCAATACTAATACTCATAAACCCCGAATCATCAGATTCAACGGTGACATCATTGTGAAAAGGAGTCGCAAATTTTGGATAAACAGATACCGGCCTAATCACCCCACCTAAGATTTCATCAACAAAGAAATTGAACTTGCCATAACTCTGCTTTACATTAACAATATCACAAAAATGCGCCCGAACAAAATGAGAAGCGTTTTTCGTCACACTGAATCGCCAAGTCATGTTCAAGAGATTATTTTCCTTATGACCATTGTCTATGTTCAATTGTTTGGCTGTTTGGTAGACAATTCTAGGGGCTGTGAATTCATCTATTTCTCCTAGGTAATTAAGTACAATTCCAGGATTTGTAGTATTTATTGCAGCACCCTTAGAAAGGAGATAATCATCATCACCAACCCAATTCCTCAAAAGGTTATCATTATCTTGGGTCAATTTAGGACCTCCAATGTTAATCCTATGAATTGTGTGTAAAACATAAGAATTGGGGATGAAATTTTGAGGGACAATAAATGCTTCAATTGCATTCACAAAAGCAAAAGAAAAGGGCTTTGATGGTGTGAAGTGGATTTTAAATTTTAGTTGGTCAATTGTGAGTAAAAACTCTTTGATTAGAGGCGAATTTGAAGTGTTTGGAACATGGAAATCCACTAACAAAGTAAACCCATGAACAGAAACGTTGAATTGAGCATTGGGTAGAGAGAGAAAGGGGTAAAAATGGAATCTTACCATGTAAATACCATTTTCGCGGATTTTAAGGTTGTAAAAAGATTGTTTTTTGAAAATTCTAGCAGTTTGATAGAGAGTTGGATTGACCGTTGATAGGTTGGTAGTAGTTTCGCTGGCGGTGGAGAGGAGGGGCGAGTTGTCGTCGCCGGTGAAGTTCCGGCCGCCGATGGTGGCGTTGGAGGAGGAGCCACAGTTGATGAAGTAGTGGTCGGGTAAAGTGTACGGTGAAGAGAAGTGGAAGAGGAGGTAGAGAGAAAAAATTAGAGTGTGGGGGTGAAGGTTTTCCATTGGAATTGTAGAGAGAGAAAATGTTTGTTTGTTTGTTTATTTGTTTTGTTAGTGAGAGAATGGAGGCTCTTTTATATATGTGGAGGGAATTTGAAGAGGGAAAGCTATGAAAAGCTTCTTGGAATTTGCAGGGTAGAATTAGGAGTGACGACGTTGACATGCTGTTGTCTTGACTTGTGTCAACGACCAAAACCACCTGTTCCCACTCCGCCCTTTTCTTTTTAAATTTTTTTCTTTTTTTCCTAAAATTCTCTTTTTGATTATAAATTATAAATAAATAAAATCCGGAATCTCATAGTATCGAACGAGCGTTTTTCAATTAGCCCTGATCAATTGCTGTCCCACTCCAATTCAATATTTAACCATTTCAAAAATCCGGCACTTTTGTGTAGGGTTCCAAAATTTCAAAAAAGATATAAATAGTGTTTTTAACAACCAAAATCAACTTTTCTTTTTGAATAAACTATTTTATTGTAGGGCTAGATTCGGTACGGTAATTAAATCGAACATTTCAAACTAATTACCGAACTGAAAATTCGGTATGTCAAAAACTTATACTGTTACTGAACTGAATTAAAATTGGTTACCGATTTTCGATTACGAACTTTTTTGGGTCGGTTTGGTATAATTTTCAATATTATTGAAATCTAAAAGAAAAAAAATTAAAAGTATCATATTTCTACTTATACCCTAAATGACATATCTAAGAAAAACTCAAACAATCAAAACGAAATACAAATAAATATGATGGTTCGATATTGGGATTATCTTCCTCTGGCGTTGACAAAGTCATCGTCAGTGGCCGAGCCCATGGGAGGTCGGTGGAGAAGGGGCAAAGTTTAGCCCTAGATGAGCGGCGGAGGCGCAGTGGTGGATCTGCAAAGGAGGCGGCAGTTATTAATATGTAAAGGCGACGGTGGTGGACTTGACAGAGTGGAAGAAGGGTTGCATCCGAAGGAGTGGAGAGAATCATAGAAATGGTGGGTCATTCTAATAAATGGGAGGTGATGTTGAAATAGAAAATTTAATTCATTACGGTAAGAGGACATGGTTTTTAATTACATTGAGCTTTGGGATTTGGGAAATGTTTTTCTTTGACTTCTTGGGAACAGCTAAAAGTTTTAATTGTGTGTTTGGTTCCAAAGTGAAGAGAGCTCGGTATTTTTTAACATATATTAATAAAAATAAAAATTTTGATTAGGTTTGGTGAAACCGAATGTTTTAGAAATGAAAACCATTATCGTACTAAAAATAAGTCGGTAACCGATTTTTAGTAACAAACTTTTATCGATTCGGATAGGTTCAGTTTGTTTTTTTTATTCGATTTAATTTTTTTGTTCGATTTTCGATTTTTAGGTCTAAAATGCCAGCCATACTCCATTGGTCCTTAAACAATTTACCCATTTTCATTTTGATTTTTCAACTAAAAAATATTTCATTTAAGCTATTAAACTATTGAATGAGTTTCCTTTTAAACCATCCGTCCAATATATCCATTAAGTTCGACGGAATAATGGGCATTTTTGTTATTTTAATTAAAAATTCAATTTAAATAAATACTTTTTAAGTTGCATTTTTTCAACCCTGGTTCAGACCTTTTTTATTAAATAATATGGATCAAAAAATTTGTTTTTTTTTTAAATCCTCTCTCCATATAAATACACTCTTTTTCTATGTATATATACATATATATATATATATGGAGCATTTTTGGTACGGATTATTATTCATGGACCATCCGTACGGATTGGTCCAATTGGCACGCTTAACGATGAAATTTTTTAATGAAACTTGGTAGAGATGTTCTCCACCAAATTTCATCAAAAAATTCAACCGATAAGCGCATTTAACTACATGATTGAAAAATATTGGATGTTATATATCTATTTCTGGACCAATATTTTTTAATCATGTAGTTAACCCACTTCCCGGTTGAATTTTTTGATGAAATTTGGTGGAGATGTTCTACACACGATGAAAAACATCCCACCAAATTTTATCAAAAAATTCCACGGGAAAGCGTGCCAAATGGGCCAATCCGTACGGAAGGTTCGTAAACAGTTATCCGCATGAGAAATTTGCCATATATATATAGGTACCATTAACACACCATCTTCATCGTTCTATCACCACTATGATAGCCACCCCCTTCATCCTATCTCCACCTCCACCTTCTCTCCTACCTCGCCCCTTTCGCTCCCACAGCCACCATGACCACCACCCCTTTCATTTTTCTCTCTGAAGTTATTTTGTTCTCCTTTCAAAGACACAATCTAAACCTCTTAGATTTCACCCTCAATTTCCTTATCATACTTTTTAAATCTCCTTGCCCCTGTTTCCAAATTTTAGCCTCCTGAAATCGATTTACAGATCTGAACTATTTTGAGAGATATGTAACTTACAGTTCGTAAATTTGTTCTAGTGGTCGAAGGTGGAGGGGGTAAAATGGTGATGGTGGTGATGTATGTACTTATGTACGTATATGAAAGAGAGAAAAGGTGAGGGTTCTAGAGAGAGAAAGAGATGGTGGAAGAGGTGGCCGGAGGTGGTAGCGGCCGGAGCTAATTTGAAATAGCAGTGACCAGAGCTAATTTAAAATGGCAGTGGCTAGAGGAGATGGTGGTGTGTATATATTATGTGTGTGCGCGGCGGAGCCAGGAATATGGGGGGGCCAAAAAAAATATATATATGTTTACAAACCAATTTTTTACTAAATACTTCTTTATTCTGTGTGTGTATAATAAAATTAATTATATATTTTGAAATATCTTTTGATATATAATCCAAAAAAAAATGAGAGAAAAAAAAAAAAAAAGAGAGAGAGAAAACTTAATATATTACAAACTTAAACCCTGAGAGAAAAACCCCCCGCGCACAACACATTATCATAAATTACATCCCTGACCCTGTTCTCAACTAATCACACAATGGTTTATCTCTCTCTTAATAAGGTTGTGGCTCCGCCCTGTGTGTGTGTGTGAGAGAGAGAGAGAGAGAGAGAGAGAGAAAAGAAATTTGTGGGTTTATCTCTCTCTTAATAAGGTTAGTCTAGTTTCTTTTTCAAAACTCATCACTTATTTATTAAAATAAATTAACTAAAAAAACGAATAAAATATATTTTTAAAAATTATATTAAAATGTTTAAATATTTATTTAAATTGCTAAGAGCATCCGCAACATAAATATATAATTTTGTTTCATTTAAAATTTATACAATTTATAAAATATTTCATCTTCAATAGACTTTTAAGTTTGCATTTTGTGTAAAATAGATGTGTAAAATACACCTTCAATTTGCACTGCCACAAAGGCATTCTTTATTCTAAGAATTTTTTATAAAACTTTAAAATATAATAAATTTTAATATATATATATATATATATATTAATAAAAAAAAATACTTATTTGAAGTCTACTCATCAAGACCTACAAAACTAGATTCAGTTTTATGATAAAATTATGTGTAAAAAAAATAAATAAAAAATAATATTAAATTGCACAAATTGACATTTAACATATGTTGGTATCTTATTAGTTATTTCAAATTTTATGCAAGAGTTTGCAAAACTACCACTGGGGTATAATTTTTTTGTACTTCAAGTTTTATATAAAAGTGGGTTGACACATTAGATTTACACTTTAATATTTATACAACCATTAGAGATACTTTAATAGTACTACTCTTGCCTTAAATTTTGGGTATTTTATTTTTAGCCGCGAGATCTTGCGGTTAATCCACATTGTTAAGTTAATCCACGTTGCTTATTAAATTAATCCACGAGCGTGGATAGACTGACACAATTTTTTTTTAATATAATTTTTTTTGATATAATTTTATTAATAATTTAATAATAAAATATTCTCTAAATTAATAATTACATCCACTTTAATTAAATAAATAACATTATTAATTACATTGTAAGAAGTCATTACTTTAAGGTTAGGATGAAAAGTTAAAAAAGCAAGCAAATAAACAAACAGAGATGAAAACTATAAAAAAAAAAAGAAGCAAAGCAAATGGTAATCTTCTCCTCCGTCTACTCCATCTCCGGGCTTTGATCTTCATTTTTGGCTTGCTGCTTTGGTTTCAGACGAAACTTCATCTTTCTTTTACTCGTTGCCGGAAAGTGATTCACATTTGTGTAAACTCATTCTCGTCTTCTTCATTTCCTAAACCCTAGAATACACCAAGGGTTTTTGAGTAAACCTTCTCTATTCGTTTGAATGGCTGATTCAACTTCTCAAAAAGGTTAGATTTGGTATATATTCGTAATACATCTTGCACGTTTTTGATAATAGACTACATGTGTTGATATATTTGCTTCAAATTTCTTGTCATCATCCCTTGCATTTCATCACCAATAATAGATTCCAAATTACGAAAATAAGACAACGAAGACTCCCCGTGGAAAGTCCAAAACTTGTAGCTCGTTATAAATCCATTCACAATTATATGATCTACCACATCATCTTTCTTCACGATAACATATTGCAACATTTCTTACATGGACATAATATTGTTATAGCTTATGGCCTATTGTTAGAGGCAAACTTTACGAAATCATTTGCTCCTTTCTCGTACAAAGGATCACATCTATTTCGTATGCCAATCCAGCTCTTGTCCATGTATATTCAACCTAACATAAAAAAGGGAGTTATATAGGTATCTGAACCACGAGCTATTTAACGTCCCGCGAGTCTATGATTAGTTCCTGAAGATAGAAAATAAAACAAACAATATTTAACTCAACAATCAAGACATGTAAATGAATATCTTATAAAAATATTGAGCTATGAAGATATATATATATATATATATAGTAATAGTAGCTAGGCATTATACCATAAGAAGATTATAATTAGAAAGCTCAAATTCCTAATTAGTTCATAATGGAAAGGACCAAATTTTAAGCAAAATTGAGTGCATAGCACTAATTTTGAGTAACATGCAATGAATTTGCAACAACCTTGTTGCATCTGTTGCTACGAATTTACAGCAAATTTCAGGCATCTGTTACTGGGAATTTGTTGCATTTGTTGCTGCGAATTTACTGCACAGTTGTTGTATTTGATGTTGTAAAATTGTTGCACATTTGGTGCATACATTGCTGAAAATTTACATTTCACGCAAGACTTATTTAGATTTCAATTTAATACAATTAAATGCCCTAGTTTATTAGAGTACTACGCAAATTTTTGCCTTAATTCTATAAAATTGAAGAGGTTATACTTGTAGAGAGTAGAAGAGAAGTAACAAAGAGAACAACCACGAAGCCCTCTATTAAACCGAACGTACTAAACTTGAGTGGTTAAATATACTAAGTGATTTTAGTATTCATTTATGAAATTACCTCTTTATTTTCCTTAAAAGGATTGAACTTTGACAAAAGTCTAGCAATTATGACCAAAATCTAATGTGACAAACAATAGTAATAAGTAATTTTAGTGAGCCTGACAATTCAAATTGATGATGAAAACCGACCAACGTAGATGGGTAAAAAAAAGCAAGTAAAATTAAAGAGCGGGTCCCAACTTCTCAAACTCATTAAACACGTAAACCTTTGTCCATTATGTCTGCTTTTTTCTATTCTTTTCACTTTCTCTCATCACAAAAAACCCATATATGCCTAAAATTCAAATCCCCCCTCTTTTTACTATCAATGATGGTTCGACAATTTTGATGTGCAAAAACATGGGATTTACGTTGTTGAAGGAGCATTTTAGATAGTAAAGTTTGGGATTCAATTCCAGTGGAGTTTTCATTTTTGTTAGGGAAAGATGATTGATTTGGGGGGGGGGGGGGTCATTTTATTTAATTTTGTTTTATGTTTTTCTATCTTTGTGTTCTCTAGCTATAAATTTCAACTAAACCACAATTTTGCAACCAAATATTAACCCAATTTCAATATTCAACCAATTGGTGGGAATGTTAATAAGTTTTGTGAGTCCAAGGCTACCACGAGAGCGGGATCATGGAGAAAAGACTATGCAGACCCCATCCTGGTTCCAATTGCTCCAATCACCATAGCCAGAGCAGGAAGATCAAGGAGGCGGTTATGATTATGATCCAAGAGACGATGAATAAAACTGGAGCTTAGAGAAGCATTCAAGGAGATGAAGAGCAAGAATTGTGATGCCCCAAATTTCGTTCCGAGATTTTCACCTCCGGGACCGATTAATCACGGATGCCGTGCGCGAAGGCGGGTTTAAAATATAAAAATCACAACCTTTTAAAAGTCTTTCTCTTGGATAAAACTTGATCTGTTTGAAAAACCCGTTTTATAAAATTTCGGCATGAGGAGTTCGTTTGAACAACAATCCGCCCTGTAAAATTTGAAACAATTTTCATACAAACGAAAATTCAAATCACAAATCCTCCAATGCGGTCTCAATCCAAGTTAAAATACTATACACCATTTCCAATAATTATACACTTAATCAAATTGAAGCTCAATTATACAAACGATATTTGAAACTAGTAAAAGACAAGTCGTTTACGGACGACTATACATATCTAAGGTAATCAGAGGTCCTAGACTTCACAATCGTGCCATCCCCCAAGATGTACTTGCAAAACTGGGTTGGAAAATAGGAGTGAGCCAAACACGGGCTTAGTGAAAACTATATAGGTTGTATATAAAAAAAATATACGTCATGTAAATAATACATGTGAGGTGTAGTAATGAAAGTAATTTCATTATTGTAATAAAAATCATATTATGACATGCCTTCCAACGCTTTCCCATCCCCGAAAGATCATAAGATATATACTCAATTTAAAATACAATTCAAAGCTAGCTACAAACATAAAATAGCTATAATCAACACATATACGGTGAAAGAAATATGGTTCAGATCTAAATAGCCTTTAGTAAGAAATATATATATATATATATATACACATAAGAATCCGTTGGCTAGTTTATACAATGTGACATCTTAATTGTATCATCTAAAAACTCTCGCTCTCTCTCAGCGATCATCTCAACAACTCGCAACTATCCAAGCGTCCGCCAGGTCTGCATTTCGTGGCCTTTCACCCACGCTGCAGCAGGGCCTCTCGTTCGTTTCCGTGCACAATTTCGGGTCTTTCACCCAGGGGTACTCAGTTCCAACTTACGGCCCCAACCTTTAGAGACCAACCTGGGACCTACCATGGACTAGTGCAATAACACATATATCTATATATGGAACTGTGTATCAGCTCAACCAATGAACCACTGTGTCAAATAACTAATATAACGGTTCATATCGAACCCATCAACTAGCCAACTAGAATAAAAGTGATGAAAAGCTATCTTTATTTCAAACATGTACTTAATACACCCAAACTTGTATAAAGATTATAATTATCGCTTACGAAAGCACATAATATCATAAATCTATATGTTTAGCTCAAAGATACGTTCTACATATATATGTTGTGCTAAGATACCGCTAGAACAAGCCTTTAGCACAAGTGTAGGACCGACCGGACAATTATGCGTACAATAATTAAAGAAACAAACACCAATAGTATTCAAGTAATATGATAAGCAAGAGATGAAAGAAGAAAACAACTAACCAAGCAAACAAGCAATTAGGTGGTGTCGGCAAAACCGCCACTAATCCACCGGGTGATAGCTATTATTGATGAGACCAATTCTGAGTACAACGCACAAAACAAACCCTAGCCACCAATTAGAGCTCTTAATATTATGTCTCAAATATACTCTCTAATCTAGCTAGTAAACCATATAACATAACTCATGAATAAATCCTATGACAAGGGGTCTATTTATAGAGTATAAATCCTATGGTCTAGGATTGCATAAAGCTAAATCCTACTACAAATTGGATAATACAAATCCAATTAGGATTTGGACAATACAAAGCCAATAAAGAATTGGACAATATAAAACCTAATAGAAATAGAATTCCTATACAGAGCCAAATCTTCAATTCTCCACCTTGGCGATGTTCCACAAGACTCCAATGCACTCCACAATGATCAAATCATCAAATAAGACACTATCACCCCCGCCGGTCCCTTAGGACCACCGCCCCCAAGGGGCATCAACACCGAAGGATATTGACCAACGTCGAGCAATGCTCAAACTTGGCCAACGAAATAACATTTGTCAACATATCTGTCGGATTATCTTTGGTGCCTATCTTAACCAGATTTACAACACCGTTTTCAATAATTTCCCGAATGAAGTGATATCGGACATCAATATGCTTGGTTCTTCCATGATGAACTTGATTCTTCGCCAAGTGAATTGCACTCTGACTGTCACAGTGCACCACTACTTTTTTCGGCTTCAAACCAAGATCATTAACTAAACCACGGAGCCATATGGCCTCCTTGACCGCCTCCGTTATCGCAATATATTATGCCTTTGTGGCAGACAACGCTACCACACTTTGAATCATCGACCTCCAACTCAACGGACCGCTACCCAATGCAAACACATAACCCGTAGTCGATCTCCGCTTGTCTAGGTCGCCAGCGTAGTCCGAATCCACAAAACCCTCAATAGTTGACGTTCTAAATTTTTCAAATACCAACCCTTTCTTCATTGTACCCCACAGATATCGTAGAACCCACTTAACGGCTTGCCAATGCGGTTTTCCAGGGTTCGCCATATACCTACAACAATGCTCACGGCTTGAGCAATGTCTGGTCGAGTGCATACCATGGCATACATCAAACTCCCAACCGCACTTGCATAAGGAACTTGATCCATGTACTCCACCTCTTCCTCGGAGCTAGGAGCTTGGAGCCATCGTTACCGATAGTTTGAAGTGCGGTGCTAACGGGACACTCACCGGCTTTGAGTTTTCTATTCCGAATCGAGAAACCACTTTTTCAAGGTATTAACTTTGTGTAAGACACAATCGTCCCCTCTTCTTATCTCGTACGATCTCCATCCCCAAAATTTTCCGCGCTCTACCCAAATCTTTCATCTCAAACTCCTTGCTTAACTGAGCTTTCAATACGTCGATCTCCACCAAGCTCCGGGAAGTAATGAGCATTTTCTTCAACGTATAGGAGTAAATAGATGAAGTTGCCAGATTCAAGCCTTTTGAAGTAAACACAATGATCAAATTTGCTTAGAGTAAACTTCTGCGCGATCATGAACGTGTCAAACCTCTTGTACCATTGACGCGAGGATTGCTTCAATCCGTACAACGACTTCCGAAGTTTGCACACACTATTTTTTTTACCAACAACTTTGAATCCTTTCGGCTGAGAGATATAAATCTCTTCCTCTAGGTCCCCATGCAAGAACGCAATTTTGACATCGAATTGTTCAAGTTCGAGATCAAATTGTGCCACTATAGCCAACAATGCTCGGATCGAGGTGTGCTTCACAACCGGAGAGAACACTTCATTATAATCCACCCCTTCCTTTTGCGCATAACCTTTGGCTACCAACTTTGCCTTGAAACGAACACCGGACCCTAGAACCCCGTCTTTCTTAGTGAAAATCCACTTGCACTCGATAGGTTTCTTCCCCTTTGGCCAATCGCATAGTTCCCAAGTTCGGTTTTTTCAAAGAGACTCCATCTCATCTTCCATAGCCACTTTCCACTTTGCATTCTCGTTAGAATCCATAGCTTTCCGATACGACGTTGGCTCATCCCCGTAACCTACTAATGCGTATGCCACCATGTCTTCATACCCATATCGAACCGGTGCACATCGAGCCCTAGGCTCCTTTCCACTAGCCAAAGACAGGTATTATTTGTTGTTGACCCGAATCCTCACCGGGAGTCATCTTTTCCTCGTTGAACTCCTCCACCGAATCCGTAACCCGAGTATTAACTGGAGTAGTCACTTCCGTTTCGTCCACTATCTCGCTCGTCTTGTTCTCATTTTCAACCGGAATTAGAGAACCACCGTTTGTTGACAAGGTCGTCTTGAGCATAGACGCCTCGTCAAACGTCACATCCCTATTAATCACAATCTTCTTACTTTGAAGACATCACAATTTATAACCTTTAACTCCATCACAAGAGCCTACAAATATTGCCTTACGAGCCCTAGGGTCAATTTTCTCATCACGAACATGATAATAAGCCCGACAGCCAAAAATGTGAATGTTGTCGTAACTAGCATGAGATCCGGTCCACACCTCCATAGGTGTTTTGTATTCCACTCCCGAGCATGGCAAACGATTAATCAAGAACGTAGCGTAGGATAAGGCTTCAGCCCAAAACTGCTTATCTAATTTGGTGTTAGAAAGCATACACCGCACCTTTTCAAGGAGCGTACGATTCATCCTCTCCGTTACTCCGTTCTGTTGAAATGTACCCTTGACCGTGAAGTGGCGAATGATACCTTCTCGTTGGCAGAAATCCTTAAAAGGATCACAAGTGTACTCCCTGCCGTTGTCTGAACTAAGCACTTTAACTTTTCTACCAATCTGATTTTCAACCATTGCCTTCCACTTTAAGAACACATCAAAAACCTGGTCCTTATGCTTCATGAGATAGATCCAAGTTCTCCTTGAGTAACCATCAACAAAAGTCACAAAGTAATGATTTCCACCCAAGAATTGAGTCTTTGTCAGCCCCCAGACATCCGTATGCACATAATCAACTGCTCTTTTCGTGCAATGTATTGCTGTCCCAAACTTTATCCGAGTCTATTTTCCAAGCACACAATGCTCACAAAACTCTAGTTTACAGCTTTTCGCACCCTCAAGTAGCCCTTGCTTACTCAATACTGCCATAGCCTTCTCCCCAGCATGACCCAATCGCATATGCCATAATCTCGTCGTGTCAGTCTCTTCAGTCGTAACCGAAGCAAACCCAGTCACTGTGCTTTCTTGAAGAAAATATAGATTACCCTCATTTTTTCCTCGCATCACAACTATAGCCCCGGAGAGAACTTTTAAATTTCCACCCTCGAGTATTACACGATACCCATTGGAATCAAGAACCCCTAAAAAGATCAAATTTTTCTTCAGATCAGGAACATACCGGACATCACGAAGAGTACGTACTACCCCGTCGTGCATCTTTAGCCGGATCGTACCAATCCCCATCGTTTTACACGCATGGTAGTTACCCATCAAAACCTTGCTTCCGTCAACCTCGGTGAAGGTATAAAACAATTCCTGGTTTGGGCACATGTGATACGAGCACCCACTATCTAAGATCCATTCGCTCGAAGAGCTAACCCGAGAAGTCATAACTAACATACTCTCAAAGTCCTCATCTTTTGGTGCCGTTACCGCGTTTGCGTTCTCCACCGCACCTTTATTCTCTCCACTGCCATTGGTTCTATTTGGACACTCCTGACGCACCTGTCCAAGTTTCTTGCACTTGTGAAAAATTATCTTACTTTTGTCAGCCGGTCCCCGAGATTTTGACCGCGACTTTCCCCGGTTTCCCCGCTTCTTCTCATCGCTTCTCCCCCTAATGAATAGCGCATTTGAGTTGGATTCTCCTCTCTCCTTCAAGCGTTTTTCATTAGCCAAGACGGCCGACGATACCAAATCGTAGGTCACCTTTTCCTTCCCATGAATAAGTGTGGTGGTTAGATGATCATAGGATTTCAAGAGCGAATTGAGAAGCAAAATCGCCTTGTCCTCATCATCAATCTCGACGTCTAACCCCTGCAAATATGAGATTATCTTGTTGAACCCGTCGAGATGATCATTCATGGATGTACCCCTCAAAAATTCATACCGGAATAGCTTCTTCTTCAAGTATAGAGGATTCTCGATACAATTCGTCATATACTGATCCTCAAGCTTCTTCCAAATTACCGAGGCAGATGTTTCACGCATCACATAGTACATCACGTTTGGAGCAAGGTGTAAACGAATTGTACTACATGCCTGCCTATCGTACTCAGCCCAATCGGCGTCGAACCACTCATCGAGCTTAGCTTTATTCCCCAATAATGCTCTGTGCAAACTTTGTTGGACAAGGATGTCGGACATCTGACACTTCCACATCGCAAAATCCGTCTTCTTCCCGTCAAATCTCTCTATATCAAATTTAATTGCAGCCGTCACCTTAGGAGCAGATGCCCCCTTCAAAGGTGTTATATCTGCCGCCTTGGCATTCCCTTCCGATATACCAACAGTTGACAGCTCTAATTATGACATAATTATCCCAAGAAATAAACCTTCCTCTGATACCAAATTGTTGTGCTAAGATACCGATAGAACAAGCCTTAGCACAAGCGTAGGATCGACCGGACAATTATGCGTACAATAATTAAAGAAACAAGCACCAATGGTATTCAAGTAATATGATAAGCAAGAGATGAAAGAAGAAAACAACTAACCAAGCACACAAGCAATTAGGTGGTGTCGGCAAAACCGCTATTAATCCACATGGTGATAGCTATTATTGATGAGACCAATTCTGAGTACAACGCACAAAACAAACCCTAGCCACCTTAGAGCTCTCAATATTATCTCTCAAATATACTCTCTAATCTAGCTAGTAAACCATATAACACAACTCATAAATAAACCCTATGACAAGGGGTCTATTTATAGAGTATAAATCCTATGGTCTAGGATTGCATAAAGCCAAATCCTACTACAAATTGGATAATACAAATCTAATTAGGATTTGGACAATACAAAGCCAATAAAGAATTGGACAATATAAAACCTAATAGAAATATATATATATATATATATATATTAAACCTCAAACAACGCATAAGAAATCTCATTCATATTTAAATACTAGAACCTTGTCAAACTTACATAAATCATGAATATATATATTTCAACATATATAGTTATGTCTCATATGTGTGTATATATATATAGCTAGTGAGTATATACATGTATATATATATTGCAGATCAAAAGGTTATATCTATGTTGTACTTGAACTCACTTTGCCCAGTCCGTTAACTATTAGCTTAATAAAGAATACCATCCGTATGGGGAGTTTCATAGAGTGTCATCACATAGGCTCCAGGCCGGGTATAATATATTTTATAAGCTTTAAGTTCAATATAAACTTCCCCATATGTTTACCGTACTTAGTTTACTCAAAATAAATTTATAAATCTGCCCAACATAATTACGGACTGGCAAGTAGTTAGCAAATCTGATAAATAAGAGGATAACAATCAAAGTACAACAATAACATCGCAAACACACGTAATTATACCCGCATCATACTTTTAATTCTATATATATAACCATATATATATATATCAAACTTACTACTCGCTATCGTACTCGCATAAGTGGGTCGTATGCAAACCATGCTTAAAACTCATGTATAATTTAGGCTTTAGGTATAAAAGTTATAATTAAGTTATAAGTGACGCAAATCGAACAAATAATCAAAGCAAAGCAGCCTCAACCCCCATGAATGTGTGATTTTCGAAATTAAGTGCAAAACCCCAAATTTTGGTTTGATTCAAAGTAAGTTATGCGTAATATCTTGAAAAGAAGCTTGTATACTAGTGTTTTCACCTATTGAGGGTTAATCCCTCGAAGAATCGCAGCCAAGATGAGCCGGGTAGAGCGAATCGCAAGCTATCCCATTTCAACCATGGAAAATGTGAATGTGATGAAAGAGAAAATGAATAGTGTTTGGAGATGGTAAGTAATGGAGCTCGATCATCATCTCGGATCATCCGCAAAAACCCCCAAAATCACTAGCCCTTTGTCTCTCTAGGAGCTCTTGGATGTTGGTGATGAAATGAGAAAGAAGTGAAGATAAACGTACATATATATACTGTTGTTCCCATTTCCACGTACTATTCACGCGTGTGGGACTTGCGGCGCTAAACTTTGGACGTCCATAACTTCTTGCTCGGATGTCTGATTGAGGTTATCTTTATGTCCACAAAAATCTTATTCGGGGCTCTATAACTTCCTAGAAGGAAATGTCTCCAAATTCTGGACAGATAATTCCCAATAATTCGACGAAATCAGCGCTTTAATGTTACCAAATGAACAATTAATAGCGATTGGCCTATTTCGCGCTTAATTTTGACCAAGTAGCAGTCTGAATTTGCTTTTGTCCAAAACACAAAAGTTGTATATTGCTTAAAAATATAGGGTATAGCGCGAATGAAAAATCAATCTGATGAGGAACGAAGGAGTTAGGCTTCCTCCAAGTTAACCAAAAATTATGAAGTCGAGTAAATTAAAAACTTGCAATCTACATCCTGATTTTGACTCGAATCACCCGAAATGACTTACGGTTATTCTAACATGCTTAAATATATTAATGTAACTCATTGGGAGTCTTCGAGCCATTCCGATCCTTTCGGAGCAAAATATGGCTATCCAAAGTCTACGTTTGCCTTACACGCGACTTGCATTGCGATTATCGATAAATAGAGACACGGGGTGTTACAAGAATAGAGAACAATGCTTAGCCAAGGAGATGTAGAATCAAAGTTGAGGGGATTCACAGAGTATGGATCGAGGAGTTCCTTGATAGTTGCACGCTGGAGGTGTTTCAATGCAAAGTCATTTTTGCAGTAAAACAGTTTTATTGGTGTTTTTATTTATTTTATATTGCTTAAAGCATAAGGATTATGGATAATTATTATTTAGAGTAATTGCCATGTTAGGAATGTATTTGGCTTATTTTAGAGTGTTTATTAATTTCCTTATTGCATTAGGAATATTATAAGAGTTATTATTTTCCTTTTCTAACTAGGATTAGTTTCTTCGTAATAGGATTCTAAGGCTTTGTTTTCTCCTATTTAAAGGAGGTTGTCAAACATTATTGAGGTAGTGATGGTATACAATTATTGAGTGTTTTAACACTTTTGAGTTCTTATTCGAACTTGTTGAATAATTTGAATTGATTAAATTTAATTGTTCTTGACCTATCAATCAATTCTCTACCAATTGATTATGGCATCCTTCATACATACCAAGGTTCAATTATTGTTTCAAGGGTTGAGTTAAGGTTTCCACCTTCCATCTTTTGACAAAGTTTCAAGGTTTTTGTTACGTTTTTAGTTCAAGGGTTAAGGATATATCAAACTGGTTAAGAAAACCATCCTAGATCACATTATGTTCTAAGACCAACTTTGAACCCAATGTTCAACCATCAAGTTGATTATGATAGCATATAAATTTCTTTCTATCTCATTGTCAATAAAGAAGAAAATAATTCAACAAAACATATAAAATGAAATATGAGTAACCTAACTTTAAATTTATTATTCATTTAAAATGAAAAAAAAGGTGAAAGCTAAACAAAACAAAAAATAGGCCTTTTGCAACCATAAAATTTCTTCTCAAATCTTACCTGAAATTAGCAATTTAAGGGATATAAGATGGTTGCTATAAGTTCAATTAACCATGGGTCAGAGAGAGATAATGAAAATCCTCAGGTGATACTTGAGAGACAGAGAGGAATAGGGATTTGTTTTTTTACCCCATAGCATTTTGATTGAAAAGGGGATGTAGTGTTCTAATTTTTTTTTGTTTTAAATTTAATGGTATTGTGTTAAATGGGCCACTACTTATAAGACCTTTCCTTTTCCAATTTCAATCGACGTTAGGCTGTTTGAAAAATCGGTTTCATGCAGTGGGATCCCAAGAATTTTTCATAGTTTTTACTTTACATTTCACCTTTAGTCATGTAATTAACAAATTCTACAATCTAAAATCCATACAATATAACATACTTTTAATGACAAGCTTAAGTTACTCAAACTCAGCACTTATGCATGCGAATTAAGTTCACCAAATAGATTACTAAATCTCTAGATCTATCATCACCAATTACAATATAAGGAATAACATATACACAATATAAGATAAACTAATATATTAAAAACAAATCTAAAAGTTTAACCTAAAACAGTACTTCGTAACTACAAAATCAAATTGGAAAATAAAGAATTAGATTATAGAACTACTGAGAAAATTTATGCAATAAGGAAACCAATATGATAAAACATAAAGATTTAAAAAGTTGCATGAATCTAGATTAATGATTATTATAACCATAAAAGGGGAATCTGATCAAGAAGGTCATTGCTAATATAGGGAGCGGGTTGAGGCCCTGGAAGTGTGGTCGGCCCAAATTCCTTAATCACATGTCTATTTGAGAAATAAAACAAAAACAAAAATTCAACCAGTAGTAAAGCATAAGATGAAGCTAAAGCATGTATTCCGAACTACTAATTAATTTATTTATGGAGGATCCAGAGTCTATCATATAGTTATTAATAGGATTAAACTCTAAGGAGACGTATATCAAACACCATATGGACAATACTCAAATAAGAAATTCATAGATTATAATACTCATTTAAATAAAAGATAAGTGAAACTAATTACCCATTTAAGAAAATCAAGAACATTGAGCATAATAAATTAAACAAAAGGGTAACCTAAATTAGAGAAGAACATAGATCACTTGAGGCTGGCATTTATGGAGAAGAACCCGAATTGAAAGAACATGAGATATTTTTATTTTCATGTTTTTAGAACTAAGAGTTCTTAACCGATTGACAAAAGAAAAAAGAGAAAGCAAACATAAGCAATTTATGTCTTATGGTGGTATTGACAAATGACAAAGGACCTGCATTTTTTATTCTTTTTCCTTTTAGTTATTCAAAATACAATGTTATAATTGCAAACTTAGTAGAAGAAATAAATTAGGATAATGGAAAAAGTGGAAAAAACTCACTAAAAGCTCTAAAATGAAGTTCCTTTGAGGCTGAAGAAACATACCTTAAAAAGAAAAATGTGCCCCAAAATTGAGCCCTAAATCACGAGCCACTGGAGCTAATTAAAACGCGTGTAATCATTTTGAACCCAGAATTGAGCACCAAATTGATTTTTCTTCTAGCCATAAAAAGAGGATGCTTCGAGCCCTAGAAGCTGGACTTAAGGATGCAAAGTGTAATAGACAAAACTAATCAAGAAAGTGTGAGGTGTAGAAGAGGAACAACAAGATGAACTTGCGAGAGGAGCAATAGTGAGATGTAGAAGAGGGCTTGTGAGAGGACGTTGAAGTGTTTTGTCAGTCTACGAGGGAAAATAAGGCTAGCTTTTTTTTTTATTTCAGCGCCAAAAGCATGCTAAAAGGAAAAAATACCCGACATTTCTAATAAATGACATGTATTTTATAACTTTCATGTACAGGTGTAGCCGAACTGCGACATTTTTTGTATAAACATTTCTAATTAACGACGCATTTGACAAATATCGTAAATCCTAATCCACGTATTTATCTATTCGTCACATAGTGCCTGATGCTATCTCACAAATGATAGAATACGTACCTAAACCGACATTTTTATAAAATGACAGGAAATAAATGTCATTAAAAGTTGTTTTTCTAATTGTAGTGTTTACGAAAAATCTCCACTAAATATATTACATTTGGCGGTGAGATACTATTTTCTCCACCAACTTTTTACTGGCCACTAATTTTCTTTAAAGAAAAATAATTAATTTATGAGAAATTTTATTGAAACTTAAATTTAGGCTAAGTTAATGCTTCTTTTTTTTTCCTTTTAAAAAATACTTTTTATATAAATTTACTTTTAATTGATTACTAAATTTAATAAAAATTTCTAATAGACTATTAAATCAAAGAAAAAATAAAAATAGTAGCGGTAGATATCAATCCTCAGAAGTTGTTGAAAGGGCTTGACATGGAATTGTTGTGCCATAGCAGTGGGCATGGCATGCCACTGCTTGTCTTGGCATACATCTGTGATTCTCTTCAGTGAATTTTCTTTAATTAATATCCATTCTTTAGCGATTCTCTTCAAATTATTCGACACTAATTATCAGCAAATCTATCAAGGTTACTACATCCAATGTAACACCCCGTATTTCATTTTTGAGTTAATCCTTCCATTAAGCCCGGTTAAGGCTTAATCTCTGTTAAGGGGTGAATTTCTATTTTAAACCCTTCTTAGTTGATTCGAAACTTCTACCATATCATACTAGGTATATTAAGTTTGTGGGAATGATCGTTTTACAATTCGGATGCTTCGAATTGATTTCGGCTCGTGAATGGTGAGTTTTGGCCTTACGCGATTCTTTGTTTACATCCAACTTTGAGCTATCGTAACTTATCCATCTATGATCCAATTAAGATTCCGCTTGCATAGACATTTAGGTTTTAATGCATTCTACAACTTTCATGTTTTGACAGAGAGTTAATTCATACTCCTCTTTGGTCAAAACGTCGTGCGAAGTAGGCCAATCGCAAAATTTGGTTGTTCCGTAATACTATGGCAGAGGGCTGTCTTCTACTGATTTATGGGATTAATCCGTTCATAATTTGAGGAAACTTTCTTAATAAAAGTTGTAGATCTTTCAATTATCTTTCAGTCGATATGTGGATCATCCAAATCCGAGTTCGAAGCAGGGAGTTATGACCAAAATACCAACAGTGCACTTTTTGCCCGTAGTAAGATCGATCTTACTAATCTAATTTTGTTCAGAAATTAGACCAGTGCACTTTTTTCCCTAAGTAGGATTGATCTTACTAGTAAGATCGATCTTACTCATCAGCTAGAGTGTATTTTGACTACTTTTGACCCATTTTTCTCACACTTTATCAACCCAAACCACCCAACTTCGAGCATAAACACTTCCACTCATCTATGGAGAGCACTAAAGGGTTCTAGAGAGAGAAAGTGAGGAAATCTAAACACCTTTCATCTCCCTCCAAGATTCAAGCCCTAAAACACTATCTCCATCACTATTCATCATCTTCAAGCTTGGAATTCCACTATGGGAGCTTGGATGGCGAGCTAGGGTTTCAAGATTGTGGTCTCAACACTCCATCTATCACTCTAATCTTGGGGATTGTCATTAATAGAGGTGGGGACACTAGTAGTAATCATATTTTTCAAGTTATTATATGTTGTATTAGAGTTTTCGACCAACGATGGGGATTTTTCATACAAACCTTAGGTTTGTGATGTACATGTGGGATTGGGAACAAATCCCTTAGTTGCATGTGTAGGACATTATCCTCGAACTTGCACTAAAAACCCAGTTTATATGGAAATGATATACACTAATTCTTGAGACTAGTGTCTTGTATATACATTTATTAGTGCTAATGAGGAGAATATCACCTTGATGCATTCTAGAAATGCTATAAACATAATTTGGTGAAGCTTAGGCCTCCTTGGCCATAATCTAGGAAGCTAAGCACACCATAAGTATTCCGGTTAGGCGAGAATCGCGATAATTAGCAGATGAAAAGGTAAAGTATCATAAGAACCTTAGTGAAACTCATTTGACCTTAATTTTATACACATGGGGCTTAGCGAGACATAATTTATCAATAATGAGCTAGTTGGCCATATAACAAGAATAACAACTAGACGATAAGTGTACGGAACATAAGCGTGATGACGACGCGTATAAAAATGATTAACGATGATGTTGATTATGATAAATGAATAGTGGGCTGTTATATATTAATGTATATATACGAGATGCCATATGTGTAATGATGGTGAGATTGATTAAATATGTGTGATGATGGTGAGATTGATTAAATATGTGTGTGTGTGTGTGCTCATTGTAAAGAAATGAATGGTTGTATAAAACTAACGAGCAGGCTTTGCTGCCGAATGGGTGCGCCTAAGAGCAAGACCATGAAACGCAGAATTGATAAAACTAATGGGTAGGCTCTGCTGCCAGATGAGCTACTGCTGGATAGGTGCGCCTAAGGGCAAGACCACGAAACGCATAATTGATAAAACTAACGGGTAGGCTCTGCTACCGGATGGGTGCGCCTAAGGTTAAGACCACGGAATGCAAACTTGATAAAACTAACGTATAGGCCCTATTACTTGATGAGTGCGCCTGAGGGAAAGACCATGAAATGTAGATTTAGTTAGATGATTAATATGATAAACTTTTATACAGTGGTGATGATATTTGTGATTATTGGAGTCACGAGGACTAAGATGATGTGGAATGTGAGGGGATCATAATGATAATGATGATGATGATGATGATGATTATTATTATTATTATTATTATTATTATTATTATTATTATTATTATTGTTATTGTTATTGTTATTGTTATTGTTATTGTTATTGTTATTGTTATTGTTATTGTTATTGTTATTGTTATTGTTATTGTTATTGTTATTGTTATCGTATCTTATCATGTAATGCAGATACGGTTGATGCCTCCGTTATTATCATAATAGTTTACATAAATACACATATTGAGATAAACGGACTAGGTGGTTGGATCATAATATACTTAAAAGATTAATGATCAGGGTGGCAAGCATTAATAAAGAGGGTGACTAGACTCATGAATATTGCAACAAATCACACGAGATAAATTAGGTATTGGCCTCAGACATAGTGTAACACCCCGTATTTCAATTTTGAACAAATCCTCCTCCATAGCTGGTTTAAGGCCAAACTTTCGTTTGAAGAGTCAATTTTCGTTCCAGGACCTCTGTGGTTGAGCCACTAGTTCTAATATGTTATTTTAATGATATTAAGTATGCGTATATGGTTAAAACGCATTTCGGGAAGCCGCGGTTGAATTTGGCGACTAACGGCGAAAAATTGAACTTTTGCCGAATTGAGTTTTTGGCCAACTTTGGAAGGCCATAACTTCTTCAAAAAAATTCCAAATGAGTCCCCTTTTATGGCCATGGATTCATCTCATTCCCTTCTACAACTTTTGTTTGAAGGAAAAATCGAATATAAGTCATTTCGGGGGTAAAAATGGGCCGCGAAAACTGCTATTTCTTAAAGAAAAATATGAGGGGCTTTAGCCAAAGTGCCCTCTGATCGATTAGAGGATCATCTGAGTGATTAGGGGTACTCTAGTGTGTTTTTTTGTGTGTTTTCCCTTGCTTAAATGTTCACCCATCATCCCCTTTCATCCCCAATTGAACCAACCCCATCAGAGAGAGCTAGTGGGAGGTGAGGGCTCATATTTGGTGAGATTTTGTGGGATCATTAGCCATGCTTCATCATGACACAAGTTCATTATCACCTTCATCATCAACATCTCCATCTTTTTCTTCTCCTTTTGGTTCCACCATTTTAGGGCTTGGAACTCAAGATTGGGAATCATAAGTTAGCTTGGCTTTTGGTTTAATTTGGCGCACCAAACCTTCAGTCATCGGCTTAATTCAGGTGGGAACACCAGTACCTAACTTCAATTTCAAATATTATGTGTTGCATCTATGTTTTCAAGGCAAATTGGGGGATTTCTCTTAAGAGCTTGTTGATTTATACATACATGGGGTTTCGGGTAATAATTGTTGTTAGTTTTCCTTGATTTATCCATGTTTTTATTGCGATTTCATATTAATATGTACAAATCACATTATATGTTTGAGTACCCCAAGCCCTATATAATACCCATTAGCGCGTAAGCACGTACACTCGGGTTGAAGTCGTATATGTACTGTTATGGATTAGAAAAGAGTATTTATACTATATTTAGGACTATATAAGTTATATATGTTTGTTCTACATGTATATTTGGGTTGATATGGGATTTGTATGGACCTCGCACCATACAACCTATATGAATATTTATATATATATATAATTATCCCTTCATATACACCTGTACACTTGACTAGTATTTGTAAATAACTATAAAGAGGTGTGGAGCAAATTTAGTATATGAGGAGGAAATTGCACATATACATTTATGACATATTGTTCTTATAATGTAAATAATATAACTATGCCATTGGATTACTAACACCAAGAATTTGGTAGAACCCATTATCTCGGTAACAACCTTGCAGTGTTTTGTAATGGGGCTACGAACTTGATAAATAGTGGGTCCGAACCATGATTTTGGTTTCAACGTAATGATGATTATATCCATGAGATATATACTCCATTGAACAAACTAATTACTTTATTTATGATATTCCATCAAGCCAAAAAATTACTACTAGTAGATTACTAGTCCACTCATTGAGTTGTCCAAGTATTACATGGATACGATCATGTGATGGTATTAGTCTCTTTAATGGCACATGTATATTAGATACATCATATGATGAATCTATCTATCATTTATATATCTATCTATTTACCAATCACGTATATATATTTTGATTATATGTATAGCAATTATATAGATCATATGTCTGTATATCAAAGCTAGATACGATTTGGGATGTCTATATATAAATATACGCGATATATGTATATGCTGAGTACATACTAAACTGATATCTACAAATTACTTGACATATATATACTATTTTCGTAAACTATGTTATTTTAAGTTTGGACAGGCACTAATGGTCCATGGGGTTGACTTAGTCTTGGTGGCTACATACCCTGGTCCGCGTAGAGGGACCCCGCTATATCAGCGGCATACTCTATGATCCTTGTAGAGGGATCTCGCTTTGGGAGCAGCATACTCTATGTTCTAGCTAGGGGGACCGCGCATGGCACCATACCCTGCACATCTAGGTGGTCCACGGGGGGACCCAGCCTTGGGGGCTGCGTACCCAGCCTTGGGGGCTCAGATCGCGATCACTGTACATAGTCAAAAAATTCTAGATGTCGAATTTGAGGTAATTGGACATGAGAGAGACATATGTGAGTCAGATGGACTAGAGATTGGGAATAGAAGATTAGTGCCTATGCTCTTATTACTATTTTACTATTTTACTTATGATTGATATTTCATTTGTAATTTGAATGTACAAGCTATCTATTTTGGGTTGGGACATCATGCTGTATGCATAGCATGCATGTATTATATATATATATGTTTAACCACTGGGGCAATCTGACTTTGCAGAGCAGCTTGGACGCTCATCTTTGATGGGTGAAAACTCGGTGTAGTATTTTACAGATTAAAGTATTGCGTACCTATATTGATAACATAAGTATATTACTACTTTCATTATCTCACGTTGTATGCGTTTGAAAAAGTGTATTTTAATATACAACCTTTATAGTTCCCACTAAGCCCGTGTTTAGCTCACTCCCATTTTTCAAATCAGTTTTGCAGGTAAATCTCTTCGGGGGCAACAGAATACGAAGTATAGGAACCTCTGATGACCCTAAATGATTGTAGTTGTCCATTGATAACTAATTCCTTATGGATTATAGACGTTAGAACCATTAGACTTTATTGTATCATTCATTTGTATTAAATTGTTTTTATAAGTTTTGTAAAGGCCATTTATGTATTCTGGAACCACGTTGGAGGGATTGGTATATATGTGTATTAACGTATTAGATTTGTGTGGATTGCAAATCATTATGAATGTGGAGTTAACTTTCTAGTTAAGCTTTATTATCTTATTTACATGTTTGATTTTATTGAAAACACGAACTCCACATGCCGAATTTTTTTGAAAAATGTGGCCTTACATGTGATTTTCTATTATATCAGTGTTTAATTAAGCACGTCAAACCCGCCGTTGCGTATGGTACCGTGATTAACTGAGTCCCGGAGGTCTAAACCTCATAACGGGATTTAGGGCGTCACAAGTTGGTATCAGAGGTATAGGTTCGATTATCTTTGCGGGTTCATGGGTAGATCCTAATCTTATAGAGGTGAACCATAGTGGTGTCCCTCAATATCAATACGTTTTCTTGCGATAGATACTTCTTCCGTTAGAATACTTGGGAAATGGGAGAAAAGTGGAATGGGATGTTAGCTCGTCTTGGCTACATCAATTCATGAACAATCTTATTTTTAATTTATTTTGACCTCTTGTTGTAATAGACTCACCCATTGGCTCTTAATTCTTTCTCATTCAAATGCATGTTTGTGTTCGGAGCTAGTTTTACTTCATGATTAGCTGCATGCGACTGATGGATTATTTAGTATTTAACCGCAGCGCAACGATTGAATATTTTGTAAGTCGTCAGTCTACTGTCGCCAATGGGAGTTAGAACGTGGTGAACTTATGTAAAGTGGCCATTAAAGTTCCATTCCTTGAGTTCAACCTATTGTTTTCCTTTTTGATTCTCTTGAAGGGTGAGCCTTATGTATGATTATCATTGGAATCCCAAACTATTACAGCCGTACTCAAACAAGTAGATTCGGAGTTACAAGAAAGAATACATCGATTAATCCTAGTTTGATTGATAGGGTGTAGTAGAGTGGTTGAAGTACTGGGAATTGCTCCGGGTGAGGAGCCACTCGCCTTATAAGTATATTTCTTCATTAGCGAAATAGTAGAATTCCCTCGAGTTGGATTAGGAATGAGAAAGGATGACCGAATTTTGTTAAGCCCTCAAACCCCTAGTGTTCGGATATGAATAAGGAAGGATGATAGGCCCTTTTATGATTCTGGTATCCAGTGTGCGTTCATAACAACCGTATCTTTTTATGGAGAAGATTAAAGTTTCTAAGGGGAAACTTGTTCATAGCACTAGTCGCAATCGGTCCATGTGATCATTTCCCTTTCCTTTATAAGATTGAGTATATTTCTAGAAACTCGTCCAGAGTGGGAAAGCCAACTACGTATTCAACCTAAATGTAGTTTTATCCCCTTATAGTTAAGGAGTTTTCAGAGTGATGCAGCGAAAGAGAGTTGGATACTTAAGCCATAGTTGTTGTTGGTTTTGAACCATTAATATGTAGTTTTATACATTTGATTTAGAATTCTATTAGTATTAAGTTATATAAGTTTGGTTTCAGGACCCTTCTTGTAACAAGTTAGTGTGATGTCGCCAAACGCCAGATGAATCATCGGTGAACCTTTATAGTTAATGACTTTGAATTTAGTGCTATTGGAGAATTTTCCTAACCCTCTTACAAAGTCACTCAGTTAGAATAGTGTGGCGATAGTAGAATAATGAGCCTCCTTCGGAGTGGAGTGACAAGTTTATTCAAGATCCTTAATGTTGAGCGTCTTTGTTTTTGCATTCATAAGAGATTTTTTTTAGGACCATGACTACATTTTGTGCCTAATATGGAGACTTAGAAGGTGACTCATTTTCAAAACCTTTGTCTGCTTGAATTGGTGGCAAATCCCCTAACGAAGGGAGTTGGCATTCGACCGTATAGAGTCAATCTCGTTTCCTCTATAGTCCCTCACACTGTATATTTTAAAACCTACCTCTAAGATGGGAATTGACCTGGAATTCGGATGTGTGACAAGAGTTACAGTTTAAGATAGGTATTTTGGATCAAGACCCTTGTTGAAGGGTGGTGTCATATGTAGAGGCATGTCTTATACAGGAAATCTACCCTTTTTTGTTATAAATGATGAGTCCTTATCGAGTTTACCAAATTCTAATTTTTGATGGGTAGTCTGTTGCTGGCCAAGAGTGGAACCTGAGTTCCATAAGGTTGTATCATGCACGTGTGTTTTCCCCAATAATAAATTCCCTGAATATATACGAGTTTTATGGGGTTTTTGCCAGGAAAAATCTCATTCTTTACGTGATAGCCAGTTATAACTATACATAAAGGACCTCACTGTCTAGGTAGACCGAATGTGAAACGAGTTATAATTACATAATGCTTGTCTGATCGTGAAATGGATTGACAGCCTTTGCCAAATCGTAGTGTTTCTGTTCAATCCCAGATGAGCTTTTCCCTTTTTTGTTGGAAAGTTTAGGTTTACAATCTCTGATTTTGCGTAGTGTTCTACATGACATAGTGAACTTCATCTCCATAGTTTAGATGCTTCCGATGACTCATTTTAGATGAAATTGCTTTGCTAATAAGTTCATTTTGTAATTTAAGTTATGAATCATCAATCATTTTATGATCTCCCTAATTAAGTGTGAGAACTCTTTCGTAATTGACTGTGGATAGCATCGGTGGATCAATCTGATCTTGTATATCCGTACCTTGTTACTTGATATCATTTAGTATCCTAGAAAAAAGAAATCATGTTTAAAGTCATTTTCTCTATCCCTTGTTTGGATCGAACATTGATGAAGGCTTTATGTGTCCTAGAATCCATTATTCATCCATGCTCTCATGCCAGTAGCTACTCAAACGTTTAATATTACACTATGAAGTTGTAAGTGCCCTCTTGAGGAGGGGAGACTGACGCTATTGGGAGTGTTTTTTTCTATCTTACTCATCGCAATTTAAGTTTTGAGGACGAAACCTCTTAAGGAGGGGAGATTGTAACACCCCGTATTTCAATTTCAAGCAAATCCTCTTCCACAGCTGGTTTAAGGCCAAACCTCCGTTTAAAGAGTCAATTTTCGTTCCGGAACCTCTGTTGTTGAGCAAATACTTATAATATGTTATTTTAATGATATTAAGTATGAGTGTATGTTAGAACGCATTTTGGGGAAGCCGCGGTTGAATTTGGAGGCTAACGGCAAAAAATCAAACTTTTGCCGAATTGAGTTTTTAGCCAACTTTGGAAGGCCATAACTTCTTCATAAAAAGTCCAAATGAGTCCTCTTTTGTGGCCATGGATTCATCTCATTCCCCTCTACAACTTTTGTTTGAAGGCCGAATTGAATAGAAGTCGTTTCGGGGGTCGAAATGGGCCTCGAAAACTGCTACTTCTTAAAAAGAAAATATGAGGGGCTTCAGCCAAGGTGCCCTCTGATCGATCAGAGGATCCTCTGATCAATCAGAGGTACTCCAGTGTGTTTTTTTGTGGGATCATTAGCCATGCTTCATCATGACACAAGTTCATCATCACCTTCATCATCAATATCTCCATCTTCTTCTTCTCCTATTGGTTCCACCATTTTAGGGCTTGGAGCTCAAGATTGGGAATCTTAAGCTAGCTTGGCTTTTGGCTTAATTCGGCGCTCCAAACCTTCAATTATCTCATAATTCAGGTGGGAACACTAGTACCTAACTTCAATTTCAAATATTATGTGTTGCATCTATGATTTCAAGGCAAATTGGGGGATTTCTCTTAAGAGCTTGTTGATTTATACATACATGGGGTTTCGGGTAATAATTGTTGTTAGTTTTCTTCGATTTTTCCATGTTTTTATTGTGATTTCATATTAATATGTACAAATCACATTATATGTTTGAGTACCCCAAGCCCTATGTAATACCCATTAGAGGGTAAGCACGTATACTCAGGTTGAAGTCGTATATGTACTGTTATGGATTACAAAAGAGTATTTATACTAGATTTAGGACTATATAAGTTATATATGTTTGTTCTACATGTATATTTGGGTTGATATGGGATTTGTATGGACCTCGCACAATACAACCTATATGAATATTTATATATATATAATTATCCCTTCATATATTACAGAGTTGATGAGAAATTATATGATGGTATATGTTTCCTCACATTCACCATAAAAACCCCACTATACACTTGTACACTTGACTAGTATTTGTAAATAACTATAAAGAGGTGTGGAGAAAATTTAGTATATGAGGAAGAAATTGCACATATACAATTATGACATATTGTTCTTATAATGTAAATTATACACCTATGCCATTGGATTACTAACACCAAGAATTTGGTAGAAACCCATTATCTCGGTAACAACCTTGCAATGTTTTTGAATGGGGCTACGAACTTGATAAATTGTCGGTTCGAACCATGATTTTGGTTTCAACGTAATGATGATTATATCCATGAGATATATACTCCATTGAACAAACTAATTACTTTATTTATGATATTCCATCAAGCCAAGAAATTATTACTAGTAGATTACTAGTCCACTCATTGAGTTGTTCAAGTATTGCATGGATATGATCATGTGATGGTATTAGTCTCTTTAATGGCATTTGTATATTTGATACATCATAAGATGAATCTATCTATCTATCTATCTATTTACCAATCACGTATATATATATATATATATATTTGGTTATACGTATAGCAATTATATAGATCATATGTCTGTATATCAAAGCTAGATATAATTTGGGATGTCTATATATACATATGTGCGATATATGTATATGTTGAGTACATACTTAACTAATATCTATAAATTACTTGACATATATATACTATTTTCGTAAACTATGTTATTTTGAGTTTGGACAAGCACTAATGGTCCATGGGTTAACTTAGCCTTGGTGGCTACATACCCTGGTGTAAAACGGAATACTCTATGGCGGCATACTCTATGACCCTTGTGGAAGGATCCTACTTTGGGAGCGGCATACTCTATGGTCCAGGTAGGGGGATCACACGAGGCGCCATACCCTGCACATCTAAGTGGTCCACGGGGGGACCTAGCCTTGGGGGCTTAGATCGCGATCCCTATGCACAGTCGGAAAATCCTAGATGTCGGATTTGAGGTAATTGGACATGAGAGAGACTTATTTGAGTTAGATGGACTAGAGATTGGGAGTAGAAGATTAGTGCATATGCTCTTATTATTATTTTACTATTTTACTTATGATTGATATTTCATTTGTAATTTGAATGTACAAGCTGTCTATTTTGGCTTAGGACATCATGCTGTGTGCATAGCATGCATGTATTATATATATATATATATATATGTTGAACCATTAGGGCAAGCTGACTTTGCAGAGCAGCTTGGATGCTCATTTTTAATGGGTGGAGACTCGGTGTAGTATTTTACAGATTAAAGTATTGCGTACCTATATTGATAACATAAGTATATTACTAGTTTCATTATCTCACGTTGTATGTGTTTGACAAAGTGTATTTTAATATACAACCCTTATAGTTCCCACTGAGCCCGTGTTTGGCTCACTCCTATTTTCCAAACCAGTTTTGCAGGTAAATCTCTTCGGGAGCGGCACGAATGCAAAGTATAGGAACCTCTGATGACCCTAAATGATTGTAGTTGTCCATGTATAACTAATTCCTTATGGATTATAGATATTAGAACTATTAGACTTTATTGTATCATTCATTTGTATTAAATTGTTTTTATAAGTTTTGTAAAGGCCATTTATGTATTCTGGGACCTCGTTGGAGGGATTGGTATATATGTGTATTAACGTATTAGATTTGTGTGGATTGCAAATCATTATGGATGTGGAGTTAACTTTCTAGTTAAGCTTTATTCTCTTATTTACAGGTTTGATTTTATTGAAAATACGAACTCCACATGTCGAAATTATCTGAAAAATGTGGCCTTACATGTGATTTTCTATTATATTAGTTTTTAATTAAGCACGTCAAACCCGCCATTGCGTACGGCTCCGTAATTAACCGGGTCCCGGAGGTCTAAACCTCATAACGGGATTTGGGGCGTCACACATAGTATAGAAGTGAGAAAATATATGGATACCTTCGGAGATGCCTAATTAGTAAACCAAGTATGAAATCTATAATGAATTCATTAAGAAGTGAAACTATGAATACTTGGTTAAGGACATAGATTTTTCTATCTATAGAGGATAATTGATAAGAGAAGTATTAGTGTAGGATATACGGTATATATTCATGTTAGAGGACGAGTTCACAAAACATGTCTAACCTTAGGAAGCTAGCGTTTGTGTGAAGTGGTTCTATATTAGCGACTCCTTTGTAATGCGAGAATCAATTTAGAGTATGCAATTGGATGTCTAGGGATGAGACCGTTGAGTCAGCTAGTTAGTTTACAGGTGACTAGAGCAGGAGTCCTAGTGGGGTTCGCATGCACTCGCGTATGGATTACATTACATTGCATGTTTTCGAACTATTGCATTGGAAAAGTATTTTCTATATAATAATGCACGTGCTTATGTGTGCAATTTTTATTTTTTATATAAACTCTATATATTTCCCATTGAGTCCGGATTTAACTCATCCCATTTTCTAAACAGTTTTGCAGGCTTAGCATCTCGGGGTGACGCGTGGCGTGCGTCAATAGAAAGCCTCTGATGACCATAAACTTTTCTAGTCCTTTAAACCAAGGACTAAGTTGTATATTCTTTGGATCTTGGTTGTATTGTAAACGGACTTTTATTTAAAGTACTTGTTGTAGGTATTGTTGTATAAATGGCTTTTGATGTAAACTCATATGATTAGTTTTTATATGTGGAGTAGACTTTAAATGTGATTGGATGTGGTTTTACTTGTAGAAAATGGTTTTTCTATGAAAGGTTGGTTTATCAATGAAATGAACTCCACATGCCGAAATTTTATAAAAAGGAACTTTGTCCGTTCATGTTTTATTCAAGAAAAGTTTTTAGAAGTTGTAATTTTTATATTTTAAACCCGTCGTCACACACGACATCCTTGATTAATCGGATCTCTGAGGTGAAAATCTCAGAACGAGATTCGGGGCGTTACATCTAATTTCATTAAAGTATTGTCAAATTAATATTGAGATATGGACATAATGATAGTGATACATTAATTGTTCAATAATTGATTGATAGAGACTGACAATCCGAGGAAAAGATGTTGTATTACTAGTTTGAGAGTTGTGGTTATACACTTTAGGGTGCGTTTGACATGTTAGATAAGAATGTCCGATAGCAAGAATTATTTAATTCCATCTAAACCGGATAAAATAAACCCAACTTAATTTTAGGTGGGATTGTTTGATCCCTCCTTTAATGGGATAAAAGGCATTTGTAGGATAAACAATTCACCTTGTAATCCAATCTTGACTAACAACAAACATGTCATAAGAATTTTTTATCATATCTTGTTCTCTTATCCCACACGTCAAACCCAAACTTATGTTGTAAAACAAGTACTACAATAATCAACGTACTAAATAATTTAATTATATAACACTCTCTTTTTATAAATTAATTATATCCTTTAAGAAGGTTAACTTAAGTATACCCTTAATTCAATTATATGACACTCCCATTTCATGCATTTAGATGTGGCAATGGGTCAATTATGCTCATGCCAGTTTTTATCTTGTTTTGAGTGTTATCATTTCAAGTCTAAACGAATTACTCAATATAACCCATTATTACCATTTAAGTAAATATATAATAAAATTGTATTAGTATATAAAATATTTTTTCAGAGAAGTTCAAACCCTTGAAAATCTAGGGCGCTAGAGCATTATTTTATTAATATAAATTGACTCTAAAAAGCCCAGACTCAGGGGTGCACAACGAAAAAGGAAGAGACATGGACTGGACCTCTATGGAAAAACAATAAAAGCATAAATAAAAAGAATCCAATGGGCTTTATAAACCAGCCTATCAAAACTATGCAAACTGGACCAAAAAGAGACCATTATATAGTAAGAGTACAGGTAATGGAATCTAAATCTGCAATTAGAGAGTAAAGACATGTCCCGCCCCATTAAAGTGAATGTCTGTGTAGGAGCCGAATCCTACCAAAATGGAGTCTTATGATCCAGCCCCATAGATGCAATGTGATATACCACATCATTGCCCTCTTCATAAATATGAGAACATTATAATTGCATGCTAGAAGGAAACTTCTTGCAATTGTCCCTCCTCGTGGCAACATGTCAAGGAGGCTGATAAGAGATTGGAATACTATCATTGATACGAGCTCAATCTATGGCCTGTGCCAACCACACTGCTGAGCAAACTTAAACCCCTAAATAAGAGCCAAAATTTCCTCAAGGAAGGCTATACCAATCCCAACAAAAAAATAATATGCACATAGCTATATGGTCTTTAAAAACACCCTCAGCTGTAGCTCTACCTGGGGCACCCTGAACCATGCCATTTGTACTCTACTTCACCTATCAAATCTAAGGAGGAAGTCAATAAACTAGGATAAATAAAGGGACACAACAAGACTTGCCCTACACACCAAGACCACGAAGAATAGAAAGATCCCTCATAGTATTACCAATGTGACCCTTGGCAATGACAAAAACCCAAGGCAGCCAGCCTGACAAAGAGGGTAGCTAACGGTGAAATGTGAACTATCGCCAATGGCGTAGCCAGAAAATTTGATTAGTGGGGTCATACATTAATTTATTACCAATCTCACATCAACTACAATACTTAAATTATCAGTTGAAAAAATAAGGAATGAGCAATGCTATTCGGTCCAAAAAAACACAGCCTAATAGTAAGTGTAAATGCATCTTTATCACTCAAAATGCAATTGAGACATAATTTTTAGGACACGTTTTGAGCTTACTCGCATTTCTCATAGAAATTATATTTGTTCTACATTCCTTTTTTTATTTATTTACAATTTGACCCCACTATTTACTATTTTCTCTAAATTTAAGTGGTGTCAATTACACGTATCAGTTCAAATATGTTAAAAATATACTATATTTGTATGTAAATTTTTAAAAACAAGTGGGGTCACTAGACCCCACAAAGGTGCAAGTGGCCACGCCCCTGACTATCGCTCCTGGAAAACCCGTATATTGCAAGCCTGCGAAATGAAGTCTCACGTATAAAATACCACAGCCACCCATAACTAAAAAAATTGAGGACAAAATGACCGGCAAGAAACTAATAACAATTTATCCATAACCGTGTCAAATATTCAAAATGAGATGGCAAAACCCACAAACAGCTCACAAAGCCTCCTTTGCGAAATGACAAGAAAGAAATAAATACGTTATAGACTCCAAGCTGCTCTCGCATATAAGACACCTATTTTTGGCCACAAATGGCCGTACAACTGTAAAATGATCGTACTAATTTCACATCCAAACAAATACTAAAATAAATTTGAAATCGCCTACCAAAACATTCTTTACCCATTTTAAACTCGCCCATCATTTTCTTAAAAACAAAGAATTAAGAAAACCACAATAAACAAACCAAAGATTTTAGCAAAGAATCGGGGATTATTTGGTGGATTGATACTACTGATGCAAAGGATGACATAGGCATTATTTTGTATGGAAAAAAAATAAGAATTAGATTAGGAATTATTTTTATGAAACACGGAAAGCCATTAAACCGTAATACCCGTATGATTTGGCTTTCATTCATATTGCTAAAAATTCTAGATTGATTGAAGCGATAATTACTTGTTAGCCTCGATAATTTTGACATACATTATATATATATATATATATAGGGATTCAGAAGTAAATTAACAATATTTTAAGTGTAATTGATATCATCTTTGAGAAAATTTCAATTAGGCCTTCATGATAAAAAAAACAATTTATTTTATACGGGTCTATGCAGCTTATTTTTTACTTTCCCTTATAAATGTGATGGTGTTCTTTTACTAAAAAAAAACATTCTTTGGCTTATAAGATATAGATGGGATGAGTTTGGCATTTTAAAAAAAAAAAAGAAGGGGTGAATTGAATTATTATTATTTTTTTAATAATTAGTAGGGTATGTTTGGCGTGTAGAAAACATGAGTGAATTGAATGTTTTTGATAAAAATTGGTGGGGTGAAGTGTAAGTTTTCTCTTATTGGGGTGAAAAAAAATATTTATATGGGTTTATTTAAAAAAAAATTCTTTATTTTTGATGTTTTTTTTAGGGATGGTGGAACTTAACATCCCTATATTTATTTTTATACCTCCAATAAACTAATAAACTTACCCCACCACTGGGGTGAACCAAAAGATTTTCCTGAAAAACAGTTGGGTGAGTTGAAAGTATTCTCACACTGGGGTGAGAAGAATAGGGTCCCGTTAAGAACATCCTTTTGTTTTGTGTAAAAAATTTACATCTCCAACAGACTTTTAAAAACAAGTTTTGTGTAAAACGGATGTGTAAAATATACCCAAATTTTGCCACATCAATTTTCTCTTTTCATACCATTTTTCATAAATTTTAAAACATAATAACTTTTAATAATAAATATAGATTTTTAATAAAAAATTATATATTTTAAATATAAACATCGAGAACTATAAATAAAGATCCATTGTAACTATAAGATTATGTATCGCAAAATTGAGTTTTTTACACTTTAGTCCCTTGTTATTTACACGGATTGTCACTTTGGTCCATGATATTCAAATTTTGACTCATCACACCCTAATGTATTTGCGCGTATCACTTTAGTCAGTCAAATCAACTTCCGTTAATTTTGTGAACGGAAAAATGTGTGTGCACTCACTTAGCTTTGCTGGAGGGGCATAAAAGGAAATTCCAGACATTTAGTGTTACCTAAGCCATTAGCAAGAAGAAAGAAATGGTAGAAATAAGAAATGGAGAAAAAGAAAAGAAACATGCAAAGTATTCAATTCGCCCCTAACAACCAATTGTTCTCACCGCACTTCCCATTTATCAATTCTCTCTTCTTTTTTCTTCCTGTCATTCCTTTTCTGCTCTTGTGTTTCCTTTTTTATCATCCATATGCATATTAAATCGACATTCCAATCCCTTGTAGAGAGAAAGAGTCAGACTAATAAATATAGAAAGGAATGTTGATCGCAATACAAACAAACCCCAACTAGAGAGAAAGACCCACCTTTCTTTCTCCTATCTTTTTTCTCTCTCTCAATCTATAGCAAAAGGATAGCAAATCCCAATTAGGGAAATAGAGATGTAGTATATAATGGCAATTGCTTAATCTTCTTTAATCAGACCTACCTTTATTTCTCCTCTTTTTCCCTTCAATACTCACTTTTATTCCTTAAATATCTTTAAATTTTATGTTGGTTTTATGTTTGAAAATAAAATTTTTAGTTTTAATCAGCTCAATCTAATTAAGATAGTTGCTTTTGTAACTTGAATATCCCTTTTTCTTGAAAGTCTTTCCCAAAATTTAACATTTTATCATTCAGTTTTTGTCTAATACTATACATCTTAAGTGTTGACATGAAAATCAAGACATGGGTGCTCTCATTTTCCACAAAAAATTCACACTAATTGCTTTAATTTTGCTAAATACTTTCAATTTTTTGCCCCATAATCCACTTTGAGAAGTCTTTTTCTTTTTTGTTTATGTCTTATTTTCCTTCTCTGTTCCTTCTTGTTAATGAGTTTGGTAAAAAAATAAAAATTTGGATCTTTTAAATAATGTTATTTCAATTTACACTAGGTATTTGTCCCTATGAATATGCGGTTTAAGCTCTTGCTTTGTATCTCAATGAACCATTGTATATATATATATATGTTTGATTATATTTGCATTGAATTAATGTTGAATACATTTCATTTGGAGATTTTACTCATGTCTATTAACTTCTAAAGATCCATGTCTAGAAAACTAAACATATTAAAATAGGAACAAGAGTTATAAATTTAACATGGGTGAAAGATTTTTGCAAGCAAGCTTTTGTGGGTTGAAGTCAACCCACACAATGACACAGTCTGTTTGGATTGAGGGAATGGGAAGGAAAGGAAAAGAGGAAGAAGGATTGCATTTTACTCGTTTAGATAGATTTATAAGAGGGAGTGGAGAGGAAACGGAGGGATTGAGAGGGAATGCCAATCCCCTCTATTCCTTTATTTTGTTTCCTTCCAATATTGGGAGGATTGGGAGGGAAAGGAAAAGATTTTAATGATTTTTGTACGTTTTTCCAAATTTAACCCTAATTTGTTAATAATATATTAAATCACATTCCTTTCCTTTCTTTTCTTCTTTCTATCCAAACAAGATTTATTTTCATTCCATTCTTTTCCATCCTTAGCTATCCAAATAGCAATAAAATTAAACTCATTCTTTTCCATTCTATTCCATTCTTTCCCCTCCTAATTAACTATTTCATTTCCATCTCTCACTTTCAATCCAAACGGACCGTTAATTTCTCAAGAGAGGTTTAATCATTTTGTGTCCGTGAGAAATAGTCTTGCTTGACTCATATGATTCTTTAGGTTTTTTAATATGGTTCTTTGTTTTTTCTTAGTTCTTTCCGTCTCTTTTTGTTCTTATTAATAGCTTTGGTTAATTTAATTGTTGGAATTTCCTTTTATGCCCCTCCAGCAAAGCCGCATGAGTGAGACACGTTTTTCAGTCTACAAAATTAACAAAAGTTGGTTTAAAGGACTAAAGTGACATGCGAAAAATACATAAGGGTGTGATGAGCCAAAATTTAAATATCTAGGACCAAAGTGACAGTCCAAGTAAACATTAAGGAACTAAATTGTTAAAAACTCCGCAAAATTCAAGAAAAAAATAATAAAAAGTTGCATAAATGACTTTTAACCTAGGTTGATATCTTATTGGTTCTTTCAAATTTTATACAAGAGTTAACGAATGTACCATCTAAGCAAAAAAAATTTCAAAGTTCAAGTTTTGTGTAAAAATTGATTGACACATAGGATTTACACATTAATTTTTACACAACTGTTAGAAATGCTCTTAATAGTACTTTTAGCTGCCGAAAGCAAGCATTTTCTTCTTATTAAATTTTTTTATTTCTCACAGGGTTTCGAATGCCATTGGGCTACTATACGGTGATGCCATTCGGCCTGAAGAATGCCGGGGCAACAACTAAAGAACTATGATGGCTATCTTTCATGACTTGTTCCACAAGAATATGGAGTTCTATATGCACGATTTAGTCATAAAATCGGCAAAGGAAGATAACCATCTCAATGACCTTAAGGAAAGTCTTTTAGAGATGCTAGAAGTTTAAGCTCGAAATGAACCCTCTAAAATGTGCCTTTAGGGTCACCCGCGAAAAGTTTATGGGTGTTGTAGTTAATCGGCATGGAGCATAGGTGGATGAGGAAAAGAAGAAATGAATCATGGCAATGCAGTATAGGTGGATACGGAGAAGAAAAAATGAATCATGGCAATGCAGTATAGGTGGATGAGGAGAAGAACAAATGAATCATGGCAATGGAGAGGCCGAATTAATAGAAGCCACCTCAAAAGCTTCCTCGGTAAGATTTCTTACCTATGGTAATTCATTCCGGCGCTAGCCCAGTTATCTCACCTAGATACGTCACTCTTAAAATTTCCCGTAACTTACCATTGGATTGAAGAGCACCAGAAGGCATTTGACAACATCAAGAAGGCACTCAACTCCACGGAAACAATAATTCTGCAAAAGAAGGGTGTACTGTTGCTGCTATACCTAACATCAACGATTAACTCAGTTGGGGCTTTACTTTCCCAAGAAGAGAAGGGAACAAAAAAGCCAGTGTATTAAATTAGCCGAAAGATTGTCAGCTTACACTAGGAAAAAAATCATCTTAAGAGACTGAGTTTCATAGTCGCTTAAGACCTCTTCTCCGTCTCTTAAGTCTTAAGCGACTAATTGTCAGTCGCTTAAGTATTGTCTCATTAGCCGAGTGGCTGTAGCTCTTAAGGGCGACTGATAAATATGAGTTCGTCGCTTAAGAAACCCTTAAGCCACAAACTCAAACTCCGTCACTTAAGGCTTAAGCGACTAATGGTAAATAGCTTAGTCGCTTAAGCTAGGCCAACTTAAGCGACTAACAATGGCTTTGTCAGTCTTTTAAGCTTAGTCACTTAAGAGACTGACAAAGCCTTGTCAGTCGCTTAAGCTGGTCACTTAAGCTATATATGTGAGTTCACTTAAGCCACTAATAATGACTATGTCAGTCGCTTAAGTGACGAAACACCATTCCACCGAAATGTGCAATTCTAACAGCCTACAGGTTTGTCGCACCTGCAATTCAAATTAATTCACACCTACAATTCATAGCCAAACTTGTAATTCAAACCAATTCACACCCAAATTTGCAATTCAAACCAATACAATTTCAACAAGTGTTCACATAAAAAGTCAACACATATACAAGTGTATAATTCACAAACAATATACAAACATTAAATACGGTTCACTTACAACATCAAAAACTTGTTCACAAAAATACAAGCCTAATAACAAAAGTCGCTAAAGTACAAATCCGTTATGTGTCTTTCCATTTGCTCCTGTAGCTTCAACAATTATGCTTTAAGAGGAAACACATGCAAAATATTTATCATTTATAATTCAGTTATAACCAAAAATACATTTCTAAGGATAAAAATAGTGAAAAATATCTCACCTTATCTTTAATAAAGCGTATAATCTTTATAATTCAGTTATAACTAAAAATACATTTTAAGGATAAAAATAATGAAAAACATCTCACCTTATCTTTGATAAAAACATATAATCTTTTCACAAATGCTTTCATCGGTGCTAGGTTCCTCCATGCTCCTAACAAGCTTAAATAAAACTGTTAAGGATTGCAGCAATCAAAACACAAATCAAAAGTGTAATAATTAACAAGTGGGAAATTAATTGTGAGTAGAAGAGTTTCACGTATATAAGCTAACTGATGAGTGATAAGCATTGCCACTCTATTTTCATGCTATACTTATCAAGTGGCTCTCACTTTCCAAGTTTCCATCCAAACCTCAGGTAGTATTGTTTCCTAGTTGCCTATCTTTGTCCAGTGTGTCTCTTGCCTTTCAAAGTGCTTTATCAAACATATACACATACTATATAAATGTGATTACATGTTCAATTCCAAAAGTGAAATCTCTCAACTTTTGATGGTATAGAGGTTGCCAATGTCATATTATGCTTGCCTTGCACAGATTGGGGTGGTACTAGAGTGGCTGCAAATATAGGCATCACTCTATGGTATAAACCTATTCTTAGAAGATTTTAAAAAATGGTCTCTGTCAGACAACAGTCGTCTCCCCTTTCTCATCTATCATGAAGAACATTGTGTCAAAGTTCTCTATTCGTACTTACAAGGTAAAGTGTAGATTAATGAAGATATTAATCCCCACAAAGATATTAATGGAGATATTAATCCCCACAAGATAATTGCTTGTCTTAACCTTTTAAAGTTTCCCCAAAAAGTACCTTAACAGCAACAAACACCAAATCAAAATCACATCCATAACAAAATTACCTATATGAATATGTAGATATATAAAAATTTCATATGATATACGTACCAAAATTTGGACTTGGCACGGACTTCATTAGTGGCCAAAAGCTTCATGTGGTTGATCTTGCGGTGCTCATCTGTCTCTATTGGGAGAGCTCTTCCCACAACCTAGAACTGATGGAACTGTACACACAAGACAATTGAAGAAACAAATTTAAAATATTAGAATAAAACCCTAGGTTAATCGAAATAGCTGAAGGAAGTATTGGTACAAATGAAAAGACAAAAATAAAACCCTAATAGAAAGCTCGACATACCCTGTAAGTCACCATTTTTGACGGTGGTCACTCTCCTCTTCTCTCTCTCCGTGAATATATGCTTGGTGGGTGGCAAAGGGAGATTAGGGTTTTTCTTTTGCTTATATATGAGCCAAGGAGAAATGGGCTAAAACCTATATATGAGAAAAAGAAGATAGAAAAAAAACCCTAAAAAATTATGATATTTTATTAAACACCCAAATGCAAGAGAAACATGATAGAAAAAAGCCCTAAAATTTGAGAATGAAGGGAGAGATGAGAGTTGAGAGATAGAGAGAAGGATTGAGTACCTATTAGCCAGCGGTCCCGTCGTCCGCTCTGGATGCTCTGGCGGTTTGAAGAAAAAGAGAAAGAGTTTGTAAGAGAAAGGGCGGTAAGCCTTGCGCCCAAATCAAAAAGGCAAAATTGATAGAGGGAAAGAATCCCGCTAAAAAAGACTACTTTGAGCGACCGATACATATATCACTAGTCGCTTAAGAATTACTTAGAGCGATTGATATTGATTAATGTCAGTCACTTAAATAAAAATAAATATATATTTTTTTATTTTAAATTATTTATCAATTAATCTATATTTCTTTTTATTTTTCTTTTATGTAATAATAATAATAATAGAAAATGAAAAAAATGTTAAAAAAAGATTATTTATTTATTTATTTATTTAATAATAATAATAGTAGAAAATGAAAAAAAAAATGCTAAAAAATATTATTTATTTATTTATTAAAATAATAATACTAAGAACAATGATAGAAAATGATAAATAATACTGAAGAAGATTATTTATTAATTTATTTATTACAGCAATAGTGAAATTGATTTCAGGAATTACAAATCAAAATATGTGACCTGTCAAAATCTTGGCATACTTCTCCACCTGCGGGATGTTTGAGATAATCAGGATTTACAATCGTTGTTCCGTACCACCGTATTTTCTTTGCAGTGTATGGAGACATGTATAAACACTGCAACCTCAGTGTCAAAAGGAAGTAACGAACCGTCTTCCTGAGAATCTGTTCACTGTCCTCATAATGTATCCATCTTGACTTTTTGCAAATGGGACATTCTTGTAACTTTGCACCCTCTTTGTAAAATAAGAAGCATCCATAGTAGCATGTATGGATGACATCATAACCCATATTGATGTTTTGTAGGTCTTTTTTACTTGTGTGTGTGATTCAGGATACTTGTTTCCAAGATGTAATAGATTTTTTCTATGCCAACACCATTCATTGTAGCATCTGTTTGACATATATTTTACGTTTTAGTTTGATCTGCATCGATTTAAGAATGGAACCAACACAGTGAAATATGTGTTTCTGTTAAAAGTCTGTTATATTTGTCTATTATAATTTTAGTAATAGGGTCAACATGAACTCCAGTATTAACATCATTTACACCATCAACAAAAGTTGTATTATAAGATTCACAAAATGAAAAAGCATCACCCAGGATTTCCATAGTGGAGTTTATGGAAAGATCAACACTACCATTGGAAGAAGCTAAATTATGTAGATATAGCTCCCTTTGGTCCTATAACGAAGGCAAGAAAGCATAGCCTGATGTCGATTTCCGTCCATCTGGGTCACCTCTTCAGTCAGCATCGGTGCATCCAACCACATGCAAATCCGATGCTTAATAGCAAAGCCTATAATCAGCTGTGCCTTTCAGAAATCGGAGTATTCTCTTCACTGCTTTCCAATGAGCAATGCCAGGGTTCCCTTGGAACCTATTAACATGACCAACTGCATAATAAATGTCGAGCAGTGTACACATCATTGCGTACATCATGCTACCAATAGGGTTAGCATATGGAACTCGAGCCATCTTTTCCTTCTCATCAGGAGTCTTAGGACACATGTCCAGACTTAAAGTATTACCATTCTTAACAGGAATATCAATGGGTTTACAAGATTGCATCTAAAATCGTTCAAGTATCTTCCTTATGTAAGTCTCTTGAGACAAACCAAGAATCTTCATTGATCGATCTCTTAGGATCTTAACTCCGAGCACATAGCTTGCCTCGCTTATGTCCTTCATTTCAAAATTTGAAGATAACCACGCTTGTATGGCGACAACCATCTCCTTGTTGTTTCCAGCTAATAGTATGTCATCTACATACAAAGAGAGGATTCATAAATTATTTCCAGAATGTTTAACATACACACATTGGTCTTCCTCGATCACGGTAAACCCATTTGAGGAAATGGATCGATAGAATCTCAGGTACCATTATCTAGATGACTATTTCAACCCACAAATGGATTGATTGAGCTTGCAAACTTTGCGCTTTTGCCCTCTAGGTACAAAACCAACAGGTTGATCCATATGGATTTCCCCATCTAGTTTTCCATTGAGAAATGCAGTTTTAACATCCACCTGAAAAAGTTCTAAATCCATATAAGCGACAATAGCTAGAATGAGGCAGATTAAGGCAACCCTCACTACTGGTAAGAAGGTTTCCTTATAGCCAATGCCCTCTCTTTGGGTGTAGTCTTTTGCCATAAGGTGAGTTTTATACCTATCAATGGAACCATATGCCTTACGTTTGACTTTTAGAACTTGTTTGTTCCCAATAGACTCCATCTCATTAATCGTTGCAATTTTCCATTTAGCCGAAGCAGGGGACGTGACAGCCTTTTAATAATTTTTAGGCTTGTCTACATCTTGCGGAGCACACATGAAAGCTGCCCCCTCAATCTCAAAGCGATGACGTGGGACACTTTCACGATTGCTCCTACGCAAGCGTGGACTATGGGAATGAGTCTCTAATAGAGGGACACTCCCACTAAGAGGTTGCACACTCCCACTAGGAAGTGAGCCGCTCTTAACATCCTTATTATGATTTGAACCGCCTTCATCCGATTCTACCATTTTAAACAACTCAATGTTTATGTTTACATCCCATCTCTTGGGGAATCCTCCTCTAAGAAATCAACATCTCGTGACTCAATCTCATAAATAGTTCCATCTTCTTACTCATCAAGCATTACATATCTTTTAGATTCCTCAGAATATCTAATGAATATGCACTTATGCGCCCTAGGGCCTAATTTCCCATACGAATAGGAACTAGTGTGAACATACCCCCATTGCCCCCTATGGGCGCAAATGGCTTAATTCAGGTTTCCTGTGGGTCCAAAGCTCATACGCAAGTGTGGACTATGGGCATCAGTCTCTAATAGAAGGACACTCCCACTAGGAAGTGAGTCGCTCTCAACATCCATATTTTGATTTAAACCGCCTTCATCCGATTCTACTATTTCAAACAACTCAATGTTTATGTCCACATCCTCTCTTTTGGAGAATTCTTCCTCTGGGAAATCAACATCTTGTGACTCAATCTTAGAAACAGTTAAATCTTTTTGTTCACCAAGTATTACATATCAATTAGATTCCTCAGAATATCTAATGAATATGCACTTATGCGCCTTAGGGCCTAGTTTCCCATGCGAATGGGAACTAATGTGAACATACCCTGCTGTCCCCCCATGGGCGCAAATGGCTTAAGTCAGGCTTCCTGCTTGTCTAAGGCTCATAAGGCGTTGATGAAACAAATTTTGAAGGCACACGGTTGAGGATGTAGGCTGCAACTAAGATAGCATCCCCCCCAGAAATATATTGGGAGGTTAGCTTGCTCCATCATCGATCTAACCATATACAAAATGGTTCCATTCCTTCTCTCTGCTACACCATTTTGCTGCGAAGTATATGGAATAGTTAACTGCCTCTAAATTCCTTTTTCATCACAAAGCTGCTTAAATAGCTTAGATAAGTACTCACATCCACGATCAGTACAGAGAGCCTTAATGGCCCTCCCACTTTGATTCTCAACCAAACTCATAAAACGTTTAAAACAATCAAATGCCTCAGACTTATGGGAGATCAAATATACATAACCGTAACGTGTATAATCATCTATAAATATAATAAAATAGTTAGTTCTATGCCTTGCCCTCACACTAAGTGGGCCACAAATGTTTGAATGAACTAATTGTAAAGGAAAAGATGCTCTAGTAGCTTTTTCAAACGGTTTCTTAGTTGACTTTTCTACTAAGAAATGCTCATAATTAGGCAAACTTACTTTAGCGAGCTGACCTAATAATCCCTCTTTAGCCAATTGATTCATTCTGTCCTAGCTAATATGACCAAGTTTAGTATGCCAAATCGTAGAATTATAAACATAAGTAAAGAAAGAAATAGAATTATTATTACTGGACTAACAAATATCCAAAACAAATAATCCATCTGAAATAAAAACACTACCATAAAACATCATTCCATAGAAAATGCTAACATTATTGTTCTCGAAAACTACTCGAAATCCAAGCTTAAGCAAAGTAGAAACTGATAAAAGGTTTCGTCGAATATCAGGAGCAAATAATACATCATGGATCAACAAGTTGCGTCCACCGTGTATGTTCAGCTTGTCGGTACCAATACCTAAAAGTTGAACAGCTTCTCCATTGCCCAGCTCATCATCGTTCTTCTTCCCATTATTCTGGTTCTTGTGCTTAGACCTAGCTGCCTTGCCCGAACCAAAATGAACTATATAAGAGGAGCTATTTGCTTTAGCAGCTTCTAAGCGCTCAACTTCTAACTCCAAATAACGCGCTAGATTATCAAAAGTTTTGATGTTTTTATTGTGCGTCATGTTGACTCTTATATACTCCTATAAATCAGGTAAGGAACGAATCCGAACTTGAACCTGCTGCTCATCACTCAATTTGTTCCCAACTGCCTTAAGCTCACGAATCATAGTTGACATCTGCTTAAGATGTTGTTTCATTAGAGTCTTTGAGTGCATCTTATACGAGTCAAACTTTAAGATCAACGCGCGCAGTCGAGTAGCTAAAGTGGCACCAAACTTAGCTTTCAGGGCATCCCACATTTCTTGGGCAGTCTTACAGTCCTCGAACGTGCTGATCAAGTCATTGTGCATTTTGCTAAGTATAACAAAGCACGCACAACGATCCTTCTTAACGCACTTGATCGCGCCGATGTTGGGCACCATTGCCATCCTCCGGTGGTGGAGTCAAGGATTGGGTCAAGGTTTCCAAAACCTTTTGATTATCAAGGAGATATTGAATCTTACGAGCCAAATATCATAATTATCACCATTCAATTTCTCACCTTTGTTCAATTCAGCAACTATGCTCTTAGAAGCCATCTAAATGCGCAAAAATATTTAATAAGGATATTATTATTAGCATAACACATCAAAAAATTTGCAGCACAAGTTTTAAATTAAATTTAATATGTCACATATGACACAAGAATGAAAAATCGGTTCTTTTAAAATCATTTCCCACATCATGTGATATTACTAAATTAAAATTTAAACTAGGCGCAAAAGTGTATGGGAGCTCTAAGCTACCACTATACTCCCACTATACCACAATACCACAATATATAGTACATAAAACATGCAACACATTGATATATATAACAGTGAATTACATCAAAAATTGCACAGTACCAAAAAAATTGGACAGTACACCAAAGCTCGATTGTCCTCTGTTGTGATGCCCCGAAATCCCGTTTAAAGGATCTCACCTCCGAGACCCAGTTAGTCACGGTGTCGTACACGACGACAGGTATTATAGTATAAAATATACAACTTATATAAATGAAAATTACTGATAAAGCTATATATCTTGGAAAATTTTGGCATGTGGAGTTTATTCTTTCAATAAAACCATTTCCTGTCAAACAAACACAAGTTTAACTAAAATAATATCTCCATATCTATCAATTCCTTGTCAAGTAGAAATTCACATTCCGGTACAAAGTAGTGCCTCTAATAAGGTCTCGATCTCATAATAACTTTACATCAATATTTATATACAGCAATACAATATATACCCATCTTATCGAATAAAGAATTAGCATACAAGTCATTTTCGAACGACTTTAATAAACGGTCTTAAGAGCTACTAGACTCCACAAGTGCGCTATCCCCGAGAACACCAGCAACACTGGTTTGGAAAATGGGAGTGAGCCAAACGGGCTCAGTGGGAACTATAAGAGTTTTGCATAAGAAAAATAGGTTGGAAAGCTATGCATGCCATGCAATGCTATATGATGAAAGTAAGTTTAGTTTATATACTGCTTCTCTGTAATAAATCACCTCTGGGTAATACACATTTCTTTTTGTATATACAAATGTAAATATATATATATACTACATTTTTGAAGTAGCCAATGCACGGAAAACCTTTTGTGAAATGCATATATATAATGTCCCCAGCCCAAAGAATAAGAATGGCCATATATATACATATACCTCATCATACTGTACAAGCCACAACACCGCGACCAGATCTATCACATCAATCATATATATACGTCACATCTAGGATTTCAGATCTAATGTGCACAGAGATAGCCGGCAACTCGGTTTCTTCTGCCCCCAAGGCAGGGACCACCTACCAGGTCCACCTAGATGGAAAATGCCCCCAAGGCAATAATATAAACTCATGTAGCCACGAAGGCTATACGCTATAAGTAATAACCATCTACCTGGTATGAACGGTGTAGCTATCCAATAATAAATCCCAAACAATATCTAAATATAATAAACTCATCAAATCAATGAAATCATAAGAATATAGAATCCAACAGATATAGATATGTATATACATATATTCCATATGTATTTGTACAACTCGTACATATATATAAATATATATATCTACTCCAATTATGTATACATATACATTTTGTAGAACATGTAGTGGTATTGTTGTTACACTTAAACCAAGCTAGCCAAGTTCATATGTATACATATATTCCATATGTATTTGTACAACTCGTACATATATATATATATATACTCCAATTATGTATACATATACATTATGTAGAACATGTAGTGGTATTGTTGTTACACTTAAACCAAGCTAGCCAAGTTCGTATACTAGTATTTAAAGAAGAAAAATCAAGTGCTTGGGGGTTTAGTGTTTCCCACAAATTTGGCACCAAGCCAAGGATAATATTGTACTGGTACAACCCCTAGATTTTAATATAAACCTCCCCTTATGATCTTTATACTTTACTTATTCAAAATAAACTTGTGGCCTTAACCAACAAAGTTACGGACTGGCCTAGCAAGTGATAAATCTCATAAATTGTGAACTATTAATTCAAGTACAACAACAATACCACAAATAGGATTAATAAAGGCAAACACATACTTTTAAAACCATGTATAGCAGTATGTATGCGTATTAGAGTACACAGTACACTATCGTATCCGTACATAAGGGTTTTGTACAAATCTTACCCAAAAACAATATAGAAATTGGGGCTTATCATAAAATCCATAATTTATACTCATATCAAGTCCAAATCAAACAAAGAATCAAGAGAAATTTACCCAAACCCCCATGGATATGAAATTTTGAGTAAAAACCCTAGGTTTGGTTTGATTTGGTGGAAATACGTTATAATAACTTGAAAACTAGATTTAATACTATTTTCCCACCTATTGAGGGTTAATCCCTCAAAGAATTGCCGTTGAATCAAGCCAAAAAGCACCAATCTCGAAATTTCCCCAATTAGCTCAAAACCCTAACCATGACTACCAAAGGAGGAGGAAGAAGATGGAGATGGTGATGAAGATGATGATAATGGTGTTGGTTAGGTAAGGAATATGAATCTTTGAATGATCCCTCTTAACCCCTTCAAATTGCTCCCCACACTCTCTCTAAGAGCTCTCAAAGTTGGGTGATGAAATGAGAAGGAAGGAGAAGAAGAAATATATAAAAATCCTCGCCAGCCCGATGTAGTCAACTACATTTTTCTCATGTAGTCGAATACATGGTGTAGTCGACTCACCCAACTACCATGTAGTCGACTACATGGCTCTATTTTGCCTCCTTCAGCTTTTTGGTCAACAACTTGACTTTGCACCCACTTTTCACCATTAAGGAGTGGGAATTGGGTCTCTGCCAAAACACGAAAGTTGTAGAGTGGATCAAAACCTAGAGATAAACATAAACAGGGAATCATTTGGAGTTTGGATGAAGAAGATATGGACTTCCAAAGTCGGGTAAAAATCATTAATCGCATAGGACCGAAACTTGCTATTTACGAGCTGATTTTCATTCGATCCACCCGGAATGACTTATGGCCATTCTAACACACTTAAATATATTAATATGACTTTTCAGAAGTTTATGAACCATGCCAACCTTTTCAGAACCCAATTTGGCTTCCCAAAGCCTGGTTCTGCCTTGTACGCGATATGGGTCGTGATTTACAGGAGATAATTAAACGGGATGTCTCATCTGCACCAGAGCCCAATTGGTCTTCGTATTAAAGCTCGATCGGTCTTTGTGCCAAAACATGATCGGTCTCTTTGCACTGAAATCCAATTCGTCTTCTGTACCAAAAGCCTGATTAGTTTAATGTATCGAAGTTTGATCAGTTTTTAGTATCCAAAAAATCCAAATGGTTTATTGCATGGAAGCCCCGATCGGTCTGCACCAAAGCCCGGTCGATCTTTTGTACCAAAACTCCGATTGCTCTCTGCACCAAAACTCCGATTGGTGTTGTGATAAATTTTAATACTCGTAAGCGCACGAATCAATTTATAATATAGCATATAAGCGAGGTCGATCCCATTGGTGTTGTGATAAATTTTAATACTTGCAAGCGCACAAATCAATTTATGATATAGCGTATAAGCGAGGTCGATCCCATAGAGACTCACACAATATGTGTTAAATTTTGTTTTGTTAATCTTTCACTAATCCCTAATCTAGCCAAGAATAATTGATGAGAATCAAACTAATTAAATAAATCAAATTAAAATAAAGTAAAGTAAGTAAATTAAACTAATAGAACTAAATTAAATACTACTAAGCAAGATAACAAAATTAATGAATTAATTGACTAGGGTTTTGGAATCATATATTTAATAGTATTCATGCGCATAAATTATACTCTTATCTCGCACTAATTTGGTCTCTCAACTCTATTAGATGCGGAAAATAAAATCATTAAAGTCCAATTAATTAAAGAAATCCAATTGTAATTCTTCCACAGCCAAACTAATGTATAAAATCAAAACACTCACTAGATCCGTCAAAACACATGCTATATCCGCTCTTAACAAATCATAAGGTGAATCCAATAAAAAATAATGAGAATCCAACTTTATTTTTTATCAATTAAAATAGACATCCAGTAGGAAAAACTGTATTTAACATTAATAAATTGGTAGAGTTAATTGGCATGAATACGTACAAAGGAATCAATTAAATATACTCATTCTAACCCTAGCACAAATTTACGCTAGCATGATAAAAATTAAATAACAAATAAGATTAAAAGAAAACTTACTTAGCATTAATAAAAAATAATATAAAGTCTTCGATCTTCAAAACTTCAAAGTAAAAGAATAAGAAAAAAATAAAAAAATTAAGAAGATGAAGAGGAAGGCTCGACAGTGGCTGTTGCTGCTCTTCAATTACGTGGCCATCCTCTCCATTTATAATTTGGAAAATCCTCATTTAATTAGGATTAGGTTTATTTATGAGCTTAGGCTAATTTTTGATAGATAGTTGGGCTCCATCTCTATTAATACCAAATGGGCTGGCTGTTTAAGTATATGATTTTGGGCCCATATTAAAATACAACTT